>OX336391.1:679119067-679486210 GCA_946902985.2 Meconema thalassinum | reverse complement strand
AAGCCAAACAAGCAAAAGGCGTAGGTAGAGCAGTGGTAAAATCGCTATGTGTAGAGAACTACCTAACGGTTTTATGAACTGGCAATGGTATGTCGCATAAAACAGTGCAGGATACAATCCAGCAACCATAATTTGTATCTTGTGGAGCAGAGAAAACATATATATAGAGAAAGATATAGAAAGCTAGTGTATGTATGGGTAGCATTGATAATTTGACCAGAGAAAATACGATGAGGTAGGGTGGGGAGAGGGAGAATTAACACTTATATATGAATGAATGGTAAATAGTATTTTAGTTTTTTTTTTCCCCAATAGTTTTTGTTTTTTAAATGCAGTGGTAGATAGTCGTTATTTTGTAAAAACATTCTTACTTGCAGTAGTAATAAGACTCTATGGTTTCGCTAACACATAGATAGACTGTATTATTGCCATGGTCAAGCACTCACATTAAGATCATTTACAAAATCATAAAATGAAAAATAAAAAATCTTGTTTTGGAAATATCGTTTTTCAACATACACAAAATAAATATATAAAAAATTTGTAAACAGCAAAATGGAAAATCCATGGTCAAGCACTCACATTAAGATCATTTACAAAATCATAAAATGAAAAATAAAAATCTTGTTTTGGAAATATCGATTTTTTTTCAAATCAACACAAAATAAATATATAAAAAATTTGTAAACAGCAAAATGGAAAATCCATGTTTCCATATAGACAAAATTTAAAAACCTTAAACGGACATTTAAGAAAATATATGCAAATGGGAAATTGACAAATGTGTAAATTTGAAAATGGAAAAATCCATGTTTTCCATATCATGAAATTGAAAAACATCAAAACTGTCATTTAAAAAAATGCAAATGGAAAATTGACAAATTGCAATGTGTGAAATGTGAAATTGAACAAATGGCTATCATTATTTAAAAAAAAAAAGAACATGGTGCTCTATGGTTGAGGTGTGAATCAAACCCTTTCTACTTATTTGGACCACCCGAGACTGAGTAGACTAGTTTAAGTTGTCATACCACTTTTAAAAGTTTGTGTTAAATCTAGGAATTGAACCCAAGAGCTTGTAGGGGAGATCAAAGGGTTATAATATGTTAAACAGATAGCCTTGAATGAAGGGTGTGGTAGCTATATAGAGATGAGACGTTTCGCTCGGGGCAGGGAGGCATGGAGATCTGCATCAAACCAGTCAAAGGACTAAAGACTCAAACAACAACATGTACGTTCACCAAAATAATGTTGTGTAACGGTAAATGTTAGTCAACGAACAGTAATGCATTACTAAAACCCATGACACGATACCTAAGAGCTTTTCTAAAATGATTTTAAAATGCCTTTAACCCCTATATTGAACACCCAGTTCACAAGACTCATAACTGCAATGTTATGGTAAAAACAAAACAAAATCTATATTTCAAAACAAACAAGTGGTTTAGTCAATGTATACTGGAAAAAGTTTTGTAAACACTCAAGTCCTCAAGACCAATTAAATTAGTAACTGTCAGGTTGGCCGAGTGGTTAAGGTGTTTGACTTAAGATCAAATTTCTGTATAAGGAAGCAAGGGTTCGAATCCCTTACCTGACATAACTATTGCCTTAACATGGCTTGGCCACACTGTATTATTATGATACTCAATACACAAACCATAGATATAGTGTATTGTTTAAGGCCACTCTCTTTCTGAACATAGTCAGAGACTGTTGATGGTTAACAATTGTATTAATAGTGGGACATGGGGATAGCAATTAAGAAAAAACAGCCAATACCCATACAATATTTTTATTCATTTTAGTTTTTTTTTACAATAGTTACACACTGAATACAACTTTTTATCTCTTTACCATTGTTTGATATAGATTTTAAACACAACGCTTGTTGTAGATCCTTTTACAACTTTCTCCAGGTACTCTTGTTCTTAAAAACTGGGGAAGCCGCAATGGTTTTATAGACATTAAACCCTCATTCTCTTCTTTTTCATCATCATCATCATCATCATTATTATAAATATTATCTTTATAATTATTATAGTCATTGTCACCATCATTATCATCATCATCATCATCCTCAACATCACTAGAACTATCCAATTCCATTTTTTCCTTTTCAAAAGGGATCTCTTGAAGAGTCTGTGTTGCTTTTGATAGTGTTACGGGTTTATTGAACGTTGACAACTGTCCTAACATGACTTTTTGAGGAGATAAATGTTTTTTCATAAGGAAGTCACTATGTTGAGTAACACTATGTTTTTGTCGGACTTGCTTTTTCTTGTTCTTTTGATCATGTTTTGTTAACACTAACGGTGTTTCATTTGGTATACCACATTGATGAGTACCCACACTTAAGACCTCACCATGTTTACTTTTTAGATGACCTAGACATTTTGTTGTTCTTTGTTTTGAGCACTGCCAAAATATGATGCCATTCGCATTTTCTCGCTTATAGTTATAAGAGTACCCATGATACAGGGCACGTGGTTTACCTTTATTGGTTATAGTATATTCCATAGTAGTCACTGACTTGTATAGTCGATCCGCCTACTACAAAGGTCTGAACACTTGTGGTGAAAGAATGATGTTGTGTTGACGTTTTATGCAGGATAATGTTGGTGGCATATGTGGGTGGCTTATGTTGATGACATGTGTTGTTGGCTGATTTTGGTGGCTTATGTTGATGGTTTATGGTGGTGGCTTATGTTGATGGCTTATGTTGGTGGCTTATGTTGATGACATATGTTGGTGACTTATGTTGATAGCTTATGTTGGTGGCTAATGTTGATGACATATGTTGTTGGCTTATGGTGGTGGCTTATGTTGATGGTATATGTTGCTGGCCTATGTTGATGGTTTATGTTAATGGCTTAGGTTAATATCTTAGGTTGATGGCATAAGTTGATGGCTTATGTTGGTGGCTTATGGTGGTGGCTTATGCTGGTGGCTTATGCTAGTGGCTTATGGTGGTGGTTTATGGTGGTGGCTTATGTTGATGACATATGTTGGTGGCTTATGTTGGTGGCTTATGTTGGTGGCTTATGGTGGTGGGTTATGGTGGTGGATTATGGTGGCTTATAGTGGTGGCTTATGGTGGTGGTTTATGGTGGTGGCTTATGTTGATGACATATGTTGGTGGCTTATGGTGGCTTATGGTGGTGATTTATAGTGGTGGCCTATGTTGGTGGCTTATTTTTGGTGGTTTACGTTAATACCTTATTTGTAATGGCTTATTTGACAAGTTATTGTTGTCAATGTATTTAGAGGATTTTTCTCTTGGTTTTGGAAAGTATTTCAACTCTTTTTTATGGTAGCATAATGCTTACCGCCATGTTTGTAAGCAACAACAACACACTAAAATTCCAAGAATCCAAAGTACTCTAAGGTTAATGATTGTCTCTCAACTCCATTCAACGTCTAGTCAAAAAACATTATATATTTTTCACATTTTACAAAAAAGGTAAATTGGGAAAGTAAGCTATATGTTTAAACTAAAAATCATATCAAATCATATGCTAACTCCAACACCTACGTCTACCCCAATCTCAGTCAAAAAAATATAATATTCTTCAAATTTTTCCAAAACAGTATTTGGAAAGTAGGCCATATTTTGAAAACTAATCATCCTATAAAGTCATATATATATATACTGAAACCAATGGCTTTTATATCCTTAATCTTAAGAACAAAATATGGAATTTTTGACATTTTTTCCAAAAATGTTCATTTTAAAACGGGGCTATATTTTGGAAACTAGGAATTTTACAAGAAAGTTTGTTTAACGTAAATGGCAGGTATTTACCCCCACTACCCGCAAACCAAGTCCCAGGTCTCTGGGGAAAAATCCAAAAAAAGTTCAATTTGGAAAGTAGGCAATATTTTGAAAACTAATCATTCTAAAAAGTCATATATAGACTCAAACCAATGGCTTTTATGTCCTTAATTGGTAGAACAAAACTTAACATTTTTTCAGTTTTTCCAAAAAAGTCCAATTTTCAAAAATTGTCTATATTTTGGGAACTAAGAATTTTACAAAAAAGTTTGTTTAACGAAAATGAAAGGTCTTTACCCCCCTCTACCCAAAACATAAATTTCAGGTCCCTAGGACAAAAACTGTGCAGTATATATATATATTTTTTTTTTTGGGGAGGGGGTCTATATTCACTTTACCTCCCCACTTCACAAGATGGCGGCCATAGCTTAACTTAACCTAGCCTAACCTAACCTGACCTACGAGGTGTGATCAAAAAGTTCCAAAAATGTGGCTGCAACTTAACCAAACCTAGCCTAGCCTAACCTAACCTCCCTGTTGACTAGCCCCCTTTGGACGGGTCCTTTTTGAAGGGAGTCATTTTTTTACGTGTCCCGGAGGACGGGTCCTTGTTGACGGGTCCCTGTGGCGGGTCCTTTGGACTGATCCCTATGGACTGGCCTTGCATTTTATCCAAATTATGTCAAAGGGGACCCGCCACTGGGACCCGTCAACAAGGACCCGTCCTCCGGGACACGTAAAAAAAATGACTCCCTTCAAAAAGGACCCGTCCAAAGGGGGCTAGTCAACAGGGAGGTTAGGTTAGGCTAGGCTAGGTTTGGTTAAGTTGCAGCCACATTTTTGGAACTTTTTGATCACACCTCGTAGGTCAGGTTAGGTTAGGCTAGGTTAAGTTAAGCTATGGCCGCCATCTTGTGAAGTGGGGAGGTAAAGTGAATATAGACCCCCTCCCCAAAAAAAAAAATATATATATATACTGCACAGTTTTTGTCCTAGGGACCTGAAATTTATGTTTTGGGTAGAGGGGGGTAAAGACCTTTCATTTTCGTTAAACAAACTTTTTTGTAAAATTCTTAGTTCCCAAAATATAGACAATTTTTGAAAATTGGACTTTTTTGGAAAAACTGAAAAAATGTTAAGTTTTGTTCTACCAATTAAGGACATAAAAGCCATTGGTTTGAGTCTATATATGACTTTTTAGAATGATTAGTTTTCAAAATATTGCCTACTTTCCAAATTGAACTTTTTTTGGATTTTTCCCCAGAGACCTGGGACTTGGTTTGCGGGTAGTGGGGGTAAATACCTGCCATTTACGTTAAACAAACTTTCTTGTAAAATTCCTAGTTTCCAAAATATAGCCCCGTTTTAAAATGAACATTTTTGGAAAAAATGTCAAAAATTCCATATTTTGTTCTTAAGATTAAGGATATAAAAGCCATTGGTTTCAGTATATATATATATGACTTTATAGGATGATTAGTTTTCAAAATATGGCCTACTTTCCAAATACTGTTTTGGAAAAATTTGAAGAATATTATATTTTTTTGACTGAGATTGGGGTAGACGTAGGTGTTGGAGTTAGCATATGATTTGATATGATTTTTAGTTTAAACATATAGCTTACTTTCCCAATTTACCTTTTTTGTAAAATGTGAAAAATATATAATGTTTTTTGACTAGACGTTGAATGGAGTTGAGAGACAATCATTAACCTTAGAGTACTTTGGATTCTTGGAATTTTAGTGTGTTGTTGTTGCTTACAAACATGGCGGTAAGCATTATGCTACCATAAAAAAGAGTTGAAATACTTTCCAAAACCAAGAGAAAAATCCTCTAAATACATTGACAACAATAACTTGTCAAATAAGCCATTACAAATAAGGTATTAACGTAAACCACCAAAAATAAGCCACCAACATAGGCCACCACTATAAATCACCACCATAAGCCACCATAAGCCACCAACATATGTCATCAACATAAGCCACCACCATAAACCACCACCATAAGCCACCACTATAAGCCACCATAATCCACCACCATAACCCACCACCATAAGCCACCAACATAAGCCACCAACATAAGCCACCAACATATGTCATCAACATAAGCCACCACCATAAACCACCACCATAAGCCACTAGCATAAGCCACCAGCATAAGCCACCACCATAAGCCACCAACATAAGCCATCAACTTATGCCATCAACCTAAGATATTAACCTAAGCCATTAACATAAACCATCAACATAGGCCAGCAACATATACCATCAACATAAGCCACCACCATAAGCCAACAACATATGTCATCAACATTAGCCACCAACATAAGCTATCAACATAAGTCACCAACATATGTCATCAACATAAGCCACCAACATAAGCCATCAACATAAGCCACCACCATAAACCATCAACATAAGCCACCAAAATCAGCCAACAACACATGTCATCAACATAAGCCACCCACATATGCCACCAACATTATCCTGCATAAAACGTCAACACAACATCATTCTTTCACCACAAGTGTTCAGACCTTTGTAGTAGGCGGATCGACTATACAAGTCAGTGACTACTATGGAATATACTATAACCAATAAAGGTAAACCACGTGCCCTGTATCATGGGTACTCTTATAACTATAAGCGAGAAAATGCGAATGGCATCATATTTTGGCAGTGCTCAAAACAAAGAACAACAAAATGTCTAGGTCATCTAAAAAGTAAACATGGTGAGGTCTTAAGTGTGGGTACTCATCAATGTGGTATACCAAATGAAACACCGTTAGTGTTAACAAAACATGATCAAAAGAACAAGAAAAAGCAAGTCCGACAAAAACATAGTGTTACTCAACATAGTGACTTCCTTATGAAAAAACATTTATCTCCTCAAAAAGTCATGTTAGGACAGTTGTCAACGTTCAATAAACCCGTAACACTATCAAAAGCAACACAGACTCTTCAAGAGATCCCTTTTGAAAAGGAAAAAATGGAATTGGATAGTTCTAGTGATGTTGAGGATGATGATGATGATGATAATGATGGTGACAATGACTATAATAATTATAAAGATAATATTTATAATAATGATGATGATGATGATGATGAAAAAGAAGAGAATGAGGGTTTAATGTCTATAAAACCATTGCGGCTTCCCCAGTTTTTAAGAACAAGAGTACCTGGAGAAAGTTGTAAAAGGATCTACAACAAGCGTTGTGTTTAAAATCTATATCAAACAATGGTAAAGAGATAAAAAGTTGTATTCAGTGTGTAACTATTGTAAAAAAAAACTAAAATGAATAAAAATATTGTATGGGTATTGGCTGTTTTTTCTTAATTGCTATCCCCATGTCCCACTATTAATACAATTGTTAACCATCAACAGTCTCTGACTATGTTCAGAAAGAGAGTGGCCTTAAACAATACACTATATCTATGGTTTGTGTATTGAGTATCATAATAATACAGTGTGGCCAAGCCATGTTAAGGCAATAGTTATGTCAGGTAAGGGATTCGAACCCTTGCTTCCTTATACAGAAATTTGATCTTAAGTCAAACACCTTAACCACTCGGCCAACCTGACAGTTACTAATTTAATTGGTCTTGAGGACTTGAGTGTTTACAAAACTTTTTCCAGTATACATTGACTAAACCACTTGTTTGTTTTGAAATATAGATTTTGTTTTGTTTTACCATAACATTGCAGTTATGAGTCTTGTGAACTGGGTGTTCAATATAGGGTTAAAGGCATTTTAAAATCATTTTAGAAAAGCTCTTAGGTATCGTGTCATGGGTTTTAGTAATGCATTACTGTTCGTTGACTAACATTTACCGTTACACAACATTATTTTGGTGAACGTACATGTTGTTGTTTGAGTCTTTAGTCCTTTGACTGGTTTGATGCAGATCTCCATGCCTCCCTGCCCCGAGCGAAACGTCTCATCTCTATATAGCTACCACACCCTTCATTCAAGGCTATCTGTTTAACATATTATAACCTTTGATCTCCCCTACAAGCTCTTGGGTTCAATTCCTAGATTTAACACAAACTTTTAAAAGTGGTATGACAACTTAAACTAGTCTACTCAGTCTCGGGTGGTCCAAATAAGTAGAAAGGGTTTGATTCACACCTCAACCATAGAGCACCATGTTCTTTTTTTTTTTAAATAATGATAGCCATTTGTTCAATTTCACATTTCACACATTGCAATTTGTCAATTTTCCATTTGCATTTTTTTAAATGACAGTTTGATGTTTTTCAATTTCATGATATGGAAACATGGATTTTTCCATTTTCATATTTACACATTTGTCAATTTCCCATTTGCATATATTTTCTTAAATGTCCGTTTAAGGTTTTTAAATTTTGTCTATATGGAAACATGGATTTTCCATTTTGCTGTTTACAAATTTTTTATATATTTATTTTGTGTATGTTGAAAAAAAATCGATATTTCCAAAACAAGATTTTTATTTTTCATTTTATGATTTTGTAAATGATCTTAATGTGAGTGCTTGACCATGGATTTTCCATTTTGCTGTTTACAAATTTTTTATATATTTATTTTGTGTATGTTGAAAAACGATATTTCCAAAACAAGATTTTTTATTTTTCATTTTATGATTTTGTAAATGATCTTAATGTGAGTGCTTGACCATGGCAATAATACAGTCTATCTATGTGTTAGCGAAACCATAGAGTCTTATTACTACTGCAAGTAAGAATGTTTTACAAAATAACGACTATCTACCACTGCATTTAAAAAACAAAACTATTGGGGAAAAAAAACTAAAATACTATTTACCATTCATTCATATATAAGTGTTAATTCTCCCTCTCCCCACCCTACCTCATCGTATTTTCTCTGGTCAAATTATCAATGCTACCCATACATACACTAGCTTTCTATATCTTTCTCTATATATATGTTTTCTCTGCTCCACAAGATACAAATTATGGTTGCTGGATTGTATCCTGCACTGTTTATGCGACATACCATTGCCAGTTCATAAAACCGTTAGGTAGTTCTCTACACATAGCGATTTTACCACTGCTCTACCTACGCCTTTTGCTTGTTTGGCTTTCTTACAGGCTAGTATGCGATAGGCAGCATTAACTGAATATCAAACCCAGTCCACCTTTGTATTTGCAATCTAAGTAATAATTTGAAAAGAGACAAGTGTAATCAGTTTTAAACATTATCTCTGCTTTTTTGTTTGTTTGTTTGTTTGTTTGTTTGTTTGTTTATGACATGTATATTAACCTAAAATCAAACCCTAGTCTACCTTAGTGAAAGGCTAACAGTTTAACCACTGCGTCACCATACCCTTCTTTCTTAGTTTGATTCATTCTAGGCCTTAGAGCTAGAAATCGAGTTACGATCTCCAGTGCAAGAGGCACATGTGCTCACCACTATAGCATGTAATGGTTAGCTGGTAACATTAGACAAACGAAAATGATTGTATTTCTGTTAGCCAAGCATTTCTGTCATTTGCCTACTGTGTGAGCACTGCCAGCAAGACAGTTTAGTTTAGAACAAGCGTGTGTGTGTGTGTATAGATTATTAGCCTCAAGTATTTAAAGCTTGTTGTGTGTAGCGACCATCTTGCTCAGTAACCACTGAGTAAGTTTTAACAGTTAACTCATAAAAACAGCATAGGATAGTTGTGTGTGTGTGGTTCATGTACTTGGGAATATGCATTAGCACCATGCGCTAGCTTTACCTTACCCTCTAGAGGTAGAGCGTTATCCCTTCCTTTGGACATTGCCAATGACTGCATTCCCCCACAAGTTTTACACTTAAGCCCTTGGCTTGTTCTTGATTAGGTTTGGTTTGCTTTAGGCTTGGTTTGGTTCGGTTGGGTTTGATTCGACTTGGTTCAGTTTAGTTTAATGTAGTCACCATTTTTTTATTTTTAGCTACACTCTTTAACCAATTAATTAATGATAGTCTACTCTTAATTCTTGAATCGATAAATTGAATTTTGTGTGCACCGTTTGTCAATCCATGCCTACAACCTATACTCCCTATGTACTACAGTCAGATCTGAAAACAAGTTCCAATGGTCAAAGACGTGTCAGTCACCATACATATATCCTACAATAATTCTTTCGTTACCTAGCTAGATTTCGTCACTCACAGTAAACATCTTACATTATGGGTTTGCAATATATTAAGAAAAGCAAAAGTCCATGATCTTGTTGTTTTGGGTCTTTTTTGGGGAAATTCATAAGCCATAAAAAGAATGACATCATGTCAAGTTCTGAGTGGATCTTGTATGTCAAAATCCCATTATCGGTTTATAAAATCTCAAGGCCATGCCCTAGCAGTTTTGGATTATTTCAATCAATGAGTCCACCATAGGAAACATCGAAAAAATAAATACCCTTAAAACAAGTCGTCCCATGACCCTCTCCGAACAATGCTTCGCAAAATATAAATTCATCCATTGAACATGATCGGCGACATCATCCTAGCTTCCCCCTCCCACCATGGTGGCCATATCGTTTGACCTTCAAGTGTCCTCAGCATCTCTGTGCTTTTTTTCATTGCCCTGTCAAGTCAATGCATTCCAATAAGATCAAATAACATTCACATCCTGTCAGTCTGCCCCAGCAAGTTTGTTTTCTATACTCACTTCAAGCAACATATAACCAAGTTCTGTTTGTTCTATCTAAAGCCAACTTCATCGAATCAAGGAATTATCATTTGTCATGTCACTCATAATCGTTTACACGTTAAAGACCCCCTTCAGGGGGTTTAGGAATTAGGAATTCCATCATAGGAAAAATCAGAAAACGAACCCTCGACCCGCCGTCTCATCGAAATAGCGAATACTGTATTGGTATATCACCACCGTGGCCAGTAATAGCTTAGTTGAAACACGTGTCCAGTGGTATCGTCTCTTTCTATCTACAACCACTCGTCATGAACATTTTAGACAAATTTAAGAAAAGTTTTAAAAACTGAAATGTTTTCAACATAAGTGTCGTTAGGCTCTTTCGCATTTTTTTAAACATAAATACTATATTCGAAAGGGAGATAGGGGAGGGGCGTCACCCCGAGTCCTACGACCCCTCGTATACGTCTCTGGCGTTATTGGTTTGTGAGATATAACAAAAAGTCTAAAATCACGGTTTTACAACAAAAAATTCTGTTTCCCTCATTCTCAAAAACTTTAACCTATTACCAAAATAAAAAGGGTTTCGAGACAAGCCATTTGACACGTCATAGGACCAAATCCGACCATGCATTCGTGAGATATCGGAAAAGTCTAAAATCACGGTTTTACCCCCAAAAAGCCTGTTTCCCTCATTCTCAAAACTTTAACCTATTAATAACATGTATAGGGCTTCGAGACAATCGATTTGACACGTCACACGTCCAAATCCGACCTTGCGTTTGAGAGATATCGGCAAACGTCGTAGGAAAGTAGGGGACTATCTGGCTCTATCCTCACCACCAAAACCCCTTCTTATCAATCATATTTTTCAAAGAGCTCGCCCTCTTACAAAAATCCCAAGTGCGCATGCGTAAAAAACAAAAACAAAAATGTTCATCCATAGCGACAGCCAGAAAAACGCATGCGCGATATGAGCAACAACATTTAAGTTCATTTTAGCAGCGCACCTTATACATGTCGTATTTGAAAAGAGACTTTCACTAAAAATTACAATTTCACCCCCTAGTAGGGGTAGGTTTTATTTAGGGGTTGAAATGAGTGGTCCATAGCAAAGCCCCCGTCAGCCCGAGTCCAACGACACCTCATTCGTGAATCTCCGACCACGGGTTCGGGAATTATCGGCTCGCATTGGGAGTAGTGGTGGGGGGGGGCAGAACCCCTACTACCCCCCTACTTCAACCTGTTCTCTAAAATTAATTCTGTGAACAAGCACTCCTCGTATTATGTAACTTGTATTCTTCACTAGCAGGCTCCGTTGACGTTGGCGGATAACTTACCTGGTGTATAATGAATGAGGTTAAAGGTCCTACGAGACTCATGTAATAATCCCTTGCATGTACTTCCTAAGAAGTACCTTTCAACGTTACCACGTCCTCCTCTTGCCTGGATACAAGATACAAAACCGGATACTCGCAGATGCCGTGTGATAGCTGAGGCACTGTCGAGAAAGGCGCTAGCAGCAGCGTAGCGCCCAACTAGTTTAACACATTTACACTCTTTAACGTTTTTTTGTTTCTTTTACAATCGAATTGAGCACCATGGACTACGGAGTAACAATCAAAATCAATATTTCGTTCTAGATCGTCTGCCAGCTTTGATGTCCTGCCAGTATCTCTTGAGCCCATCACTCAGCGCCTCCTTCCGATCTTCTGAAAGAGGTCCCCACCGTCTTTTGGGTTCTGCCCCTACCTTAAATCCCTGGTAATTTTTGATTAGGTGTCTGAATTCACACCTGTTCGTAATTTTGCAGTCTGGAATACCAATTTCTATAAGGTCTTTGTTACATTCTTCGAACGTTGCCAATTTTTTCCTCTTTGGTTTCACGTATTTAGTAATCATCATTCGTGGTTTTTTCTTTTTTCGTAGTCAGTTTACCCTCCAGGTAGACTTTTCCCACGGACTCAGCGAGGGATCCCTCCTTTACCGCCTCTACGGGCAGTGTCCTGGAGCTTTACATCGGGTCGGGGGATACAATTGGGGAGGTGGGACAGGCGCCTCGCCCAGGCAGCCTCACCCCCTAAGCGAACACGTGGCCTCATGATGGATGGGACAGGAGGGGAAGAATGGGAGGGATAGACAAGGAAGGGGGAAGGAGGCGGCCGTAGCTTGACAGTAGGAACCATCCCGGCATTTGCCCAAAGACGAAGTGGGAAACCACGGAAAACCACTTCGAAGATGACTGTGGTGGGAATCGAACCCCTTCTACTCATTTGGACCACCCGAGGCTGAGTAGACCCCGTTCCAGTCTTCATACAAAATTTTCAAATTTCGTGGCAGAGCCGGGATTCGAACCACGGGCCTCCGGAGTGGCAGCTAAGCACGCTGACCACTACACCACGGAGGCGACTAATAATCATCATTACTCACATGAATGTCAGAGTAGTTGCTGGAAATGCTGCCCTTCATTTTCTAAACACACATTGCTCCAACGTAGGAAGGTTTGGTACACTCGCTGTAATTCATCCTCACTGATATTTCGTATCAGTGCAGTTATTTTGTTCTCGAGAACCTCCAGAGTACGCGGATTGTTTCTGTATACCTTTTGTTTCAGGTTCCCCAACAAGTAAAATTGCCACTTATCCGCGGTACGGCCTCTGCAAAGCTCTGTCTACAGGGAGGGCCCACACTGTTGTACTTACTGTACCTACGAGAGGTGATCGGAATCTAAGGTGAGCCTTCGTACGTAAAGAAGTAGGGCTTCTTCCAGCTTTGTTAATACATAAAAAAATGTAATTGATGATGATGATGATGATGATGATGATAATTGTTTTTTAAGGGGCCTAACATCTAGCTTATCGGCCCCTAATGGTTTGGTGATAGTGAAAGATGGGATGAGAATCAAAACTATAACTAATACTAACTACAAACTAACATACTAGAAGAAGAAATGGTAAACAAATTAAGAATATGGCAGATAAGGACAGGAAGAGAAGAAATGCCCTCAACCCTTGAAGAATGAGGATTGAGGGACTTGGAAGGAATTAGAGCTATGAAAGGCAGATAAGAAAGGGAAAGAGGAGAAGGCCAGCCCCAAAGTCAGAGGAGAAGGGGGATAAATCGGGCCCAGCTCAGGAATTCCTCGGGGTCGACAACTCCCAAACTCACCAGCTGTGAGCCCTTGAGGGTGTAGCACTATCCAGGGTGCACTAGAAGTGGTGGGGCTACATACACCCTGCCTCCTTGAGGGCCTTGGAAAATGTAATTGATTCTACTCGTATTTAACGTACTGATCACCGTGTGGTGTAGCGACTAGCATTCTTGGCTGTCTCGCCAGAGGTCCAGGTTCGAATCCCAAGAATTTTAAATCTGGTCTAAGGGCTCGTCTGGCGTCCAGTCGACGCGCAATTGCATTTGGCCGCTATTCACACCATACAAGATGAGACACCACAGCGATCAGCCTAACAGACGTGTGGGCAGTGTCTGTCCCTTTCTCCGCTGTGCCCTCGTTTGCGACACACAGCGCGCTGCAGCAGCGTGTTAGTGCAACTAACTTTTTGATCCACCTTCGTACCTCTGTACAAAATTGAATTTAATTCGTTCTCACAGTGTTTGAATTGATAGGGGGAATCGATTTGCACACATACATGGCCGCCATCTGCAAACTATTGGGCTAATGATCTTTTAGTATGGTCAAAATATGCTTCCCAAATACAGGCATGTTGTTGGAAAACCTGGTAAAGATCACATGACTAGCTTGATTGTAATTTGATTTAAGCTTTTAACATTTGGGAGGCCCCCATTACGTTTCCGTCAAGATGGCGACGATAAAATACATGACACTGAGTTGCCTTTTGCTAGTGCTACCTCTGCACCAAATGACGTTCAATTCGGTTTGACCACGTTTGAATTGATAGGGGGAATCGATCTGTACACATACATGGCCGCTATCTGTAAAATATTGGGCTGATGACATTGTAGTTTGGTCAAAATATGCTTACCACAAAAAGGTATGTTGTTGCAAAACTTGGTAGAGATCAGATGATTAGGTTGGTCGTAATTTGATTTAAGCTTTTAACACTTGTATGGCCGCCATCACGTTTCCGTGAAGATGGCGGCGATATAAAACTTGACACTGAAGAGCCCTTTGCTAGTGCTACCTCTGTACCAAATTTCGTTCAATTCGGTTACACCGTGTTCGAATTGATAAGGCGGGGGGGACAGACATTCAGATTACACACACTCACACACACACAGACAGACACATAATTTTTGACCCTGTGTAGATCTCATAAGTGTACTTTCATTTTTTGCAAAAATCGAAAGTAGACTAATAAAATAGCGTAGGTACATTATTTGTGAAGCTGTCAAAGCATGTTAACAAGCAAGATACCGGCAATGGTGGCTACGCTCGCTAAAGCGCAGCGTTATGTCATGAGACCAAGGTCTGTGCTGACTCGGTAGACGCCTGGGTTCGAGCCTAACCGTCGGCCGTCCTTGAAATGGTTTCCCTTGGTTTCGCATTTTCAACACCAGGCAAATGCTGGGGCGGTACCTCCTGGCAGGCCCCGGGCGTGGTATCAGACGGATTCCACACACATCCAAACTTGACCACGTTGGCGCAGAGCCCTTATTAAATCACCTATAACACGGCAAGGGGGCAAATAGCTGCTGGGACACAGTGTTACCAACACACAAAGTAAAAAGTACCTGATTTTGATTTGTCATGCCTAACTATTGAAAGAAAAACAAGATTTTCCGTGACGAACTAAAGAGCCTACTTTTCTTAAAATTTAAGATTCATGCCAATGATTAATCTATATGGATCTATCTAGAATAATGCCGAAATTAAGTTGATAATATCGAAATTTCTAATTAGTTCGAAATACTGTATACCTGGCATAATGTAGCCTAATAGAGAACTAGAGTTGGCAGCCCTGGTGACTGAATATATTCTTAGTTCTATCTCTTAAGGTACAGAATACAAAATTTGGTTCAAGTCCAATGGATAGCATGAACGTTACATGCAGTTAAACATTAGATCTAACAGCGCGCGTAAAATCATGTTGGCAACAATGACATACATGTATTGGTCAGAAATAATTTGAAATAATATGATCTATTGTTGTGTCAATTTTGAATGAAATCCATTAAATAGTATAGAAGTAACATGCATTTTAAAATTGGACCTATCAGCAGGCTTAGAATCATGTTGGCAGCACTGGCGTAGGCCTATATTAGTTCTCCAAATTAATCTAGAATGCCAGGTACTATTCGTGTGCAAAGTTTAGAGCTATTGGCTTGCATACTTTCTGATATATTGATATTAGGGTAACAAAAATAGAGACAGTATTTATTAACAGTTGGCAACCCTGGTTACTCTTAAGAATCGGCATAGTCATATCTGTTATGGTTCACATAGCACACACGAAATTTGGTTGAATCCAAATGATAGTATAGAAGTTACATGTATTTAAAGTTGGACCTCTCAGCAGGCTTAGAATCATGTTGGTAGCACTGACGTATATAAGTTACACCAAATTATTATAAAATGTCAGGTACTATACGTGTGCATAGTTTAAAGCTGGCGGCTTGCATACTTTCTGATATATGGGTATTTGGATTTTAAAAAATGAGAGCATTTATTAACAGTTGACAGCCCTGGTGGTTCTTAAGAATACGCTCAGTCATATCTGTTTATGTACTGAACCCTTGCAAAGAAGCATATGAGACTCAGTTTCGGGGGGTGTAACGGTTCATATTCGTAAGTTGCTGTCAGGGCGCTTCATTAACTTGCAGGGTAACATATAACAAAATAACATGCAGGAAAGAGTGAAGCCAGGGTTAAAAACAACTGAATTTAATAACAAATCACCATATTTACACATAAACAATTAACAACAAAAAAACTCCCAACTGACTCCCACTTAATAAAAATGCCAAAAACTAGGCGATATCTCTGGAGAGATTAATTGCCTGGACCGAGTGTCCCTAAGATAAAAATACAAAAGTGACCATATATGTGCGTATGCCGTTCTACATGCATCACGATGTGTACTTTGAATGCGTGATTCGTTATCATCCAGAATAATCCTTCAGACAACAAATCCACATTTCTTAGAGCTAGACCGACACGGGGGAACACAACTACAATACTTAAAATTAAACCGACACTTCCTAAATCTACTATAAACAAACACAAAATTTCCGGGTGAAATTGGAATCAAATTACCGTAGCAACATTTACTGCCTAAAAACTTAGGACTTCTCACACAAATCAACACAAGTACATTAACACGTGACCAATAGAAAAATACACAAATGGCCGCTGTCAAAATTTACAAGTACTCTACCACTACACCACACGGGTGTGACACACAAAATTACATGAATCGAGTCATAAACAAAGCAATAGGCACACAGCCAACATTTACGTTAATAATACAATATTTTACCCATACAACGTACAACAAGCCGTTACACACATGGCGAACTCCCCCAATTAATTATGGCTTAAAAATTAACCATCACAATGAATAGGTTTGCTACATGAAAGCTTATAGGGTTCAGTCGGACAAACAGGACTGCCTATCAAAATAAGTCACAGGCAAAACGGGCGGTTTGTGGAACTCTGCATGTCTGTCAACCCACGTGTCAAATACCTCGACCTCCCAGAACATGGGGTCGAATCTCGAAGAAGTGTGCCCCAAAGCCCATTAATACATGTGTGTGTCAGAAAAAATATATGGACAAGAATCAGCAGTCTCCCAAGAGCACCCTGTCTTTCCATCAAAAAAAATACAGCAGAAAAAATATGAGAGCGGTAGGACATCTACCCCCTCCTCACGTAGAATCAACACACACTAGACACATTAACACACACAGAATCACACGTATGGGTTTTGACAGACCCTGAAATAAAAAGACACAAATAATATCCATATGCTGGCGCCACCGTTCTATGCCGTGACTAGTCACCTGAAAAGGACTCAAGAAAAATCTATCAAAATTAGAACGAAGGTGTTCTACAAATTACTTTTAAGTTGGTGCGCTTGGCAACCCTAATATGAATAATAACCTGTTCAGCAAAATATCTACAATAATTTCCTCCCATTCCTATTTCAAATATTAACGTTAATAAAGCACCATTTATCGAATGTAACGGGTTCCGCATTTGCAAGGATAAAAATCACGCACGCACGCCGCGCACATTACATATGACTCAAGGAAAAACAAAATATCAAACAAACACTTTGGCCACGCGCCAACGGACATTTAAAACGTTATAGTGTCGGTGCAAGAAAAACTCTAAACAACAAGAAAAGAAAACATGACTATTTACAAAGTTCCCCGGCCAAATCTAACTACATAATTGAAATAATCCAATTTTAGTACATCACCGCTTCTGCTTGTAGAACTAAGGACATCCTCCTCAACCCATCGCCCCTATGGACAAATTAGCACTCCATAGTAGTCGTCTGCGTTGATTTGTTGAAGCTCATCCCAACTTCAAACCACGTGCTGATCATCTTGGTATCGACTCCTTGGCAGAAAAGTTCAATGTTAATTATTTTACCTATCTATAATCGCTTGCAGGCTACTCAATTCACCCACAATTGTCCTAATGCGATTAATAGCGAAGACTGGCCCTAAATATCTCGCACACACGCACCATAAAAACACATATAAAATACACTGCAATTTGTACATAAAATATACATCTCGAGTCCGCGCCACTGGCTCGTTAACAAGTTCAAGATCCTGGCTGCACTAGCAGTCGCTATCTCGCTCGGTATTTCCGTCCTGTACTGTGGACTTCGGCTCCGGTGAGCGCTAATTAGGGTGATACAATACTTCCCCCTTAGAGCTGAACTCGTCGTCTTTAAATGAATGTTACAAGTTATCACGCACTGGCGTGAAATATTTAGCTCACAAAATAAAGTTGATTCCAGAATTAAATGTATTCGAGCTTTTAAAATTCGATACTGCAATCGCTGTGACTTTAGCTCCTCAGAGCTCCCAAAATAAATTAACTTCACTAAATTTTCAGAGCGTCAAAATCACAATACAAACTGGCGTGGAGTAGGCCTCTGAAGGCTCCACAAAGAATGACTTAGATAATTTCGAGCGTCAAAATCACATTACAAACTGGCGTGAAGTCAGCCTCTGAAGGCTCCAAAACGAATGACTTCGAGTGGCGTCATGCCAAACTATTTATTAGAAACTGACAGGGGCGGAGGAGTGGGGTGGAGTCGGATAAAAACTTCCAGAGTTTTTGTCTCACAAAGATGGGACTAGTGTCATTCTTCTCCAAATAAATCAAACGTCTCAAATCACTCAAGCGGAGATTAATCCGTTCGGCGGTTCTTTAGATACACACTTCCGCGGGCTTTTTACTACTGACGCTGTCCACCTCGTGGTCATGGCTTGGTCTCTTGCGATTGGCTGATTCAATCGTATGTTCGTTGCGAGTACCTCGTGATCTTTCCTTTATGTCTCCAATTTTGGTACAGTAGTTGCTCAATTTGGCCTTGAACTCGACTACTTCTGGCCGTTCCCCAAGAATAGCTACCAGCTCACCTCCTGTTGCAATCATTACGAAATGCTGGCCTCCCTAATATCCAAGTCGACTTCCTTAAGTGCTGCCTGGGCCGTAGTAATAATAATAATAAATATGAATACTTATTTATCGAAGATCAATAAGGGTTCAGTACATATAACACATACGAAATTTGGTTGAAATCCAATTGATGGTGTAGAAGTTATATGCATTTAAAAATTGGACCTATCAGCAGGCTTATAATCATTTTGGCAACACTGCCATGTATGGCCTCCTGGAAATTAAACTGCGCTATTATTATCTATACGTGTGCCAATTTTGAAATAACTCCCATTCATACCTTCCAAGATATCCAACATGGAGCTCAAATTTCAATTGCGATTTTTCAGCATTTGGTAGCACTGACATAATTTTCAAATATGGCCGTGAGATATTCAGGTATAGATCTTTACTCCTACCACACTTTGTTTCGATTGCTGCAGCGGTTTAGGAGTTGATGGGAATGGGGGGGGGGGGGGTGGACACACACACACAGCCAGACAGACAGACAGAAGGACAGACAGACACACATTGTCCCGATCTCATAAGTCTACTTTTACCTCATTTTTGCAAAATGTGAAAAGTAGGCTAATAATTTTACCTAATGAAGTTTGTTTTTGTAGTTACCACAGCGAAAGTACAATTTGAAGTAAATTCTCTATTTTTAAAGTTCACACGAAAGCAAACATGAATTTAGATATTTACATCACGTAATTAATCAATCTACAAATCAAAAAAACAATACAAACAAGTTTTAAAAAATAATATTTTTTGTACTTGTTCTGTGTAGGAACGAACGTTCTCGTATTAGCCCCCAAATGTTCTCATTCTATTGTCCTTGATAACGTTGCTCAAAGTCCTACACGTCTCGGTGGAAACGTTCCCTTGATATTCTGAATATGCTCCCAAGTTATCTTTAAATTGGTCCAAGTGAGCATGTAACATGTGTACTTTAAGGGACATTCTGCAATGTTAAGCTCTTTGTGATTCTCAGCTTTCTTATTTCCAAGGAAGCCATGGATCACCACTTTAAGGCTGTACCATGCTTGTTTTTCGTGGGTGTTGAGTGATTGTGGAAATTCTTCACTGCCCATTAGTTTCTTTATTTGAGGACCGACGAAAATACCAGCTTTAATGTGACAATTTAGGAAGAATTAAATCTTTAAATATTGAAAGGTTTCAGAATCTTGACGCGGAGCCTTTACAAACTGGTTCATATTCAACATTACTTATCATTGCAAAAAGTACAAAAGCAATCTTCATAATCGCGTTTTTGGTTACTGTTCGATGTAGACTGAATATATGCATTACATAATGGACGCAACACAAAATGTTTTGTTCTTTCACGTGTACAATTCCCCACGTGATAGTACTCTTGTAGTTATTTATTTATTTCTTCTTCTTCTTCTTTCGAGTAACCCATTTGGAGGGTTGGCTATTGTCCATTGTATTCAATTTCCGTTGTTACCAAATTTCTTTCATCCTTCTAGAGTGACGATCTTTCTCCTCTTGAGTCCATTTATTTATTTATTTATTTATTTATTTATTTATGTATTTATTTATTTCATTCTTTCTTTCTTTATTTATTTATTTATTTATCGTATGGCTTTTAGTGCCGGGAGTGTCCGAGGACATGTCTGGCTCGCCAGAGGCTGCAGCTGCTTCAAGCGGACACCCATAGGGTGAGCTACAAGTTCCGTTCAATTTGAAGTAGTTCCAACTTTCGCTATCAGATGTTACTGGTAACTAGTGGTGAACGTTGAAACTTTGATAGCGCGTTCCAACGAAATCTAACCTAGAAATTTAGCTTCACACAAGTTTAGTCTGTGGAAGGATCTTTTATATGCCATAAATCTATGACGTGGGACCGCCGGCTTTACTTCCCCTCCAAAGGAAGGCATACTGAAGGATTTTAACGCTCTTAAAAAATTCGATGACTTCGGCCGGGTTTGAACCCGAACACGAAATTGGTAAACGAACTGCGAAGCTAAATTTGTAATTGCACCAGCGTCAGCTGTTTATGGAGTGTAAAGGTAAAGGATTGCTCGTAATCGATGGTTTATTGATTGCTATCAACGCTAAAACAGCTGCATCCCTTACCGGAACATTCTATTTTGCTGCTCAGCTGAAGAGACATTGAAAAGACAGTAGTTTTACGTGGCCGTTAACATATGATCAAAAGCTACTGCCTCCCTTTTACTTGGAATCCGAACCACAGTATGTGACATTTCCCCCTCGAAAACCCATATGCAATAACAGGGGATTGAACCCGGCCCGCCTTGGTGAAAGGCAGCAGTTAAACACCCTTAAAGATAGATAACATAATAATAACCCCTGGTACTACAGCCCATGAAGGGCCTAGGCCTATCAAGCGACTGCTGCCCAGCCATTTGGCATGCAGATATTGGGGTGACGCGTGGTCAGCGCAAAGGGTCCCCTCGGCCGTTTATCTTGGTTTTCGTGACCTGGGGCTGCCTCACTGTCAGACAGCTACTCAATTGTCCTTACGAGGCTGAGTGCACCCCGTTTCAGCCCTCACGTCAGTTTCAACAATTCCTGACAGAGCCGGAAATCGAACCCGGGGCCTCCGAGTGATAGGAAGGTGCGCTATCCCAACACCACGGGGCCGGCCTTAAAGAGAGATTACTTCAACATAAATCATGAGTAAAATTTCAACGCAGGCACTCTCTACAGGTGTTTACGTCTATGTGTCACTCAGACGCTTGCTAAACGCGAAAGTCTTGGTCAACCCTGGTTGGTGTCTCCATAACAGGGAAACCTGCGAGTTACGTAAGTTGTGCGGACACTGGACCACAGCATCTTCACACCTCGCACTTTCCAATTATCACAGTCCCCACACGGATGTAACTTTATGAGCCTATGGCCGTGAACAATCGGCATTGACTGGAAGGGAAATGTCAAAAGTGAACGCCACCAGCCAAAATCCCGTGCTATTAAAAGTGGCCACACGAGCCTCCAGTTCAAAAACCTGTTAACGTCATTAAACATGGATATTCAAGCAACGACGCCATCTACTGTATTTGTGTCTATCAAACTATACGTCTTAACCAGTGATATAGGGGCAGATGACCTCGTAGTTCCGCCCCTTAAGGGTATACGGAAAGCCCTATCGTAACAATGCTAAAGTTGTGGCATTTTAAGGAACATTTTCTCAGGGACTATACAAGTTAGAGAGTTGATTTTTTGATATGTTATAAACTACTGTGTTGGCATAGTACTGAAACTATTTTCTGAAAAAAAAGGTGCTGTTTAGAAAATATGGATTTTTAAATTAATGCAAATTTTTTTGCAAATTTTCTCGCGAATATTTGTCAAAATAACCCAGAAATTTAACAATATGCTTGTTTTTACAGTTTCATATAGTATAGAATACTCATACACAGGAGTCCTGAAAAGTAGTTCCGGAGATAATGTACCTTACGCAGGAACTTGTGGGAAATCGACTTCAAAGTTTCAAAATTGTGCATTCCTGGTCCGTAGCTAACTACCCAGTGATAAGGAGTAATTCCTTTGCTAAACTGAGAAACATCGAATTATGGATATGTTCTTCTTCTTCTTACGGATAGGCCAGCTAAGGACCACGACGTTCAACTTTTCAGCTTGGCGAGGGACTGGATGTTTGCCCAATATTCGTCCATTCTCTGACTATGTTTCTCCTTGCTCTCCTTTGTCCAGACGGTGCCGATTTTCTTACAGGGTGGTCTGTCCTGTAACCTCTTCTGTTTAAGTATATGGATATGTTATTATTATTATTATTAATTACTAGCAACCCGCCCTGGCTTCACCCGGTATCTTTAATGGTTCACCCAGCGTAATCTTAAAAGGCGCACGGACGACAGGTCGCAGACGCAATTCAGGAAAGCTGAGGTGAACAGCGAAATTCCAAACACCTATACTCTTCTCTGAAGTCTTAACTCGACACGACTCGACAGTTTGGTGCTAGCCGAAGCTGGGGTGATAGACTCGCTCCGAAGCCAGTAATTTAAATGTCCACTGAATGGAGATTGTTGGAAGAAATGAAAACGTAAAACGATTATAGTGGGCGATGTATTAAAGATAGAGGTATGCTGTCGTGGACTGTTTTGTAGAATTTTCCTGCTGAAAAATTCTTACACTCATAGTATAGCCTATAGATATTTTTAACGGTTTATCCAGCGTAATCTTGAAAGGCTCATGGACGACAGGTTTTCTTTGACTTGGCTCACTGAAATCGTTACTGCTCGGCTGCCTTCGGTCATAAATGAATGTTTTTGTACAGGAAGCTTCCTCGAGAAATTCTTTACAGAATAGTGAAAACCGCATCAAAATCCATCCAGTGGTTCTCGAGATTACCCGTTACATCCAAGAATCGAGGACTTTGTTTTATACTACGTAGATATCAATGTTACGCCCAGGATTAAGAACAACTATGCTAACATTTTGTATTCGATGTTTAACCCGGGAGGGGTCGCGTCAAAATAGTTTCGTGATGGGTCGCGCACGGTCATTATGACCGGGGTGTATCAAATACAATTTTTTTTGTTGCAAAACACATATTGGTATTATGGAAAAATATATCCATGAAACTAAATACCAGGTTTTGTACCGAAACACATTGTACTGTACCCACTTAATCTATTGATTTATTCATCCTCGGAATTATCCTGGGCAGCATCAGGATTAGTGCATTCCACCCAGGTAACACATGTAAGTTCCTCACGAAACATCTTCCAGATCCACCAATCGGTTGAACTAGCCTTGAAAATACAGCGAGTCCAGAATTATCAACGGAAAACGGTCCCTGAGGCTGCTTAGCAGCGTACACTTCCATGTACATCGTGTGAAACAAAGCTCTCCACTAACTGACTGTGAATGAAAGTGGGAACAGCAAACGCAGACACGTGCATTGAATGAGTCCATTGATAGGTACAGGAGGGGACGAAGCTTTACGCCGTGAAATTATTTCAGAGGAGTAAAATATGTATGCGCCCGGTCTAAAAGACCGTGACGCGACCCCTCATGGGTTAAGTTTGTTCACATTTTCCAATGTAACTCGTCCGTCTCAGTAGGGAACCATTTAATTCTTCAAAATGAATATAAAGCAAAATAATTTACCATTATAGGAAAATGCAAGAAAATTGCTGTATTGATGAATAGATAGTCGCCTCCGTAACGTAGCGGTCAGCATGGTTAGCTGCCACCCCGGAGGTCCTGGGTTCGATTCCCGGCTCTGCCACGAAATTTGAAAAGTGGTATGAGGACTGGAACGGGGTATACTCAGCCTTGGGTGGCCCAAATGAGCAGAGGGTGTTCGATTCCCACCTCAGCCATCCTAGAAGTGGTTTTCCGTGGTTTCCCACTTCGTCTTCGGGTAAATGCCTGTATGGTTCCTCCTGTAAGGCCACGGCCGCCTCCTTCCCTCTTCCTTGCCTATCTATCCTAATATTCGCCTCCTCTCTTCCCTCAAGAGGTCCCTGTTCGCTTTGCAGGTGAGGCCGCCTGGGCGAGGTGCTGATCACATCTCACCAGTTGTATCCACTCCGACCAGATGTTCCCAGCTCTAGGAAAGGCGAGGTGAGTTCTCTCGCTGTGTCCGTGGGAGCCACCAACCTGGAGGGTAAAATTGACTAAATAAAAAATAAAATTAAAAAAGTCAATATTATTACATTGAAACCGTGGTATAGGATAAGTAACAGTGCAGTTACATAAAACAATAAAATTTTGGTCATAATAGAGGGTACTATAAATTTTCCTGTTCCAAAACCTCACAGAGTAAAATTTCAAAATCCAGATCAGTATGTGAAATAAGGAAATAATAACTTCTCTCTACAATATCTCTCTACCTGTCAAATACAATACACATCAAGCATAAATTATTTAGAACCTAACTTATTAGGCATATACAGTATATTTTCACATACACATCTCTTCAATTCTACGCTGTTTCATCAAAACTTTTAATGCTTTATTAACAAAATTTTGGTAACAGATCTTTTTTTGAAATTTTACTATGTGAGCTTTTGAAACAAAAACACTGAAAGACTAGAGTTCAAAAATACTGCGTGAACTCGAAGTCTGTTAGCAAAAGAATAAAAAGCAAGTACAAACCAGGTCAAAGATTGCGAACAAGAGATTAGTGTTGGCCTGGGATACATAAAACAGGTACAGTTTTCAACACACACTAATATTTAATTTTTCATCTAGCAATATTAGCATTAACTGGTACATTGGGATGGTTTCGACAACCTAACCATATTTTATAAATAGTTTTGTTATTGTAGATGTTTAATAATCTACTTTGAGGTAATCTTACCATTTAGAAGATTATTATATTTTTAGAGGGGTAGTTATTTATGGTTGATTAGAGAGAGTTGTATTATGATTATTATTATTATTATTATTATTATTAGTGTAGCCTCCATGGCTTAGGCAGCAGTGCGTCGGCCTCTCACCGCTGGGTTCCGTGCTTCAAATCCTTGTCACTACATGTGAGATTTGTGCTGGGCAAAGTGGAGGCGGGACAGGTTTTTCTCCGGGTACTCCGGTTTTCCAGTAACACTCTCCAATATCATTTCATTTCATCTGTCATTCATTAATCATTGTCCCAGAGGAGTGCGACAGGCTTCGGAAACCGGCACAATGCCTATCGCCGCTACGGGGGGCTTCATTCATTCCAACTCTGATCCGGCTGTGGATTTTGATTATTATTATTATTATTATTATTATTATTATTATGATTATTATTATTATTCTTTCTTCGATTCTGCCAACTAGGGACCACGTCAGTTCAACTGTCTCTTCTTCCGAGCTCTAACTACCGCCCAGTGTTCCCGCATTCGTCTCCGGTGTTGTTCTTTTCTCTCTTGGGACCACACCTTCCCTGTCTTCAGCTTCGGCTTTTCCTGGAAACCTTTGTGCGTACGTAGTTTTTCCTAAAGTGGAACACGCTCCTGAATATCTTTAGGGGAAATTTCCATTTCACGTAGATCTTTCTCAACTTCCGTAAACCATGCCCCTATGGTTTTCTTATCTTGGAAGTTCATCAATATCCGTTTTGATATCCTGCCTGGGCTCATTCGTGTCACGTGGCTATAAAAGGCAATCCTTCTTTTTCGAATCGTGTCACTGATCTTCTCCACGTGCTTGTACAATTCGTGGTTGTGACGCCTTCTGTACTCGCTGTTTTCTTTGATGGGACCCAGGATTTTCCTCAAAATCTTCCTTTCTTTAGCCTCTAGTTAGCCTACTTTCGATTTTTGCAAAAAATGAAACTAGACTTATGAGATAAACACAGGGCGAAAAAGTGTGTCTGTCTGTGTGTGTGTATGTGTGTGTGTGTGTGAGTCTGTGTGTGTGTGTGTGTGTGTGTGTGAGTCTGTGTGTGTCTGTGTCTGTGTGTGTGAGAGTGTGTGTACTCTGAATGTCTGTCCCCCCCCCCCCCCCATCAATTCGAACACGGTGAATGCGAATTGAACGAAATTTGGTACAAAGGTAGCACTAGCAAAGGACACCTCAGTGTCATGTTTTATATCGCCGCCATCTTTACTAAAACTGAATGGCGGCCACTCAAACGTTCAAAACGTAAAATCAAATAACGACTAACCAAATCATCCTATCTCTACCAAATTTGGTAACAACATACCTTCGTATAGGATGCGTCTTGTGACCAAACTACAAGGTCGTCCGCCATACCATTTCAGGATGGCGGCCGTGCGAATTATGCAAACTTTATAATCCATATCATGGGACCCACCAGTTCCGATTATCGAGCCGAGAATCGTTTTAACTGTTCTAAAGGAAGAGGCACGTTCGAAATTAAAAGTTTATTTTGTAATACTATAGTGCAGACGTGATTTTAAAAAGCTGAGCTGATTCAGTAATAAGACAAGATGGCAGCGGATATCTTGTGCCTGACTTATATTTCACTAATTTGAGTATTGCATGCAATATAGCGTACTGATACAAAATAAATAAACTTTGTATGAAATGCTTTATATATAAATAATATACTCCAGTGATGAAATCGTTTAGTATAAATCATTATTTGCTAACAAGTTCTATGTAAGTCATTTTATATAGAACGATATTCGTTGACACAATTAGCTCAGTGGTAGAGCGTTAGCCTATCGCTCAAATGCCAATGGTTCAAACCCGATCAGAGCTAGGTTTTTGCTTGAAATGTTATATGTTTATTGTTTTGTAATGAATCAGATGTTTTAAAATTAAGCGTTATATTGTGCATATTATGGTGTAAAATATATATTTAATTAAAACATAATTCGCCAGCAGATTTACTCGAGACATCTAGCTGCCAAAAAGGTAACTGCACGCGACCTACCGGCCGTGGACCTACTTATTAGCTTCCAGATTTTATTGAAAAGTTTCTTCTTCTGGCCGCTAGAATGCACTCGCTCTGTTAGGATTAAATTGTTCGATATTTCACCACTAGATGTCACGACTAGTCTACGTGGGGCTCCATTGAATACTATACCATTGGCATTCTATGCGCATCGAATTTGAAGAATGACAAGATGATACTACGATACATTTTTACTTTTTATTTTAAAGGGTTTGTAACAGCCTATTGTGCGTTATTTGAAAATGTTAATTGAAGTAAAGAACAAAACGATTTCACATAGTATCTGAACTCTACCGTTGGTGTTAGTTCAGGATATTAATTAATACTTTTATTTCAGCCAAATAGCAATCGAAAATATCCACATAGTTGGTATACACACGTCTCTGTAGGGTCATGGAAAGATTTGTTAATTCAATTAGGGTTGTGAAAGTCATACGCAGCCAGACGTGTAAAGACATGCCTCAACTCAAAGTTGGATGTTGCCAGCGTCAGGCCGATTATGTAATAATAATAATAATAACAATAATGTTATTGGTTTTACGTCCCTTTTAACTACTGTTGCTTTTAGAGACGCCGGGGTGCCAGAATTTTGTCCCGAAGGGGATCTTTAACGTGCCAGTAAATCTACTAACACGGCTCCCTCGTATTTGTGCACCCTCAAATGCCAGCTGACTGCGCCAGGATACGAACCTGAAACATACGGTCCAGCAAGCGAGAACGTTACCGCTGAGCCACGCCGCCAGTCCGGTCGATTATGTCTCCAGATCCATAACATTCTTTAGATACTTCTTATCTTTCTTTCTTTCTTTCTTTCTTTCTTTCTTCAATGATGGTAGCAGTTTTTATCTAGGTTGTGGCGTTTGGTAGAGGTAAATCGTTTCTAAGGTCTTCAACAAAGAATAAAAAAAAAGGAAGGAAGCTTGTAGTTTAACGTGACCGTTAATCTCGAGATCATGAGCCACGGGACCTCCTTTTTACGTGGAATCCGAACCACAGGACATGGCATTTCACTTCGAAAATCTCATATGCAATGACCGGGAACAAAGAATAGTTCTATTATACTCTTTGATAATAACAACGAGTTATAACTATACTCATACATTTAGGAGAAAGTAGGCTATATGTTCTTTACTGAACATCTTGTTTTTCCATCAGATCTTTCTTGTTCATTATTAGAGTCTCAGCCGCATACAGAGAATCTGGTCGAATAACAGTGCAGTAATGTCTAATTTTGGCGTTAAAGGATATCGATCTCTGATGTCTTTAGTCAGGTTTTATGCAATTTCCATTTTATTAATGCGTGACATGAAGGCTTCCTTCTCTGATAGGTTAGGCTCTATCCATTCACCGAGTTATTTACACTTTTCTGCCTTCTGAACTTTACTTCTTGACTTTGTGTAAAAATCATGTTTTCATTATGAAAAGAGATTACGTCATATGTCACAGAGGCCGTAGTACTGCACAGTGTACAGTATATCCCTTCCACCTCCCTTCCCCGGAAGATTCCAGCCCCAGGGCCCGTCGCCACTCTCCACGGCCTTGCCCTCCTGGTGATGTCCAGTGGTATTGCCTCGATTTCCTCATGGATAGCTGCTTTCAGGTCATGTAGTGTTCGTTGCTTACGTTGGAAGACGCGAGCCTTCAGGTATCCCCAGAAAAAGAAATCACAAGGGGCGAGATCAGGGGAACGGGCTGGCCATGGGACGTCGGCCCGTAAGGAGATGGGTCGTTCCCTGGCTGTGTGTGCAGTGGCATCATATTTTTGAAACAACAACAACACAGGAAGATTCACTAAGTCGCTGTATGTAACGTGCAGATGTTACTGTCACAGTTTTGGCCCTCTCTTCAGAATGGTAAGGGCCTACAATTCTGAAATCAAGGACAGCGCACCAAACAGTCACACGTTCACTGTGGAGAGGTCGCTCATGGATCTGTCGAGGATTGGTAGCGGACCAGTACCGACACTTTTGTTTACTAACGTACGGTAGCCCGGCAATTGAATGTACGCTTCATCACTTGCCAGTAGCCTGGAGTCGGCTGCCACAGCTTCCAGGATAGTCTCACAACTCAATCTGCGGTTGGTCCAATCACATTCACTGAGTTCCTGCACATCCACCATTTTATACGGAACTTCATTGCGGTGTGTAGAAGTCTCCTTACGGTGCGATCTGAGAGTCCCATAGCACGCGCGTGCCTAAGTTGAGGTGGGAATGTCTCACTGCACGGGTGTTCTTTGACGCCATTCTCGCTTTAACACTCGAACCAGTTCCTCTCAAACACAAACTCCAAACCCAGAGTGTCTACGCTGTGTTGTGGTAACAAAGTCGGCATTTTTGAAGCACGTTTCAATGACGAAGCCTCGATACTCACCACTCCACGCCATGCTAGCGACTGACGAGACGAGGCGATGCACGTGTTCTCCAAGGCCACACCCACATCGACAATAATACCTGCTTAAGTGCTGTGGCCAATATGGGTGGTGGTAGATATCATAAATTGCAAACGCTCCTCTTTTAAACTGCGCAAGTAAATGCCGTGTTGCATTGCTGTGTTATTTCTGCCGCATCCTATATATCTCTACTTAGTATAAAACAAGTCCCCGATTCTAGGATGTTACGGGTGAACTCGAGAACCACCGGATGGATTTTGATGCGGTTTTCACCTTTCTGTAAAGGATATCTCGAGGATGATTTCTGTCGAAAATATTTTATTTATGATCAAAGGAAGCCGAGCAGTAACGATTTCAGAAAAGTCGAAAGAAAAAAAACTGGCGTCCGAGCGCTTTGTAAGCTTACGCTGGGCAAACCGTTAAAAATATCTCAATACTGTGAGTGTAAGAATTGTTCAGCATGAAAAGTTCTACAAAAAAAGTCCGCGAGAGCATATGTCTATCTTCAATACATCGCCCACTATAAGTGTTTTTACGTTTTAATTTCTTACAACCATGTCCATTCAACTACTGAGGCGACAGTTTACGAGCAAGCTAAGGGCGAGTCTATCATCCCTGTTACAGCCTAGCTAGCGGGTGAACCTATGCCCCAGATACAGCCACAGCAAACCATTGAGTCGTGTTGAGTTAAGACTTCTGAGAAGGGTGGTTGTATTTGGAGTTTCCCTGGAAATGCAACTCGGGTTTTCTTAATTTCGCCTGTGAAGCACAGTCAAGTTAAGTTTCTTCGGAAGGGGGATTTGAATTTCATTCACCTCGCATTTCCCTGGAAGTGCAACTCTCATTTCGCCTGTGAACTTCTCGTTCCGCAAAATTCACAGTCAATTTAAGATTGGACGGAAGGGGGATTATATTATATTAAATTATACTGATTGGCGTATAATCTCTACTTAGTATAAAACAAAGTCCCCGATTCTTGGATTTCACGAGTAATCTCGAGAACCACTGCATGGATTTTGATGCGGTTTTCACCATTCTGTAAAGGATACCTCGAAGAAGGGTTTTGTAGAAAATAATTTATTTATGATCAAAGGAAGCCAAGCAGAGAAAAAGTTGAAAAAAATCCTGACGTCCGTGCGCTTTTTAAGCTTACGCTGGGCAAACCGTTAAAAATATCAATATACAATGCCTGTAAGAATTGTTCAGCATGAAACGTTCTACGAAAACGTACGCGAGAGCACATCTCTATATTCAATATATCGTCCATTATAAGTGTTTTTATTTGTGTTTCATGCACCTCGCCATTCTTGAATTACGTCTGACAAGAATTTGTTGCACAAGCATCTCCCTGATAATATAGTTAATAGTCCAGTCAGTGATTTTAACCCATCATGCCGAGACGTAAAACGGATATAGATCGTAGTTCATTGACATCGTAAAGAAGCGCTTATCGCATAATGCATTCACAACTGTTCCCGGGCGAAGCCGCGGGTACCTGCCAGTATATATATATATATATATGTATGTAATGTATACAGTATACATATTTTATATACAACATTATTTAATTTATATTGATGGAAAAGTAGTTAAGTAGTCCTAATATTTTTCTATAGCCTCTCAACTCAAGTGGATTTTTAGCCTACTTTCGATTTTTGCAAAAAATGAAAGTAGACTTATGAGATCAACACAGGGCCAAAAATTGTGTGTCTGTCTGTGTGTGTGTGTGTGTGTGTGTGTGTGTGAGTGTGTGTGGACTCTGAAAGTCTGTCCCCCCCCCCCCCCTATCAATTCGAACACGGTGAATCCGAATTGAAGGAAATTTGGTACAGATGTAGCACTAGCAAAGGGCACCTCAGTGTCATGTTTTATATCGTCGCCATCTTGACGTAAACGTAATGGCGGCCATCCAAATGTTCAAAGCTTAAATCAAATTACGACCAACCTATTCATCTGATTTCTACCAAATTTTGTAACGTTATACCCTTATGTACGAAGAATCTTTTGACTAAACTACGAGGTAATTTGCCCTATAATTTGCGGATGGCGGCCATGTTTGTCTGCAAATCGATTCCCCCTATCTTTTCAAACACGGTGAATCCGAATTGAATGAAATTTAGTACAGAGGTAGCACTAGCAAAGGGTACCTCAATGTCATGTTCTATATTGCCGCCATCTTAACGTAAACGTAATGGCGGCCACCCAAATGTTCGAAGTTTGAATCAAATTACGACCAACCTATTCTTCTGATTTCTACCAAATTTTGTAACTTTATACCTTAATGCATGAAGAATCTTTTGACCAAACTACGAGATAGTCTGCCCAATCATTTGCGGATGGTGGCCATGTTTTTCTGCAAATCGATTCCCCCTATCTTTTCAATCACGGTGAATCCGAATTGAACGAAATTTAGTACAGAGGTAGCACTAGTAAAGAGCACCTCAGTGCCATGTTTTATATCGCCGCCATTTTGACGAAAACGTAATGGCGGCAACCCAAATGATCAAAGCTTAAATCAAATTACGACCAACCTATTCATCTGATCTCTACCAAATTTTGTAACATTATACCTTTGTGTACGAAGAATCTTTTGACAAAACTACGAGGTCATCTGCCCAATAATTTGCGGATGGCGGCCATGGTTGTGTGCAAATAGATTCCCCCTATTTTTTCTTACAAGGTGAAACCGAATTGTACGAAATTTGGTGCTGAGATAGCACAAGTAAAGGGCACCACAGTGTCATGTTTTAAATCGCCGCCATCTTAACGTAAACGTAATGGCGGCCACCCAAATGTTCAAAGCTTAATTCAAATTACGACCAACCTATTCATCTGATCCCTACCAAATTTTGCAACTTTATATCTTTATGTATGAAGAATCTTTTGACCAAACTATGAGGTCATCTGCTCAATAATTTGCGGTTGGCGGCCATGTTTGTGTGCAAATCGATTTCCCCTATCTTTACAAACACGGTGAATCCAAATTGAACGAAATTTAGTACAGAGGTACCACTAGCAAAGGGCACCTCATTTTCATGTTTTATATCGCCGCCAACTTGACGAAAACGTAATGGCGGCCACCCAAATGTTCAAAGCTTAAATCAAATTACGACCAACCTATTCTTCTGATCTGTACCAAATTTTGTAACATTATACCTTTATGTATGAAGAATCGTTTGACAAAACTACGAGGTCATCATCTAAATTGTTTGCAGATAGCGGCCATGTATGTGTGCAAATCGATTCGTCATATGAATTCAAACACGGTGAAACCGAATTGAATGAAATATTTTACAGATGTAGCACTAGCAATGGGCACCTCATATTCATGTTTAATATCCGTATAGCACGTTGTATTTCAACAAGCTACTACAACCAACATTCAATTATACTCCTTGAAAAGGACAAAGAGTTATAACAATACCCATGCATTTGGGAGAAAGTAGGCTGTATGTTCTTTACTGAACATCTTGTTATACATAATAACTATGCATATGCCTATGAATGTTGATTGTGTAATTGGGGAAAAACTTCACCTAACACTTCAACACATCTTTATAATTCTTAAATGAGTTTGCTATTTTACTGACAAATGACTAATACTGAATACATAATGTATACTATTACATTAACAATGAAAGAAATGAGGACGTGTTGTTGTTGTTGTTTGTGTCTTCAGTCTTTTGATGCAGCTCTCCATGCCTCCCTGTCCTGAGCTAATCATTTCATCTCTACATAGCTACTACACCCTACATCCGAGGCAATCTGTTTAACATACTCTAACCTTGGTCTACCCCTACAATTCTTGTCCTCGACCCTTCCTTCCATAACTAAGCTTGCTATTCCTGGGTGTCTTAGTATGTGTCCTATCAACCTATCTCTTCTCTTCATTAGCAGTCGCCAGTATGCCTTCCTTCGGAGGGGAAGTAAATCCGGCGGTCCCATGTCATACATTTATGGCATGTAAAAGATCCTTCCACAGACTAAACTTGTGTGGAGCGAAATTTCTAGGTTAGATTTCGTTGTAACGCTCTATCAACGTTCCAACGTTCACCGCTAGGTATTATTGCCATCTGGTAGCGAAAGTTGGAACTACTCGAAATTGAACGGAACTTGTAGCTCACCCTAGGGGTGGTGTCCTCTGGCTAGCCGAACATGTCCTCGGACACTCCCGGCACTAAAAGCCATACGATAAATAAATAACTTTCTTCTGTTTCCTCTTCATTGAACTTCCAAGTAGTTCTGATTCTGAATCTTCCTCTAGTCTTATAATTCGTTCTTGACTGGGTGTTGGGGATTCTTCTCCTTGTTCTGGATTACGAGTCTCTTCAGTTATTTTGTCGGGCTTACGCTTAGATGTTCCATTCTCTCCAGTCATCAGCTTCCAATTGTCAACTAGGCTGTCCTCTCAAATGTGAGTCTGTTTCTATTTTTACTATGAATCCAACCAAAAGTGCTCAAGGTCCACTCTATGGTAGCAGATGTAACAGGTGCCCCTACATTTAAATGAGTAGGCCTGCAGTCCTAATTCAGTAATACAATGTTTTATTCAAACCAGATATACCGTACTTAATTCCCATTTAGAAGTTATTGACAACATTGACACAGGATAATTAAATTATTATTAGCAATATTCGGGCATTACTAGTTTATCTATGTACCTTTGATTAATGGTTTTTGATGGGGACGGAAGTGAATCGGGCGGAAGTGGATAGAACGGAAGTGGATCGGACGGAAGTGAAGACGCACTGCCAGAAAAATGGGACGGAAGTGAATCGGGCAGAAGAGGATTGAACGGAAGTGGATCGGACGGAAGTGAAGACGCACTGCCAGCTGGATGTACAATTGAAAATGTGTCTATTGGAAACAAGGCAGTGTGTGCTCTGTAGCCCGAGAATGTTATGGCAATACAGTAGGCAGTGCATTTAGCAGGCACTGGTTTGACGAGCACAGTGGCAAATGTTTCACCGACTTTCATTTGTTGGTTGGTTGGTTCTTAAGTTTAGGGGCTGCGACAACGCGGTCATGTAGCCCCGTGTACTTTGGGTGTGTGTAGAATCTGTCTGATAACCGGTGTTAATTGTGATGACTGTATTAGTGTGCGTTATCTGTTTTTAATTTAAGTAGGCTACTACAACTTAGAATTTTCAAATAGTTCCTACTTTTGCCGCCAAGCGCCACTGTCAACGATTACTAGGCCAAGTTCAGAACTTAGCTACTAGACACCACCGCAGTGGCTCTTGGCAACGAACATAGAAACCTAAGAGCGTTGTTTACATTCTTAACCTATCCAATTTAGCTTCACACTGGTGCAATTAGTGGAAGGTTCTTTAACATGCCATAAATCAAATCTATGACATGGGACCGACGGCTTTACTTCCCCTCCGAAGGAAGGCATACTGAGGGATTTTAACGCTCTTAAAAAATCCGACGGCTTCGGCCGGGTTTGAACCCGCTATCTTGGGCATAGAAGCTCAGCATGCTACCGACTACGCCACCGAAGCCACTGACTTTCATTTGTCATTGAGCAGTTTATGAAGCTTCACGTTCAAGGTTGATTATGAGATGGGGTAGGACAAGACGACAAATGACATTTAAGTAAGCGGCATTATTGTCAAGCTGTGGGTGAGTAGTCAAATATTAAATGCATGGTAACAGAATGTTTTTATATGAGTGGAATGAAAGCTGTATTTTGATCATATGTGAGACTAGGTCATTTCATGATTGTAGGAAGCCATGTTTTGATTGTTTACGACGAACTGTATGAGAGCCTTGAGAATAATGAATGTTATAGTTACTGAGGAATGTGCTCACAGCATTTGAGAGTACTGTCGACGTTGTGTGTCACTTTGTTATTATGTATTATTAATGTAAAAGGAAGGAAGGAAGCTTGTAGTTTTGCGTGTCCGTTAATCTCACGATCCACGGTACCTCCCTTTTACGTGGAATGCGAACCACAGGACATGGCATTTCAATTCGAAAATCTCACATGTATTGACCGGGAATCAAACCCGGCCTACCTTGGTGAGAGACTAACAGCTTGACCGCTGCGCCACAAATGTGACAGTAGCATATCTCCAATTCAATCTATACATTCTGCAACCATTCTGATTGCAAGGCTCAGCTCTTTTGTTAGGTAAGAAAATGGCGCTTGCTGGGAGGGCAGTTTGCATCTCTGTGTGGCATGGCAGCTGGCCTTGCCAATGAAGTTAGATGTTTAGTATATTTTTTTTGATGATATTTGGTTTTTATATATATCTTTGACTGTTTTTGTTGGGTGTCCGTACTGGGGGATTTAGTTATTAGTGAATATCTGTCTGTTTTATCTTAGGAGAAGGTTGTTTTGTGTTTTGGGAAGATGAAATTAGCTAGGAAGATACTGCTAGATTTAGTGTTGGAGATCTGGTTATTGGTTATACATGAGAAGATATGAAGGAATTGTGAAGAGAATATAATAAAGGTTGGTTATATTTGTAAGAAAAGTGTCCCTCAAGGAAATCATTACCACCACCCTCAAATAGAAGACGTACGGTCACAATTCATCATAGTCCAAGCTGTGTAGTATACGAGTAGGATAACATGTCAGGTGTTACACATCATATGCGACTACTGTAAGGCTCGGATCTTTTTTATTATGTTTTAGAAGCTCTAGAAACAATCACATGTAGTAAGTAGTTTAAAAAATACTTTTTAGTGCCCAGATTTTGGGCGCTTAAAACTACTTTGGGCAAATGCCTATTTATAGATATCCTGCCCACAGGGCATTTGCCCGGCCCACATCACTAACCACGGCTAAACATTATAATGTAATAGCACCATGAAGTTATCCTACTTCCTGTTTAATTACTGTATTTCTTTTTTTTCTAAAACGTGATTTGGCGAGCAAAATGATTTAAGTTACAAGTCTAGACATTTAATTTCGAAGGCTTCCATGGATATTAATACAGTGCTATATTTATAACAAGTAGTTCCGTGAAGAATTATACAGCCTATTTTCATATATCCTACTTATGTTAACTGCCACTATCAACATACAAAATTTCAGTGTGATTGCTGTAATAGATTCGTAGATATTGAGAACCGACTAAATATTTCGGATGGTCGCCATGTTGGATTGTTAAATGTATAGGCCATAGAGTCATGTACCAATAAAGGAAAATTATTGCATAGGTTCATTATTCAAACTTTCACTTCGATCGCATGATTACGACACAAGAAATAAAAACTTAATTTTAAAATTCGCACAGCCGCCATCTTGAGGTTATGTAAACAATTGAACTAAATTAGATACCAGTGCATTACAACGTGTATAAACAATTCCTGTACCAGATTCCATTGCGTTTGGAACATTAAATCGCGAGAAAGGTCTATTTAAAATTTTCAAATTCGCTTGGCCGCCATGTTCGTTTTGTAGTTAACCGGTTTTTGAAAGTCTAATAGATGAACTTCCTGTAGTGCCCTGTATTTCCGTACAAAATTTCAGGATGATACCGCTAATAGTTTCAGAGATATAGAAAGAATGCCGGTGAAATATTTCGCACATCCGCCATCTTGTGGTTATGTAAACAATTGAAAGAAGTTAGATGTCGGTGCATTACAATGTGTCTTCTAGCGATCAGCATTCTTGAAGTTCTGCGTCGAATAGTTGTTGTTGTAGTTCATTGGTATTTCTCATGTTGTTACAGAAATACCTTGCAGTCGTAGATACGTTTGTGATGATTTGGTGAAGCATGATGATAGGCTTACACCCTCCTTGACGAAGCCGTGATATGTGGGCTAAGTCAATGCTGGAATCCTCATATTGTAAATAGCTAGTTCCCCTTCATAATTTAGTAACTCTTCATGACAATCAAAAAATATTTCATGTCAGATATCCTCGTTGACCCCAGTTCAAATAACATCTTCGTATTTCTCAATAGCAGTTTGAACTATCTCGTTGAGTAGGGTTTTATAGAGTTCACTTAGTTTTCGAATGACTCTTGTATTTCTTGGAAAACGTTGCTTCTGCTTGTCATTAATAGCTCCACACTGTAGGTTGAATTTCCCTTGGATATTTCAATGAATTCTCATCATATATCTGTCAATTATATTGCTTATTTTCGTTGAATTATAACTTCGACTTTCTGGTGTATTAAATTTCAGCGATACTTGTCCTCATCTTGACCGGTGACGATGCTCTGCTCCCCGTCAAGTCTTCTTATGATTCCTCGGTCAACTATTTCCACTTTCGACTAACACATTCGTTCAACTTCGAAGACAAGTAGAGAATGCCTCCCTTCTCGTCGTCTCCCCACTCTGATAACAATTAAAAATGGCGTTTCATGCATTCGACCTTGTAACTTTCTCTGTCTCATCCTTATCAATCTTTTAATAAAATTTACATCAATAGCATTCTTTTCTCATTCTCTTTCCGTTTCTGCCATTTAATTTCTTCTGAAAGTTATTTTTAATAATCATTAAAATATTAAGAACCACCGATAGGTAATTTTTCCATTGGTCAATAAGCTGTCACGTGATGAAACGCCTTCCTTTACGCGGTATATTATCTGTTCTCGCACGCTTCAATGTCACCTTGGCACGTGTCTCTCCTGATCTGGATTTTCCTAAACTTCACCAGCAGTAAACTTGCCAATCTTGCCAGTAGGGGAGTAGTGCCGTTTATGACTCAGTCTAGAACCCCCTTTGCCACACTACTCTCAGCCATGTTCAGACTCAGTCTAGAACCCCCTTTACCCCACTACTAAGCCTCAGCCATGTAATATTTGCGATATCTCGCGAACCCATGGTCGTATTTTGACAAATTAGGTGAAGTAGGACCCTGGCCAACGCCCTCTTTCCAATGAACCACTCGTTATATTTTTCATTTTTTTTTAGAAAATTATTGTTTGGGAAAGTAGGCGATATTTTGAAAATCAAACATGATAGAACGTTGTGCAATGGCTTAAACAAATGGCCTCTATATCGTTAGAACAAAAGTTTATATTTTTTTATATATTTTTTTGAAATAAGGTCATTTTTGGAATTTTTATAGTTTGGAAACTAGGAATCCCACAAAAAAGTATGTTTGACATAAATTCATGGTCCTTACCCCCTCTACCCACAAAATAAATTTCAAGTCTCTAGAACTAAAAATAAATCACGACATGCCAACGAGTCGACGCCATAATGAATTAGCATTTTTGTTTTGTTTTTACGCATACGCACTTGGTGATTTATAAGAAGGGGTTTTAGTGGTGAGGACAGAGCTAGAGAGTTACCTACTTTCCTACGAAGTTTGCCGATATCTCACGAACGCATGGTCGGATTTGGTCATGTGACGTGTCAAATCGCTTGTCTCGAAGCCCTTTTGATGTTGTTAATCGGTTAAAGTTTTGAGAATGAAGGTTTAAATCCAGGCTCTAGTACAAAATTTAAATTCTGGTTTCAGGAATGAAACAGGGTCTAGTCAGCCTCGGGTACCCCAAATGAGTCAAAGAGATTCAGTTTCCAACTCAGTCATTCTTGAAAGTGGTTTTCAGTAGTTTCCACACGTTGTCTTTGATCAAATGTTGGAATAGTATCTCTCAACCTCAAGTCGCTAGCGTTATTCTATAGAGGTTGTACACTCACTCGCCATTCTGCAGGCTGTTTGTTGTTTTGCCGGAAGTGTCTTATAATGCGTATTACACACTCTGCACTTTTGCGTTAACACAATAGGAATTGAGTCATTTGCAGTTGAGAGCTGAGATTGAAATATCATAGAAACACACACACGTATAATATACATAAATGTTTCACCATTTATTCTTATTAGAGCACAGCTAATAATAATATCGTATGGCCTCGGGTGCCTGGTGCAAGGTTTGTTAATTGACACCCAGAGGGTAGCTTGCATGTCGAATTTCGTCGTTCCTTTGAACGCTATGAAAGTCAAGGAGGTTAGATATCTAAACTCCTTGACGCTACAGCGCTTTCAAGTAGAGAATGGAGGAACTTTGTGTTGGCGGAAAATCCCGAGATTAATTTTGCCATTGAACACGGCCTAATGAATTCAAATGGGTTCTTTAACATGCCAACAACGTATGACATGAGTATCGTGATTTTTGTCGCCTTACAAAAATCACTTACCACGGCCAGGGGCGAACCTGCAATCTTGGGGTTGGTAGTCCGACACTATAACCACTCACCCACCGGGGCCTGATAACTGATAAGTGTAATCCAGGTTCAATTCCCAGTCAATGCATATCCTGTGGTTGGCATTTCACATTTGCAATTTCCTCACCCACACCCTGTCAATGTCATGTCTTATAGCTCGGCGGCCATCCTTATACTTTTTTTTTTCAATCATGACAGTCATGCCTTGAAGCCTCTGTGGCTTAGGCTGCAGCATGCTGGCCTCCCACCGCTGGGTCTGTGGTTCAAATCCCAGTCACTCTATATGAGATTTGTGGTAGACAAAGCGGGGGCAGATAGGTTTTTTCTCTGGGTACTCCAGTTTTCACTATCACCATTTCATTCTAGCAACACTCTCTTCAATCATTTTATTTCATTGGCCATTCATTTAATCATCACCCCAGGGGAGTGCGACAGGCTTTAGCAGCCGGCACCGTTTCATATCCTCAATGTTTAATGGGGACTTGACTCATTCCATTCCCTGACCCGATCGGTCAATCAATACTTTACACTATCATTTCATTTCATCTGCCATTCATTTAATCATTGTCCCAGGAAAGTGCGACAGGCTTTAGCAGTCAACACAGTTTCATATCCTCGCCACTAAATGGGGACTTCATTCATTCCATTCCCTGACCTGGTTGGTCAACTGAAAGCAGGCTGTGGATTTTCATTTTTCAATCACACTTTTACCAAGCATGAGTTGAACCATTGCATACAGCTCTGCGATCCATGGTTCATGAAATATCGATTCATGCATTTGCAAGCATGGTCACCTTGCCCAGCGAATCATCGCATAAGCCTCTGCGATCCATGGTTCATGAAATAGCAATGAATGCCTTGGCAAGCATGGCTACCGTGGTCCACCACATCGACAAACGAACCGTCTTATTACAAGATATAACAAAAAGTCTAAAAATCATGGTTTTACCCCAAAAAAGGCTGTTTCCTTCAATCTCAAAACTGTAACCTATTAACATCATCAAAAGGGCTTCCAGCCAAGCGATTTGACACGTTCCATCGAAATAGCCATGGATTTTTTCGAAGGGGGAGGGCTTGACCACCGTGGCCGCAGAGATTTTTTATTTTTATTGTTTTCCAAAATATTTTTCAACAAAAGTGTCGTTAGGCCCTTTGTCAACATTTCAAAAATACATTCAAAAAAGGGGCGTCATTCCAAGTTGAACGACCCCTCACACAAGTCCCTAGCCTTATTGGTTCATGAGATATAAGTTTTCAATCTTTTGGTTAAATCTATATATATAAAAATCAATGTAACGTGATAGTTTGTCTGTGGGTATGTCTGTATGTCTCCTATGCGTCCATATACCATTCGTCCGATTGCGATGAAACTTGGGTGAGATGTTGAGTACACTCCAAGGAAGGTTTCTGACTTAGTAAATCCATTTTACAATAGGTAGATTGTTGAACGCGTAGATTCAACAAATGAGCGACGATGCGCGAAGCATTTCAACAGAGTCCCGTATGTGTTCATATACCATTCGTCCGATAGCGATGAAACTTGGGTGAGATGTTGTGTACACTTACGTGAAGGTTTCAAAATTAGTGAATACATTTCACAGTAGATAGCGCACGAGTAGATTCAACAAATGAGCGACGACACGCAAAGCGTTTCAACAAAGTCCCGTATGCATTCATATACCATTCGTCCGATAGCTATGAAACTTGCGTAAAATGTTGTGTACACTGCAGGGAAATTTTCTGGCTTAGTACATCCACTTTACAATAGGCAGCGCACGAGTAGATTCGACAAATGAGCTACGACGCACGAAGCATTTCAACAAAGTCACGTTTGCGTTCATATACCATTCGTCCGATAGCGATGAAACTAGGCTGAGATTTTGTGTGCACTCCAGGGAAGGTTTCTAGCTTAGTAAATCATTTAAAAATAGGTAGAGCACGAGTAGAATCAACAAATGAGCGACGACGCGCGAAGCGTTTCAACAAAGCCCCATATAATTTCATATACCATTCATCCGATAGCGATGAAACTTGGGTGAGATGTTGTGTACACTCCAGGGAAGGTTTCTGGCTTAGTACATACATTTTACAATAGGTAGCGCACCAGTAGATTCAACAAATGGGTGATGACACGCGAAGCGTTTCAACCAAGTCCCGTATGCATACATGTACCATTCGTCCGTAGCTATGAAACTTGGGTGAGATGTTGTGTACACGTCATGGAAAATTTCTGGCTTTGTAAATCCCCTATACAATATGCAGCGCACAAGTTGATTCAACAAATGAGGGACGACGCGCGAAGCATTTCAACAAAGTCCCGTATAAGGTCATATACCATTCTGCCGTTAGCGGTGAAACTTGGGTGAAATATGGTGGACACTCCAAGGAAGGTTTCTGGCATAGTAAATACATTTCACAGTAGGTAGCACACGAGTAGATTCCACAAATGAACGACGACACGCGGAGCGTTTCAATACAGTCCCCTATGTCTTCATATCCCATTAGTCCGATAGCGATGAAACTTGGGTGAGATGTTGTGGACACTTACGTGACGGTTTCTAACTTAGTAAATACATTTTACAGTAGGTAGCGCACGAGTAGATTCAACAAATGAGTGACGGAGCGCGAATCGTTTAAACAAAATCGGGTATGCGTTCATATACTATTCATCCGATTGCGATGAAACATTGATCAGTTATTGTGTACCCGCCAGGGAAGGGGACTTAGTAAATCCATTTCACAATAAGTAGCGCAAGAGTAGATGCAACAAATGGGTGACGACGCGCGAAGCGTTTCAACAAAATCCCCTATTGCGTTCATATAACATTCTTCGATTGCGATGAAACCTTGATGAGTTATTGTGTACACGCCAGGGAAGGGCTTCGACTTAGTAATACATTTCTCAATAGGTAGCGCACGAGTAGATTCAACAAATGAGTGACAGCGCACGAATCGTTTAAACAAAAAACCCTATACATGCATATACCATTCATCCGATTGCGATGAATCATTGATGAGTTATTGTGCACACGCCAGGGAAGGGTTTCGACTTAGTAAATCCATTTCACAATAGGTAGCGTACGAGTAGATTCAACAAATGAGTGACAGCGATGAAACTTTTAAAAGTTGTTGTGCACGCTTCCACGAATGGTTCTAAATTAGAAAATCCATTTTACGATAGCTTAGAGGCATTTAACATGTTGTGTATCCAAAAGCACTTCAAGAAACAGAATTTCAACGCCAACACTTTCTTTGATTGGCATTGCAACGCATGCCGGGTACAGCTTGTTCTAAATAAAAAACACTCATTCATAAATCTTTATTCAAAAAGCCCGCCCTCTTCCAAAATCCCCAAGTGCGTATGCGTAAAAACAAAAAAACAAACATGGTAATTCATAGCGGCATTCCACCCATCGCATGTTGTTCATGTGAAAAAACGTTTAATTTCCTTTTAGCATTCAAACTCCCACATGTCGCACTTGGACATTTTTTCAACAAAAGTGTCGTTAGGCCCTTTGTCAAAAGTTCAAAAATAGTTTCAAAAAGAGGGCGTCACCCCGACACCTCATTACTTTACAAGATATAACAAATAGTCTAAAAATCATGGTTTTACCCCCAAAAAAGGCTGTTTCCTTCATTCTCAAAACTTTAACCTATTAACATCAAAAGGGCTTCCGACCAAGCGATTTGACACGTCACACGTCCAAATCCGGTCATGCGATCGTGAGATATCGGCAAACTTCGTAGAAAGTAGGCGACTATCTAGCTCTGTCCTCACCACTAAAGCCCCTTCTTATAAATCATTTTTCAAAAAGCCCGCCCTCTTACAAAATCACCAGGTGCGCATGCGTAAAAGAAAGGCTAATTAATTATGGCGTCGACTCGTTGGAATGTCGTGATTTATTTTTAGTTCTAGAGACTTCAAATTTATTTCGTGGGTAGAGGGGGTAAGGACCATGAATTTATGTCAAACAAACTTCTTTGTGGAATTCCTAGTTTCCAAACTATAAAAAATCCAAAATTGATTTTTTTTAATAAAATCTAAAAAATATAAACTTTTGTTCTAACGATAAAGGATATAGAGGCCATTTGTTTAAGCCATTGCACAACGTTCTATCATGTTTGGTTTTCAAAATATCGCCTACTTTCCAAAACAATAACTTTCTAAAAAAATGAAAAATATAACGAGTGGTTTATTGGAAAAAGGGCGTTAGCCAGAGTCTTACTTCACCTCATTTGTCAAAATACGACCATGGGTTCGCGAGATATCGCAAATATTACATGGCTGGGCTTAGTAGTGTGGCATAGGGGATTCTAGACTGGGTCAGAACTGGCACTACTCCCCTACTCTTGCCTGTTTCCAGCATGTGTGAATTCTCAGTCACCCCGTGTGGGTTCGAGATAGAATACACCCACGGAATGCCCTGCCTGTCGTAGGAGGCGACTAATAGGGCCGACATGGCCGAATAACTTGGCAGCTTTTGATTTGTTCAGACCCCCTGTGGATGGGGAGGGCAGAATTCATCCACGGTATCCCCTGCCTGTCGTAAAAGGCGACTTAGACCGGGCCTTATAAAGGTTGATTTTGGATTTCTGGTCCCAGTTCTGGTTTGACCTATAGAAATAAACATGCATGCTGTTAGGGGAAGAGCCACCAACTTGGCCATCTGGCCAGTAAACCTAGACGGTATGCCCCATCCCGTCAGGTGGGTGCGCCATGTACCCTACAGTAGTATCCGCCTTACAACGATGGTCCCTGCATGGCCGAATACTGGAGCTGTATAAATCACTTTGCATGCCGAGGGGGAAGTGCCTATTCGAGGCACTGAGACCCCGGGCAATACCTGCTATGCCAGGTAGGTATTGCCTTGGCTGGGTGGCGCCCACATTGATGGTCCCCGTTCGGAGTGGGCAGTATTCGGGGAGGATTTCGTCCGGGATGCCTATTAAGCGATCAAGGACATCTCTACAGGGTGGCCCCCTTAAAAAGTCGTCTCTGGAGTGTAGAACGAATCCCAAGGTGTATACGCCTTGAGATGAGGCATTTAACAAGAAGTTCCCTGTTGACAGTTCTTCTCGCTACCTGATAGCTACCAGGACAGACGGGGGAGATTTTAAACAGGTAAAATCGATCTTATTTTCAGAGGAAATCAGGGGGAAATATCGCGACCTTAACGGAATTTCCAAGCTCCGGAACGGGCAGCTCTTGCTGCATACCGTTGACCGGCAGCAAACCGAAGCATTGCTGGAATGCACGAATTTCGGCGAAATTCCCGTTAAGGTTGAGAAGCACGTTACGCCGAATGAGGTCCATGGAGTTATATTCCATCGCGACCTCATTTTAAACAGCGACGCGGAATTGATGCGGGATCTGGGGAAGCGAGGCGTCACCAGGATTGGGCGCATCACCCGGAAAATTGGAAATGATAGCGTCGATACTGGCGCTTTCATTCTCCATTTTGAGGGTGATGTAGTGCCTAAGCAGGTGAAGTTCACGTCGTACCATTGCGACGTTAGACCGTACATCCCTCCACCTATGCGCTGCTACAACTGCCAGAAATTTGGTCATGTTTCTGCCAGGTGCACTGCCAAGGCGGTGTGTAGAGAGTGTGGCAAGGGGACACATGACGGTGTGGGGTGTACGCCTCCCCCGACGTGTCCTAACTGCCAAGGGAGTCACTCTCCGCGGTCGAAGCAGTGCCCTGAGTTCTGCAAGGAAGCAAAGGTCCAAGAAATTAGAACATTGGATCGGCTTTCATATCACGACGCTCGAAAGAGATACCGTGATATGACTGCACCCGAATTTCGGGTATCTTTCGCGGCTAAGGTGACGCCACCTATCACCCCTGCCACATTCGTTCCCCGTGCTGTACCCTCGACGACGAACTACTCTGAGATCGTGAAGTCTCCCCTCGCTGTCCAAGCGAGACCTGTCTGCCCGAAGAAGGTCACACAACCTTCTTCGGCCATTGTGAAAAAGGCGCCGGTTATACCATCTAAACCGGCGCAATCGGAGAATAAGTCATCTTCCTCTCCGAAACGGTCGGAGAAGAAGTCTTCCCCTGCCAACGGGGCAAAGAAGACTTCTGCGACCGGGGCTGGATCGTCATCCAGCCCGCCTGATAAGACAAAGATAGTGGTGAAGAGGGAGACGGTGCTGCGCCGACTCTCTCGACCTCCGGCTGATGGGATGGCTCCTTCGTCTGCTGGTCCTTCCGCTCCCTCGACCATCAAGGGAGTGATGCCCGCAGAAGCCAAACCCTTTAGCGTGGAGGAATTCCCCTATAGGAAAAATAAGTCATCGGCGGAGAAGAGAGGGGCGGTTCAGCGCCGTTTCTCTTCCTCTCCTGCAGACAAGGCTGCTCAGCCATCTGCTGGCCATTCCGCTCCTACCATCACCAAAGGAGCGGTGCCATCTGGGGCGGCCTCGTTTTGCAAGGACCTGACGTCTGTGGGGAAGGGACCACCTACTTCCCCGAATAGACGTCTGCGTCGGTCTAGAAAGAAGAATGCTCGGGACGTGTCGGGGACAAGCACCCAGTCTTCGGTCAGGGAGAAAGTCCCTAGACACCGCTCTCGCTCTTCCCCCAAAGGACTCGTGAGGTCCGACGACGACCGCGCGCAACCCAAGAGAGCACTCTCTCCATTTTCTTCGTCTTCGGAAGGCAATGTGGAGATTGAGGTGTGCTCTCCTGCCCCATCATCTCCAACTAGAGATGGGGAAGGGTGGCAAACGGTCAAGCATAAGTAGAAGACCCACTTCTATTTAAGTCCACACATGGCACTATTACAATGGAACTGTAATTGCTATTCTGTTCATCTCGCAGAATTACGTCAATTAATATCTTCGTTTTCGGCAACCATTGTCTGTCTTCAGGAATCCAGGTTTCTTCCTGGACATGAGACAACAATGCGTCATTTCAAACTCTTCTCTGAAGACCGGGTGGACGGAGCTGTGGCCGCTGGTGGAGTCTGCACTCTCGTCCACTCTAGCCTCTTTAGTGAAGAGGTGCCGTTGCGTATTCAGCTAGAGGCAGTTGCAGTTCGTACTTCGTTGCCAGTAATGGCAACAGTATGTAACGTATACATCCCGCCTGATTCTCAACCCGATTACGACCAGTTGGTGGATCTTGTCTCTCAACTTCCCCCTCCTTTTCTCCTTCTGGGAGATAATGCCCACAACACCATCTGGGGCTCCGCTACCACTAGCGGTAAAGGGAGAGATTTTGAGAGGCTGATCAGGCGGCTGGACCTGTGTTTGTTGAATACAGGGGAATCTACGCACTTCTCTATTGCACACCGCACTTATTCAAGTGTCGATATTACCTTGTGCATCGTGCGCTGGTTCCCCTGCTACAGTGGGGTGTACACGACGACCTTTGTAATAGTGACCATTTTCCAATTATCGTTGCTCTTCCGAACCAAAGAGCCATCGAGTTACCAAGTCGATGGCTTCTCCGTCGGGTTGATTGGCCAACTTTCACGGCACGTGCGGTCTTTGCCGTAGATACCTTTGAGAGTGTCGACGATTATACCATTCACATAACGAATGGTATTTTGGCTGCTGCTGAGGAAACAATTCCTTCCTCATCCGGCAACTCACGCCGGAAGCTTGTCCCTTGGTGGACAGCCGAGATTGCAGCAGCCAATAAAGATCGTCGACGTGCTTTCAAATGCTATCGGAGGCAAAACACTATGGCGAACCTCATCACCTTCAGAAGGATGCGTGCTAGAGCCCGATATCTGATTCGGGAGAGTAAGAAAACGACGTGGGAAAAGTATGTGTCGTCTATGACGGTGAATACTCCTTCATCTCAATGTAGAATAAGCTTCGTCGGATCTCCGGACTCCCGACATCATTGTCGATACACGGAGTATCCATAAATGGAGACATCACCACGGAACATCTCGCCATTGCCATCAGTATTGGCTCGCACTTCTCCGATCTATCCTGCTCTGGGAGTTACGATCCTACATTTCTGACTCTGAAGCGGGAGGCAGAGGCTCGCCGCTTGTCCTTTGCCACTGCTGCTTCGGAGTCCTACAATGTACCATTCTCAGAATGTGAACTGCGCTTGCACTGTGCAGGGATACGGCTCCTGGAGCGGATAACATACATAATCAAATGTTAAAACATCTGTGCGAAGCCAGTATAAAACAACTGTTGATCCTCTTCAATCGTATATGGATTGAAGGGGAGTTTTGATCTCAATGGCGAGTGGGGATCGTGATACCGATTCCCAAGGCTGGAAAGGATCCCAAGTTTGTAAGCAGCTATAGGCCCATTTGTCTGACAAATGGCCTATGTAAGCTGCTGGAGAAGGTGGTGAACCGTCGACTGGTGTGGTTCTTGGAGAAGAGAGGTCTCCTGTCTGAGTACCAGTGTGGATTTCGCTCTCATAGGTCCACCACTGACCATCTGGTGCGACTTGAGAGCGCCATACAGGGGGCATTTCTCCGAAGGCAGCACTTAGTCAAGGTTTTCTTTGACCTCGAGAAAGCCTACGACACCACATGGCGCTACGGGATCCTTTCCACCCCTCACAAGTGGGGACTCCGTGGTAATTTACCGACTTTCATTGCAAATTTCATGTCCGTCCGACTCTACCGTGTCGGGGTCGGTAGGACATTATCGCAATACTATACTCAAGAATATGGAGTTCCGCAGGGTTCTGTGCTGAGTGTCACCATGTTCGCGATTGCCATAAATTACATTGTTGCCGCCGCTGGGTCCACGGTAGTTCCATCGCTGTATGTAGACGATTTAGCTCTGCATTACAGCTCTGGAAGTATGGCAGTCGTGGAACGACAATCGCAGCTAGCTATCAACCGGGTCGACAGGTGGGCTCACGACCGGGGTTTTCGATTTTCAGCAGCGAAAACCTCCGTCATCCATTTTTGTCGGCTCCGGAGGCTACATTTACACCTTTAACTACATCTCAGGGATGCTGCGTTGGCGTTGGTTGACACTTATCGCTTCTTGGGGATCCATTTTGACAGCAAATTAATGTGGCAACACCATATACGGCAATTGAAAATGACGTGTCTCAGGAAACTGGACATGCTCAAGTTTCTTAGTGGCACTACGTGGGGGACTGACCGTGCGGTGCTGCTACGGTTCTACCAAGCCCTCGTCCTTTCCCGGCTAACTATGGTTCTGCGGCATACGGTTCAGCAAGGCCGCCAATCTTGAAAATGCTGGACAGTATCCACCATAGTGGCGTTAGGCTGGCTACCGGTGCCTTCCGGACCAGCCCGATACCCAGCCTACTCGACGAATCAGGTGTTCCACCTCTAAATTATCGACGCCAACATATGCTTTTAGCATAAGCTGCCAATGTGCGTCAAATGCCACAACACCCGACCTATCAAGCTCTCGGTACCCAAAACCACCAGGGGTACGCCAACCGACCTCGTGCCACTCGGCCGGTTGGTATTAGACTTGATAGCTCGTGTACTGAAATAGGAGGTCCCTGTATAATCCGGACATCTAGCGAGGTGCCTCCGTGGCAAGTCCCGCGTCTGGAAATTCGGTTAGATCTGAATTTAGGACCTAAGGTGAACACGGATTTCTCCGTTTACCGGAGGCAGTTCTACAGCATAGTTCACCAATTTCTCTACACGGATGGTTCGAAGGTGGACGAGAACGTGGGTTGTGCTTACGTTATTGATGGTGGAAATACCAAGATCTCTTTGCCTGAGGCCTGTAGTGTGTTTACTGCGGAGCTCGTTGCCATCTATGTCGCTCTGCAGTTTGCACTACAGGATGCACGAATCCACTTTCTCGTGTGTACCGACTCTTTGAGTTCGTTGCTGTCAATTGCTACATGTTTCCCGCAACACCCCCTAGTGCAGCGAATCCACGACCTACTAGCCGGGCGTTGCCACGCTGACTCTCAAATCACCTTTCTGTGGCTTCCAAGCCACATGGGAATTGTGGGAAATGAGTTAGCGGATCAAGCTGCAAAAGAGGCGGTATCACTACCACCTCGACCAATGGAGGTACCTGCTAGAGATATTCGCTCTCAGTTACGCCTACAAGTTCTGGCTTTTTGGGAGAGTCAGTGGCTAGCTGACCCACTGCCCAGTAAACTGAGAGCGATCAAGGGAACTTCGCGCGTGAGGCGTAGCTCTTTCCGGTCACGGAGAGAATCCGTCATTTTGTGTAGGCTAAGGATAGGTCATACAAGATCCACCCACTCGGACCTAATGAGAAGGGAAGACCCCCACTTTGTACCTGTGGAGCCGTTTTCACCGTGGCCCTCATTTTAACCGAGTGTGTGGATCTTGCTGACTTACGAAGAGACCTAGGTTTGCAGATGACACTCGAACTTATATTAGCCGATGACGCGGTGGCTGCTGATCACGTTATCCGCTTTATAAGTGCGAGTGGGTTAGGGCTAGCAATCTAAATTTTCCAGTGAACATTGACTCAACGACTTGTTCGTTTTTGAATGATAATTTTTTGTTTTTCCGTAATTTTTGTTTATTTTTATAATTATTATTTTTATTTAATTTTTTGTTTTATTAATTTTAGGTCTTTTCAAATTTCGGTGTCCACCTCTAAATTTTAAATTTTATTCCAAATTTGTATTTCTTAATCGGTGTTAAGAGGGGCAGATGACCTCGTAGTTCCGCCCCTTAAAACAACAATAACTAACTAATTCTCATTCATCCCCATGCTAATGAAATAACATTTTACATTTCCTCACTTTGCAGTGCTTAAAGTAAACGGAAACTTTCAATTCATCACTAGCATTAGCTACAATCCTGATACCTTGTACCATGCTGTAGGATGCCTAACCAGACTCGTAACATCGGCGCTTGTGTTCTCAAGAGCTGTCGGTTCATATCCCGACCCATATCATATCCTGAGTCCTTCAAATTATGGGTTCAGTACCAACTATACTTCCACATGTTACGAAATCGCGCAGAAGGGAGTTGGTTGTGGATCTATGATTGGGTTTAGAAAATATTGTTGCGCAAGTGAATGTTAGTATGGAAATTGCATAATACAATCAGGTCATAAAAGACGAACAAATCGTTTGCATATCCTGAAACCAAGCACATCTAACGACTGAATCACTCCAGCAATTCCCTGGGGAAATAGTTTTGTTGGCGGGATTTGACGCTAATATATTTGCTTCACTTTGTGCTGTCCACGAATCCAAGAGTAAAACACTGTCGTCTAGTACAGTTTGAAAATAACGATTTTGGACCTGTTCATCCGGAACATCACTTTTGTTTTGCATAGCCATACCAAACTGGTAAGGGACTGACGGGATGAGGGGAATACAGGTCGCAGGGGGCCATCGCATGCTGCTAGAATTCAAGGTCAGCTTTACCTCCTCGCTCATGCCGTCACCCAACAGGTTCTTGGACTTCAATATTGGCGTTCAAAATTGAAAGTAGCCCGAGCGGTTTTCAGTACATCATTGTAACATTTTGTGGGAATATTGTGCACTAAATTTCAACTAGATTAGAATTTTACACCGCAATCCGTTGCCTTGTTAGTTAGAAACCTTCGTGGGAGCGTGCACAAAAACTCACCAAAGTATCATAGCAATCGGATAAATGGTATATGAACGCATACGGGATTTTATTTAAACGATTCGCGCACCGTCACTCATTTCTTGAATTTCCTCGTGCGGTACCTATTGTAAAGTGGATTTATTATAAGTTAGAAACCTTCGCGGGAGAGTACTCAACAACTCATCAAAGTTTCATCGCAATCCGATGAATGGTAGGCCTATATGAACGCATACGGGATATCGTTTAAACGATTCGCGCACCGTCACTCATTTGTTGATTCTACTCGTGCGCTACCTATTGTAAAATGTATTTACTAAAGTAGAAACCTTAACGAGAGTGTACTCAACAACTCATCAAAGTTTCATCGCAATCCGATGAATGGTAGGCCTATATGAACGCATACGGGATATCGTTCAAACGATTCGCGCACCGTCACTCATTTGTTGATTCTACTCGTGCGCTACCCATTGTTAAATGTATTTACTAAAGTAGAAACCTTAACGGGAGTGTACTCAACAACTCATCAAAGTTTAATGGCAATCCGATGAATGGTATATGAACGCATACGGAATTTTTGTTTAAACGATTCAGCGACGTCACTCACTTGTTGAACCTACTCATGCGCTAACTATTGTAAAATGGATTTACTGAAGTAGAAACCTTAACGGGAGTGGGAACAACCATTCACCAAAATGTCATCGCAATGTGATGAATGGCATATGAACGCATGTGGGACTTTGCTGTAACGAATTGCGCGCCAACACCCATTTGTTGATAAAACTCGTGCGCTATCTATTGTAAATTGGATTTACTATGCATATAGCCATCCCGGGAGTGTGCACAGCAAGTCACCAAACTTTCATCGTAATTGGATATGTTTATTTATCGTATGGCTTTTAGTGCCGGGAGTGTCCGAGGACATGTTCGGCTCGCCTGAGGCTGTAGCTGCTTCTAGCGGACACCCATAGGGTGAGCTAGGTACAAGTTCCGTTCAATTTCAAGTAGTTCCATCTTTCGCTACCAGATGTCAATAATACCGAGTACTGAACGTTGGAACTTTGATAGAACGTTCCAACGAAATATAACCTAGAAATTTAGCTTCACACAAGTTTAGTCTGTGGAGGGATCTTTTTCATGGCATAAATCTATGACATGGGACCGCCGGCTTTACTTCCCCTCCTACGGAAGGCATACTGAAGGATTTCAACGCTCTTAAAAATCCGACGACTTCGGTCTGGTTTGAACCCACTATCTTGGGCACAGCAGTTCAGCATGCTACCAACAACGCCACCAAAACCGCTATCAGATAGATGTTATATGAACGCATGCGGGACATTGTTGAAACGAATCACGCGCCAACACTCATTTGTTAAAACTACTCGCGCGCTATCTATTGTAAATTGGATTTACTATGCCTATAACCATCCCGGGAGTGTGCACAACAACTCACCAAAATTTGATCGCAATCTAATGTATGGGGTATGAACCCATAAAAGACGAACAAACAAATAAACATTCATTCATTTATATATATATATATATATATATATATATATATTGGCAACACCCCACAAACACACATGCACTGACCTCAGACAGTACACAGGTATACGGGGCGGGAGGAGGGAAAACCCAGTTCAGGAGGTAACATTCCAGGTCAGTCGACCGCTACTGTTGTAGGAGTGAAGTTGAAACTGCTCGTAGCTCCATCCAGATAAGTAGTCTGTACTATACAGTACAACCATATAGTCACCCCAAACAGACTATAGACTATAGCATTAGTAATACTGAAACCAAAAAAATGTACATTTTTAGCCTATTTTCAATTTTGAAAAAATAGGCTTATGAGATCACCTTTTGTCCGTGTGTGTGTGCGTGTCTGTGTGTGTGTGTGTGTGTGTGTGTGATTCGTGTGTGTGTCCCCCCCTAATAAAATCTAAACGGCAGGAGCGATTTCAATGAAACTCGGAAAGTTCATAGCAGTATTCCCGGCGACCTCGACCGTGCCCTTCAAATTTTGTTACGACTCACCAATCCAACATGGTGGCTGTGCGAAATATTTCACCAGCATTCAATATCTCCGAAACTATTACCGATATTACCCTGACATTTTCTATGGTGATAGAGGGAACTACTATAAGTTCACTTATGTGACTTTTTAAAACCTGGTAACTACAAAACCAACATGGAGGCCAAGCGAATTTGCGACTTTTAAATAGACGTTTCTCGTGATTTGACCAAACAAACGCAATGAAACTTGGTACAGTGTATGTTTATATACATTGTAATGCACCGACATCTAACTTCGTTCAATTGTTTACATAATCACAAGATGGCGGATGTGCGAAATATTTCACCGGCATTCTATATCTCTGAAACTATTAGCGATATCTCCCTAAAATTTTGTACGGAGGTAAAGGGCACTACTGGAAGTCCATCTATAAGGCTTTCAAAAACCGCTTAACTACAAAATGAACATGGCGGCCAAGCGAATTTGAAAATTTTAAATAGACCTTTCTCGCGATTTAATGTTCCAAGCGCACTGAAACCTGGTACAGGAAATATTTATACACATTGTAATCCACTGGTATCTAATTTAGTTCAATTGTTTATATAACCTCAAGATGGCGGCAGTGCGAATTTTAAAATTAAGTTTTTATTTCTTGTGATGTAGTCATGCGATCGAAGTGAAAGTTTGAATAATGAACCTACGCAATAGTTTTCCTTTAATGGTACATGACTCTATGGCCTATACATTTAACAATCCAACATGGCGACCATCCGAAATATTTAGGCGATACTGAATATCTACGAATCTATTTTAGCAATCAAACTGCATTTTTTATGTTCATAGGGGCTATGAACTTAAGTTCACCTATATGACTTTAAATAACCTGGTGATCACAAATCCAACATGGCGGTGACGCGAATTATAAATATTCACATGGACGTTTCTCGCAATTTAACCATCCGAGTGCAGTGAAACTTGGTACAGTAAATCCTTATACGAATGCTAATCCACTGGCATCTAATTTATTTCAATTGTTTCCATAACCTCAAGATGGCAGCTGTGAAAAATTTTAAAATCTCCTTGTTTTTTCTTGTGTCCTAATTATGCGATTGAAGTTTGAATACTACACGTTCATAATAATCTGCATGTAACAGTACATAACTCTAGGACCTACATATATAAAATCCAACATGGCGACCATCCGAAATATTTAGTCGGTTCTTAATATCTACGAATCTATTACAGCAATCAAACAGAAATTGTGTATGTTGATAGTGGCAATTAATATAAGTAGGATATATGAAAATAGGCTGTATAGTTCTTCACGGAACTACTTGTTGTAATTATTTTCACCTGTTTTTTCAAACCTAGATTTTATAGCCTAAGGGCCGACTGGGGATCATATTAACTGGAGTTCAAAATGTGAACCAAGTTCAGTCGTCGTCCATGTTGTATAAAACTATTCGCGGGTTCCGAGATCCCAGTTCAATTTGATCTCAACTTCAAGGATTTCAAAATGGCAACAGCGCAAAATAGTAAGAATATTCACGTATAGAGTGAACTAAACTCATCTCGCCGAGTGATCTTCAACTTTTTGTTTGTTTATTTTCGTATATGTTAACCTCAAAAGAAAGTGTTTGAAATGTGTTGGGGATGAAAATTTATGTAGAATATAAGCAAAGTGCACACCAGGTTTGTCTGAGCGGAAAGTTAAGACAAAAAATTAACATGAAAGACCATTTCAGTAACCGGAAAAAGAATATTCCATGGACTTCAAATTCGCGGCCGAAACTTCGGTCGCAAAGTACTTGCAACCGAATCCATAAAGGTAGGTGAAGTCAATTGATATAATTATTTGCAGCTTTTAAATGTAGATGCAATTACATTGCTGAAAGATATATAGCACGGTTAGAAACCATTTTTTAAATTTATTTCTGGTTCAGATTTGATTAGGCTACAACTAGCTGACCCAACCTGGTCCTGCCTGTGCTGAAAGTGGGATCACATGTGAATTGTGGTCTCATACAACTTGTGATATTCATACAAATCACTGTGCTTCCTCCTGTATGAAATCCATGAAGGTAAGTTCCTTGCACATCATTTAGAAACCGGTATGTTGTATAGTAGGGCATTTCTCTGGCCCACCTATCTACCTAACCTGAAAGTAATCTACAATAGCTGAATTTGGTCCTTGTACCATATTTTTATGCATTAATGAAGTGAGTTTCAAAATGTACGTTGGGAAAGATCATGTTGATACCTGATATCAATTACACTGTTATATAATATATGCTAATACCAGTAGGCTAGCTCGTTCCTCAAGGTACGTACTGTAGGCTACTGGTAGTGAACACTGAATCAGTAGCCTAGATATTGTAAACTATCGATTGCTTAGTTTATTTGTGTAGCCTTTCTTGAAACTCTTGTCATTGTATCAAAAAGGACAACAGGCTATCCTTTTATTGGCAACCAAGGCCCCTAAATCTTAAAATAATCCATCAAGAAATAATATACTTGCATGCATTGCTAGGTAATGGTATAGGTTCGGAACAGTATGGTATCCAAAGGTTTATTTTAGTTAAAACTTTCATTTAATTTTGCAAATTAATGCCATATTAGTATTATTAGGCCTACCCCAATGGCAATATCATACCATACAACATGTTTGGAAACTCATTGCTTTTCTTTCTCGTAAGCTGCAATTGATTACTATAACGTTTGCAACATTGTTGATATGGAAAATCTTACAAATAAGTGGGTAGAAAAATGTGCAGTAGCCTATATTACTTAGACAAAAGAAGTACTGGTACGGTATGTAAATAAATATATGGTACTGTATCATACTCATGGAGGCTTCCAGTTATTAGGTCAGGCGTAGTACAAGTAGTTAAAGTAGAAGGTCTTACACTTCAACAATTTTTACAGCTCATGACCCAACAGCTGAAAGCCTCCTTGGTCATATATGCAGTCATGAAAATCCAATTCATGAATACTGTAGTCTACCTCTTATCATTCTTTTTGCACCCTTTGCATTGATCTGTTATGCCTATTTTCTAACTCCTTAACATGAAAATAAATGATAATGTTACTCTCTTGTATAAAAATAGAATTTTTCCTCTGGTCGTACTCCATTCATAGGGGGCAGCAAATTACAGTGAATTCTTTATCATGTATGCCAGGGCTGAACTCTTGCTCACAATTCAGTGTGACCAGGCATTTCTGCCCGGCTCTCCACTTCAGTGTTGTGGAGCCAGCTCATGAGTACCAAGAGCCTGAACATTTTTGCAGCCTTCGCTAGCAATGGCTACAATAGCTTACTGATGAACAGGTCATGTTAAAGAAACTTGTTACCAATCTCTGATAGGGTTTAAGCAGTCTTTTATTGTTTCTGCTTCATTTGGGGATTAGGACATGGTCATCAGCTCCTTGCACTGGGGTGTATGTGGACGTTTTGACTTTATTTGAGATATAAACTATTTGGCCATACAAACTTAAAAGTTTCAATAATTTAAATCTCTATAATATATATAGTGTTCTGCATTGATTAGATAGGCCATGTTACCATATTCTAAATTTAAGAAATCCTTTACCGGTACTGTCCAACGCTAGGTCTCCTTAGCATGCCGCAGTAGAGAGGCAAACTTATCTGTTTACAGGAACTATGCTGATATTGCTATTTATGGACAACATAAGCACAATGGTTCAGTAGCATGGTTTACGACAGTTTCAAATTAAATTATGGCAACTTTTTGATATAAAGATAAGTAAGCCTCTGTGGAATTTGTTACAACGGACTACATTTAATTGGAAGGGGGAGGAACGAAATCTTCTGTTGCTATCAGTTTTAGTATGTCAGCATCAAACATATCAAGACGGTACTAATTCCCAAGCAATAGGCAAATAAACTTAAAACGTGCCATACCGAATTAAATAAAACAAATTATTTAGCATGATGTTTTCCTAGACTTTTACTATATATTATTATTTATTTATACTGTAAGTGCACTTTATGCCCTAAGGCTAAATGAATGCTTAACCATGGCGAGAATTCAGTTGTTAAGTACACTCCACACATCACTTGTTATTTTCTAACATGTTACAGGTAGCTTTGGAGGAGCCTCTAACAACACAGAGCAAGCAGAAGCCACTGTGTGGAGAGGACAATGGGCAAAATGAAAAATGAAAGAATAATTAGAATATGAAATGTTGAGCAGGCAGGAATTGAAGAAAATGAAATGTACTAATGCATTATTTAATCAAAATAAAATGATGTAATGCTATTCTGAACTAGTTGTTAATTCTTCAGGCCCTGTTAGTTCCTGAAATTGTTACCACAATGTTGTCCTCCATTGACTAAACAAGGTTACACGGTGATTGGAGTGCAAAGTCCATAACACTAATTTATGCTCTCTCTACAACTGAGCATGGATGATTTATATTTAAAAAATCTTGTTATGTGCATATAAAAAATGTTTGTGTTAAATGTGCAACATAAGACTGGTGAACACTGCAGATATGCTACAAAATTGGTCGTGGGGCATTCATCGTTTTTGATCAAAGTTAATGTCCAGTACAACTGTTATCATTTGTAATGCACTCACAACTTTAATCAAAAATCTGCTGTTTGCCATTTAATTACAGTTGTCATGTATGCTTGCATATTGAATTTCTTGAAATTTGGTTAACATAATAACATTCGAATTGGGTAGCTTTTGGAGAATTTACTATGAAGCAAACCACTGTTTTATTAGAGGTTTCAGGTTCACTTTTCTTTCAAAAAGTAGTTTTTAAATATGGGTTTTAATCACTTAAAAAAATGAACGTTAGAATACCGGTATGATATCGAACGGTTGTTGGAACATCTTGGTCAACAGCCCTGTGCACCTGGGTGGGTGTTGATTTTGTCGGATAACTTGAGGTGGCTGTAGTAGTGTACCAGTATGTAACTGTGTAATAAAAACAGTGGATTTAGTAAGTTTTCTATGGACGATATTTTAAGGAAAACCTGGAACAAGTTTGGGGTAAGTGACCCAGGACTTACAGGTACGGTACCCGTAAGTAGCATTCTAGCATTTGCCTTGGCATAGTGTGGGTACCCCTAAAGAACCACACTCGAGATGATCAATGTCAGCACTGGGATTAGAATATCTGGACATGTTGTATTTCGCCATTACAGTCTTGGACCATGGCCCGATATACTCAGCTAAGCTGCTGGGTCGACATATGATTACACGCAGATAGTTTGGGTGGGTGGATAAATGACATGTTGAGCAGGTAGAAACTGAAGAAAATGAAATGTGCTAAAGCAATTTCAGGCCCTGAGAGTTCCTGAAATTGTTGCCACAATATTGTCCTCCATTGACTCATGCAGGGTGTGAGTTATTGAACGGGGTATTCCTTCTCTGGGGGATTTGTACTCTCTCCACCCCTTAAAACATTACACCTCAATTGAACACATTTTATATCCCTGCTTGAGATAACATCTATCACCAATCAAAGAAAAATGCCATCCCCAAAGAAAAGAAAGGAATTTGTGAATATACACCCTATATGCTACTGCCGGTGATCTAGTACAGTATTGTTTTAGCATTTACTTGTTGATGTGATGCAGTTGTACAATATGGGTCTCTCCTCAAGTGTTCGGGGACACAGTTCAGGGGATGGTTGGATGACCTGGGTCCTTTGACACTACTGGTATTTGGAAATAAAACATATGAGCACAGTAAAAGGTGGGGAGTGGAGATGAATGGAAGCAAAATAGGATAGATGGAAATATTAAAAAACATTTTCTCAGTATAAATAAATGTATATACCGTAGGCTACCTAGCAAAGATTTCTTGATCAAACATTTTGCATAAATGTAAGCCATTGAAATGTGCATGTATCTAAATTTACACGCGGGACTATTTAGAAGTACCGTAGCTTCTGGCATCCAGCTATGGGCTTACAATATTGTGGTGTATGTTTACTGCCATATGGGCTAAATAATGTGAAGTGTGTGTTACATGAATACTAGGCCTATGATGGTTCTTCTACAGGTTATCTAATAGCCATTAGCAAAGGTAAGATTAAGTACCAGTGGCCTACGACTTTCAAAAACATAAAGTACCGTGGATAAAATAGTCATTTAATACTACTATTACCGTACCGTATGTGTGTGGTACCGGTATTAATATTAGGCCTATATTCACTGGTGGTATGAAGTGTTAAAGTTTTATGTTTTTATAGTACAGGTGATATGGGACAATCAGCTGGTACGCCATTTGCAATGAGTAATGAATTTATTGTTGAACAAATTACAATATGCAGTAATGCCAACATGTGAATTGAGTATCAATAAAGATTTTGTTGTTACCAACATAATTATTTCTTAACATGAAGCACCTCTCGTAATGCTTTTAACCTCAAAATTGTGCATCGCACTAGCAGTCTTAATTACGGTATTGGTGCATATGTCAATGATATAAAGAAAGGTTACAATACCATCACTGATTAAAGACACACAGTTTGGAGTGCAAACATAAATTGTTATCAAATGTGAACACGTATTACGTCCGTATAGCTTTTAGGCCTAATACCAGTAACCCTCGACTTGTACAGGCAAGAACAACATGGTTTATAGGTGACCTAATAAAATAAAATATTAAAAAAACGCCGTGTTTTGATATTTTCTGATAACGGAAGAAATACATGATCATGTGTCTTAATAAGACACGATTTTTAGGAGAACGACATTCTTCCTCCTCAAAATCCAAAATCACTCTGACTATACTAGAGCCATCCTTACTTCCGACTTGAAGTTTCAGTGCTACGTTACAACTACACTCTAACCAGCCAATCACAGGCAGCCATTCAAATTGATATATCGAGATAAATCGCGTTTCGCTGACGATGTTGCCAGCTAACATCTTACGTTCACATGTTGTTGTCAGCTGTTTGCATTGTGCTTGGTTAGTTTCATTGGCGGTCTTTGTGTATTCTCGTATTATCTCGTATATTTTTCTTTCTTTTTGATATTAATCTAGTCTGTTGTTATTTAATAGCTTAGTATTTGTTTGTCGTTTGACATAGTGTAGTATAATTACGTGTAGTTGTAGGTTAGCTTTAGGTGAGTGTTTTTTTATTTCTGCCATGTATGTGTGTAGGCCTGATTAAATAGTGTCATGCCGGGGTCTAGCACGAGGATGCCACGCGTCAAGAGAGGAAAGGCCTTAGGACTCTACTAAGGAGTCAAACCCGGGAAATGATTAGTAATGTGCGAGGACAATTGTTATGGACAAAGCCCCGTATCATGGTGTAATTCACGACAAAGCTCCAACAATGGCAGCAAGAAAGAATGTGCTCATTGAGTGGGGTCAGACGGCAATAGTGACTCCGTAATAAGTGGTGTGTTCCCTTTGTAGGTTTTATAATACATTTTCTCGAACTCTGAACATCTTCGACTCCGAACGCGAGACGGGTAATTTATTAGTAACAATTTTTTTCTGCTTCATTATCAGAAATATTCTGTTAACCGCAGTATACGTGTAATTTCTGCTACTATGTACTTATTCACGAGTATGTCTGTTCACATTACGAGTGTTTTGTTAACTTTACGGCTATATTCATGTACACTGGCCTCAAGATAGCAAGCTGCCTGGTTCTCACAAAGTGTGTCCCCCGCCACGAGCGCTGTTGCAACACCACCTAGAGAGAAAGACTTGCAATACGATTGATGACGTCATAGCCTTCCGGCCGTCAGCGCTGCTGCTATGAACAAGCTGTGAGGAAACGCGACTGAGTGTTTATGTATCAAATTACGTTCTACAGACGCGAATAAATAAATAACGTAACCATAAATGAAACATATGGTCAGAAGTTGATGCGATCGATACATTACACTAGCTAATAAATCGACGTTTTCGATCATAATCGATAAGTATGCATTTCGAACCTTGCGAGTGTGAACTTGACCGAAAACACTGATGTCTCAATAAATGCGATATATAGAAGAATTCAATAGAAAACTTGAAAAATATTCACCCCATGTTAACGTGAGATGTCGACTACACAACGAGAAGTAAAGACACATACACAAATGACAATTAATCTGTAACAGTTAAAACAGAAATTAATATCTACAGTATAAGCAATCATATCTGTCCAAAGGTCCAGGTTTGATTCCCATCTCTGCCGAGAAATATAATTCTAGTTAGTTATTGTTGATTATTGTTGTTTTTAGGGGGGCAATTACGAGGTCATCTGCCCCTAAAAATATAATTCTGATTTGAGAATGAAATGAAATTCACTCAACCTCACGAGTTAAAACTGAACTGAGAAGAAGTGGGTTTGATTTCCCCTTTCTCCTCCAGGTAAATGCTGGGAATGTTCCTAGCAGAAGACCATGGTCACCTCCTTCCCAAGGGCAGATGACCTCGTAGTTCTTCCCCTTAAAACTACAATACCTAACCTTTCCAATTCTAGCATCACAATACAAACATTCAAATTCTACCCATATCTATGTACACATGGCTGATGACAGTGATGTCCTAATCCAATCACAAAACAACAACAAAAACTAGGCACAGAAAGTTTTCATCCGTGATAATAAAACAGGCTAGTAATGGCATGCCTATGACAGAAAAGGTTACCTACTGAAATGGAACAGAGCAGCAGTCACGAGACATGAGAACATTTAAAAAAGAGAAAACTTGTTGTTGCTGATGATGATTCATATAGGGGCATGATGATGTGGTAATAATTTAGAAACAAACACTTGATACAGAGTAACCCTACAGTAGTTTTCATATTGCAATATGTACAATATCAGGCATGGCATACCCGAAAATACATAAAACATGCTAATTCCCAGTATGTTTTGAACGGAATACAGTGAGTCATTTGCAAAAACATGTTGTTCACATATTTTCTATGTTACAAAAATTGTGCTGTTTTGTAAAAAAAAAACTAAAAGATGACCATATCTATCCTTCACTAGTTAAATAAATATAGCCTTTTCAAAAGATCTTTCCACTTTTCAATACAAAATTGTTGTATTCCCTATTATATTGGTAGCACTGAATGAAAGTAGAACGAGCGATAACATTTTCTATAGTACATGAATTAGCCAAAATACCTTATCAAACGATGAGAAATAAATCAGGGAATTATGTTTTAAAAGATGTTTCCTCCTCCACTGTCTGTGACCCACCCAACCATCCCAAATAGGATCACGACTTATATCTTAGGCAAAATTCCAGCTGTGGCCACCATTGCCCACATCAATCATCATCAAACCGGTATTGCCAACCTCGCCCTTATGGTACAATGCCGCACCAACACCATTTGATTTGTCCAATCCAATGGTTTTTGACGCGTCCAGATCAATGGTTTTGTGTCAACCGTACCCCACTGGCTACGCTCGGCCAAGGCCGCACCTATCCCCGACCATTCTAACCTTCGTTTTGTCCTATCCAATGGTTTTTGACAATGGTTACAGCCTAGCGCGTCCAGATCAATGGTTTTGTGTCAAGCGCGCGCGGCCAAGGCTGCACCTACACCCTAACTTCTAACCTTCGTTTTGTCCAATCCAGTGGTTCAAGACAATGGTTACAGCCTAACGCGCCCAGACAAATGGTTTTGTGTCAACCGTGCCCCGCTAGCTGCACGCGACCATTCTAACCTTCGTTTTGTACAATCCAATTCCTTTTTACAATGGTTACAGCCTAACGCGCCCAGATCAATGATTTTTGACAATGGTTACAGCCTAACGCGTCCCGATGATTTTGTTTTGATCAACAGTGATTTTGTATCCCACTTCTTTTTATCAACAGTGATTTTGTATCTCACACGTTGGGAACAATATGTGCGCCGGTGCGTGTCGCTAGAGTTAGCCTTGATGACAGTTGAACGAGATGCAAGCGCTGTCGAAACATGGCAGCCGTTTTTATAATACTGTAGCAATAAATAAAAACACATATTTACGAACTTGAGCACGCATATGAGGTTCAGTAGTGACAATTCAAATTGAAATCAACGGTAGTCCCTTGAATGAAGATCGAACGCGCGATAAAATTCTCTACAATACATGAATTAGCCAAAATACCTTATGAAACGATGAGAAATAAATCAGGGAGCGATGTTTTAATAGATAATTCTTCCTCCGCAGTCTGTGATCCACCCAACCATCCCAAATAGGATCACGACTTATATAGCGAAAATTACAGCTGTCAGCGCTATTGTTCAAATCAATCGTCATCAAAACAGAGCTTTAAATTCCTGCATTAAGTTTATTTTCTACTTGAAATTTTCCTCACACGTGTCTCCTTCTATGATCTACTTTCCTGGCTTAAAGTAGAACTAAGAAACCTGCACATATGTACCGTCATCTATCGACTTCTCAATGAAAGTACACCTCACTATCTCTCTTGTAATTTTCGTTTTCTTTCTTCCTTTCATGATCGTCACACACGATCAGGATCTATAATTGCAATTATTCCTCTACATCATTCATCTGCCTTCAGTAACTCTTTCCACGTGTCGGGAACTAGAATTTGGCCTCGTGACGTTAGAAATTGTACATCCCTAACAACTTTCAAACGTGCATGTAAAGATTTCCTCTTGAATTCGTAGGCCAAATAGAACAATTTGTGTATGAATGTGTGAGTGAATGACCATAGTATAATTTTGTTAAAAATGTATGTCATTTAAGGTGGTCATATATACACTAGGAATAATTTTTTAAAAGAATAATCTCTAGCAATGTTAAATTTTTCTGTTGTTTCATCATGATCAAACTAAGAGATTTTGAAGTACATTTTACACAAATTTTATGTTAATTGTTTATGAAATAATTATTTGTTGCTATTTACACAGGGGTACTTAATGTCCTCTATCTCTCACATATTTTAACCAAAATCCATGAACCTTGAACAAAAACAATCTAACTTACATGGGGAATGTTCCGTACCACTCTTGTCTGAATTAGTTAAAAGTAAGGGATTTAAAATTATATTACAATTTAAGTTTCTTGAAATTTTGTTTAACAAAATTGTTTAAAAAGTTGTTAAAATTACATTTTTATGAATATCATTTTCTTAGTGGTAGGGAACATAGATACATGTATTAGCTTTAATTTGAAATACAAATCAAGCAGATACCATTTCTGTGACAAAAGTTAAAGCACTTTGAATGACTTCAAATGTCAGGAAACGAATTAATGAGTAAATCGCATTTAAAGTTTACTTAGTATGTCTTCAGTCACATTCTGTTTTGATCACATCAGAAACTTCCTGGGACATACACAGATCCTTCCTTTAAAGCTGTATGGTCCTCCTTTATCTTTTTATTTGACGCCCAGAGGGCAGCTTGCATATCGAATCTTGTCGTTCCTTGGAACGCTATGAATATCAAGGAAGTTAGATATCTAAGCTCCTTGACACTATAGCGCTTTCTAGTAGAGAAAGGAGGAACATTGTGTTGGCGGAAAATCCCGAGATTGATTCTACCACTATGAACACGGCCTACTGAATTCATTGGGTTCATTAACATGACAACAACGAATGATATGCGTGCCGTGATTTTTTTCGCCTATCAAAATCACTTACCACGGCCAGGAGTGAAACCAGTGGGATAGAGAAAGAGAAAGTCAATTTTGCCACTATGAACACGGCCTACTGAATTCAAATGGGTTCATTAACATGCCAACAACAAATCACATGCGTGCCGTGATTTTCGTCGCCTATCAAAAATCACTTACCACTGCCAGGAGCGAAACCAGTGAGATAGAGAAAGAGAAAGTCAATTTAGGCTCGAAAGGAATTTTATAGATCTGCTGATTCGCCAGACATGACAGCTGTCATTCAGAACGGTTGCGCCCTCTTACAGTAAATAATTTATTTTGACATGAAAGATTAATATTTATGAACCATACATTTTCTAAAACTAGAAGAAATTTCCTTCAAAATGGATATTAAAAAAAGTGAAATTTCAGAAAAATAGTGTATATGGCCACCTTAAATTGTATAGCTTAGTTAATATCACACAGTCGTCATTTTAATTTAATTCTAGTATTTAAGTTTTCCTAGTATTTAAGTTTGGTCGGTTAAGTATATCATATTTGAGTATTCATGTAAGTTGCACTGTGTGTGGTTAAGTGTAAGAGAGGGCGTCGAGCCCTAACTTCGCCACAATAAAGGCACCAATCAATAAATAAATGACAGTTCTGCCAACCTCGCCCTTATAGTACTATGAAAATCAAAGAAGCGCCCAATTGTCTCTAGTGCGCATCATTCGTGCGCACCACTCAGTTCATTACATCGTGCACCGAATTGAATCGTTTTTTCACCATGGATTGCGGAAATTGGCTCATATCGATCTGTAATTTCAATCGGCGGTTCTATGATCAACTGTAATAATTTTTTTTTTCCGCAATACTGTGGTTTTGAAAATGTATACAGCCTAACGCACCCAGATCAATGGTTTTGTATCAACTTTGCCCCGCTAGCAGCGCGCGACCATTCTAACCTACCTTTTGTCTAATCCAATGGTTTTTGACAATGGTTACAGCCTAACGCATCCATATGAGGTGCAGTATTGACCAGGTTTCCTCATTTCAATGCTGATGCAAGTGTATAAGCCGCGTTATACTTTCATTTAGAATTAATATTATATTATTTACAGGGTGGATAAATTTTTCGGCATTTGCACCTTCAACAGTCCTTAAGGGAACACTTTCTAAAAATACTCTCCAGCACGCATCATGCTACATTAGATTAAAACTTTTAAATAGGCCTATATTAACGTTCATCCAATGAAACTAGATGTAAAATTCTCAAAGAAACATGCAAGACTTCATTCAGTCCATTGTTTAAAAATCTGTACAAATAAAAATTTGTTCCAGTGCAACATTCTTCCTATACTTCAATGGTGGTCAGCAATAAGATCGCAGTGTTGCACAATGACCAGATTAATTCAAGAAAAACAATTAATACCGTAATAATATTTTTAGTAATAAAAGCTGTACGTTTCCTTTTATATGTATAGGAATTCATAATGTTGTTCTTTAATAATTCAGAAAATCTTATAGTGAGTTACTGTGAACTGACTGAGAAAGCAAAAGGCGCCAACTGGCTAGGAGCTAGGCCTGAGCACCGACCAGGTCTCAATAGTGAAGGGTATGGCAGAGTAGGTCCTCAACAAGGCTGGCCGTTGTCCGCTGATTGCAACAAGGGAGCCGAGGAGCGGATGGAGACATCTGAGATGCCCCGTCAATTGCAGATACCGTGTCTTGCAATGTTGCGCATACTTGTGACACTCACGGTTCTTTCCCGCCCTCGTGTAATAACTTACGTTGTTTTGTTCTTGTGAAGGTTTTCATGTAGCCTAACTACCGTATTTAATTCGCTGATCCAGTGACAATGTGATGTTCTCTGAACTGCGGCATTCGGGATGAATGAGGTACATCCGTTTAACCGCGCAATTGAATAGAGTTTTCTTTGATATCAAGCAGTCTTTTACACCCCCACCCCTTAATGAAAAAGCATAACACCCATCACAATTATCCGCCAGTCGCCACTGCTATACTTATAGATTAGTAATTAGCCATGTACAAAACTGGACCAAGTAACACAATTTGAACTACAGGGTCATTATCTTGGTGTGCCCGGAAAATCGCGACAAACTATGGCATCATTTGGCTGGTCAGGTGCGAGGCGAGTGGACCTCGCAATAACCCGCTCCGCTGACTCATATCGCTAGTTCACACATGTTTTGTCATTCATATGGATGTGTATCTGCAAAGCTTAGACGTTAATGTTGCACATTTAGTGAGTATTGTGATTACTGTGATTGTTGGTCATGCCTAGACACCAATTCACATTGCGCGAACGTATGTATGTCCATAATTCGTATATGAAAAGCAGAAAGTCTTGTTCCGAAACAAGATGAAAATTTCGAATCAAGTTTCCAGGAAGACCTGTGCCTAATGCCAGTACAATTAGGAGCCTCGCTAAACGATTCAAGAAATCAGGCTCTGTAAATAATAAGCATTTTAACAGACAACGCTGTGTTCTTACTGAACGGGGATACCAAGAGCCTGCTGATGAGCCAGCTTGGTGTCCTAGGTGAAATACCACACAAGACACGGCACAAACCTAGAAAAATTGCTGAGTTTTAATTCACTGGCTGTGAAAGCCAATATACCATCTTTTTAGATGAGATTGTTGTCCATTCTTCCATCAGAAGATGTCAGGTGTGTGTTACAAGAGAGGGAGGACATTTTCGTCATCGACTATGAGCACTGTAAGTACACATTATTGAACATGGTTGGTAAAAGTGTTCAAGTGTGAGCCAACCACCGACTAAACAGTGTACGTACAGGGGATAGCATAGTCCTCGGTTATTGGCATTTATTAAATGCCCGTTGCTCAAGGTAAAATTTTCCTTCAAATTTATTGTACAATAATTTAATTTTATAAAATTTCTGTTGCTCACGGACCAATTCAAGTTTTATAAAACCTTTGATAAAACTTTCCATAAAATAAAACATGTTCTACTCCGTAAAATTAATTTTACGAAACAAACCAATCAGGGAAGCTGATATGAAGATGATGCTGGCGCCACGTGGTGAGAAGATTGTAATGCTCGCTTGTAAACAAACACTTCGAAAATGGCAGGCTCCGTCTGGACTAAGGAAGCTGTTAGTGTTTTACTGGACGAGTACCAGAAATATCAGTGTTTGTGTGAGGTTAAAACGCCCATATACCACAATAGAAATGCAAGAAGGGAGGCAGAAATCTCAATCGCCGAATATGTTTCACAAATTCGACGAACACAAGCCAGGCTTGGTGTAATTAGAACACCATTGGATCGACCAATTAAAAGTCTCCATTTTCAGAAAGAATTCTGAGTGAGTTCAGAATCAGTAAAGGTTGAGCTTTAAAGTATATGGGATGGAACATGATAAGAACAAAGACAAAAAATAAAGAGAGGGTGCAAGTAGCTTTAACATAAATATATATTCAGTATAATAAACAAGTTAACAATTTTCTTTACAAGATTGCGTCTAGCAATAAACATTGAAACCAGGTTAGTGCCTTAAACATAACTAAATTAAAGTTACAGATCTTAAGCACGAATACATGCTTGAAAGCAAGAATTAAGTTGCTTTTGCAAAAAAGAGAATTAGTGACGCAGCTATTAAGTGGCTGACAGGGAGCAAATCCTGTCATACCGGGAAAGAAAAAAAGGGGAAACTAAAGAAGTTATCCAAAAATACATGACCTATTAAGGGGGGCAGTAGCTGACAGGGGCCTAGTCCTGCAGTACCCTATAATGATTGTAATATTTGAGTAGTTACCAAGATGCAACAGAATAACTTGCAAAATGAAATAATGTGATGGCAGAAACAGAATACGTGAACTGCATGCAAGATTTACTGAGAAGATGAAATTGCAGAAACAGGTGGGCAAGTAGCCTCTAACCTGAACGTGAACCATAAAATTAGTAGTGCACAAGAACAGTGCAATGGCAGATACAGGTCTGCTTTAGAATAAACAAGACAAAGTATGAAATACATAATACATCTTAGTACGGTACTTAACTTTGTAAGATAGTGCTGGCGGCAATCCACATTTGCGTAGCACAAGGAAGACACAGGCTATGTCTAGTTCGAGATTGCGTGCACAAAAGTACTTAACTTGAAAGGGTGTGGTTAACATCCCACACGTGTGCGTAGAACAATTGAGAAATAGTCCATTTCCAGTTGTGGTTTCTTTCACAAAGGTATTTGACGGAGCTGTAGAACACTCGCAGAATAGTAAGGTTGACCTTAGATATTAGAAAGATGAAATGACAATATTCACTTAAGTCGGAATAGATTTCCTTAGTACACGAAGATGTATACTTGTGTTCGTGTTGCAGGAACACGTTGAAGTTCGATCCAAGTTGGATTATTTGAAACATGTCTTTGACGACATGGCGAAGGTTAAAGTTAACACTTCTTGATGCAGAATTACGATGCGAAGTTTTAACAGTTATGAAGTTTATCGTCCGGTGCTCAAGACGGGTGGTTAGCGTAATGCTAACGCGGAAATCACATCGAGGATGGGTCGGCCTGTAGCTTAAATAGCAGACAGAACAAGAGTCCAGAATGATCGATGTCCGGCCAATGGCGTGTCCCAAACACGTTGACAGGAAGAAGCGTGCTGATTGGCAGAGAGAGGCCACGTAATGGAGACGGCCAATGAGCGCGTAGCTTACTGAGGTCAGCTGGACAGGCCATGATACCACGAGGTATGAGAAAGTTTACCTAATTAACACTTGGAAACATGTCTTAAAGGCGATTTATATATTGTAACACAAAAGGTGAGTATGAAAATAATTTTAAATATAATTGAATTAAACAAGAAAGTGAAATAAAGTATGATTTGTCACTAACAAGTGGTGACGAAAAATGAGGTTATGAAATCAAATACTAGTCTGACTTTTGACATAACAAAAACCTACAAAAATTAACAAGTTAATCATTCGCAAATGCGAACAAGGCTGATGTGAAGGCGAAGATAAACGGGCTTCGAACTCACTTGCAGTCTCATTTAGGAGAAATGGCTTGTCTCATGTTAGTGTCCTGTCGAATAATTTTGGGACCAACAAGATATAGGAGTTTTTTAAAACTGCTTTCCTCCATTCTTAGAAAATTCCTATATGAATTCTGATCTTCTAACCTCAACTCATTTTCGACCAAGGACAGCATTCCTCTACTCTTCTCTTCTTTTTATTCATTCCCGAGTCCAGGACATCCTAGCATTTCTTTTCTTCCTTTTTACCACTGTACGACATATAATTGTAGCTAAAGCAGAAATTTTTGCTTTGTTTGTTGGAGCCATACTCTCAAACGAATGTGTGTTGAACAGCTGATTCTTGGTTCAAAAGTTTATCGGTAGATGGCGATTCTGATACATCCAAGGATTTTATAAAATAATTTTACCGTGAACAACACAGCTTGCTTTCGTCAAATTTGTATAAAATTAGTTGTAAAATAAATTTTAAGAAACATTTTACCGTGAGCAACGGGCATGGCTGGCATGATCATCTGGCCTGCCTCATCGCAAAGAATTACTTTGCAATATTTGCAATCATATCACGTTAAAAAAAACATACGAGCAATATCCACTGATGTAGTGTCACGGTTGACTCAAAACTCATTGATCTGGGCGCGTTAGGCTGTAACCATTCTCAAAAACCACTGGATTGGACAAAACGAAGATTAGAAGGTCGGGGGTAGGTGGGGCCGAACGCAGCTGGCGAGGCACGGTTGACTCAAAACTCATTGATATGGGCGCGTTAGGCTGTAACCATACTCAAAAACCACTGAATTGGACAAAACGAAGATTAGAAGGTCGGGGGTAGGTGTGGCCACACGCAGCTAGCGAGGCACGTTTGCCTCAAAACTCAGTGATCTCGGCACGCTAGGCTGTAACCATTGTCACAGACCATTGGATTGGACAAGACGAAGGTTAGAAGGTCTGGGGCAGGTGCGGCCTTTGGGAGGCAATTTCCACAATCCATGATTAATAAACAATTAAATTGGGCGCACTATCTATGAATTGAGTGGAGCGCACGAATGATGCGCACTAGCGACTGAATTGGGCGCTTCTTTGTTTTTCATAGTATCGTAAGTGCGAGGTTGGCAGTACTGTCATGGTACTGTTTTGATAACGATCGATGAGAATAATGGCGCTGACAGCTGCAATTTTCGCTATATAAGTCGTGTACCTATTTGGGATGGCTGGGTGGGTCACAGACATCGGAGGAGGGAATATCTACTAAAACATCGCTCCCTGATTTATTTCCCTGTGTTTCATAAGGTATTTTGGCTAATTCATGTATTGTAGAGAATTTCATCGCGCTTTCTACCTTTATTCACTGCTACCGTCAATTGTTTTCCACCTATCTAGCCAAGTCTGTTTTGGAGCGGATATGTGAATGAACTGTCCACTGGTTCTCTACGTATATCTTCGCTTGTGTTTGATGGCTGAATATCATCACCGTCTCATATTTATTTTTTTAGTTTTGCTCTATGCTTTAAAATATTTTTCTGTCACCTACTTATATGGTGCACCATATTAAGTCTAATAGCCATTTGTTTTTTTGAGTGATACGCTATTTTATAAATTTCTTCAGGTATTAATATTGGCTGATGAAGGGGATAAAAGCAATTAATCCCTGAAACATGTACCAGGATCAAATCTAATTATATTTTCTTTAGTTTATGTATTGACTAAGGCTGATGTGTATTATTGTTGTTAAAAACTATGAGGCGAGTTGATCGATATTGGTTCCTGAAGAGGACTCCTAAGGCGTTTATGTTGCGATACAATCATTTTATCACATTGCATCACATTAATTACTCTAATTATTCTAAATGTATTCAATCACCAACCTGACTCACATACACCACTTTGCCCACCCCAATAAGAAATGTAACGAATGAGATTACTGCAATAGATAAAAATTAAATTACCCAGGACCTGCTACAGGTTATCGGTCTCTAACCTCGTGCAGTTATTGCAAATTAAACCCCAATATAAATGTGAATACTACCCACATTAACACCCACTTACACCTCCAACTTGAAATTGATAGCCTCCATAAAACAAATAAACCTAACCTACGACAGTAGCCTGTAGCACATAATTTAGGTTAGGAAATTCTGATTTCTACATCTGAATGAATTTTCGAACCGAGGAGCTAGCCCATGCTAAAATTTAAGGATAGGACTATCTGTTTACTAACCTTTAATCAGTCTCTATTTATACAACGGTGCAGTAACTAGCTTTGCATTCTTTTCATCATACATACTAGTGCTCCATTCAATCTCATGTGGCTTGAAATGGAGCCCACACACCTACAAGGTTCCTTCCTCCCATTATACTAAACTTGTGAGAATTGGAGCATAATTGATGTAACACGTAAGTAGAAATAAAAGAGCGATTCTGGCGCAGGGGCTAATGCGCAAGATGGCCGCCGCGCGCAACCAGTCCTATGTTATTCATATGGAGGGGACAGTCAGAGCTCGCGCAAGGGCTAATGCGCAAGATGGCCGCCACGCCAAGAGACCGTGGGTGACGTCACAGGGAGAGGTCGGCCGTGTAGTTGGTAAATGGAATATTTATTATTATTATTATTATTATTATTATTATTATTATTATTATTATTATTATTAGGTAATTATTGATTGATCATGTACAATCAAGACCAGCCTTATATTGTACACCTCGTGGTGTAGCGGCTAGTAATCTTGAATGACACTGCGGAGACCCGGGTTCGATTCCTGGCTCTGTCAATAAATTTAATTCTGGGCTGAGGGCTGGAGTCCGCTCATTCTTGTGAGGCAAAAAACTGAGAGGAGCAGGGTTTGATTCCTATCTCAGTCATTCTGGACGTAGTTTCTTGTGGTTTCCCACTTTAACTCCAGGCAAATGGCAAGATGTACCGTACCTGAAAGCCATGACAGCCTCCTTTCCAATTCTCATTGGAAATTACAAATACACACACTAATACAGCCATTACAATAACACAGGTTATCAGACAACACCCCCCCCCCCCCGCAAGTACAGTATACAGGGCTACATGACCATGATATCACAAAAACCCTAAAGAATCAACAACAACAACAACAAACAACAACAACAACAACTGATATTCATGAAACACCTCTTGGTGTAGTGGCTAGCATTCTTGACTGTCACTGCTTAGGCATGGGTTCGATTCCTGGCTCTGCTAAAAAATTTAATTTTGGTCTGAGGACTGGAATGGGGTACACTTAGCCTCGTGAGGCAAAACTGGGAAGAGGTGAGCTTGATTCCTACCTCAGCCATTCTAAGAGTGTTTTCTGTGGTTTCCCACTCATACACTCTAGGCAAATGCTAGGATATATCTTAAGTTAAGGCCACGACCACCTCCTTTACAATCCTTATCTCAATTACTAATACAGCCATTACAATAACACAGGTTATCAGACAGCACACACCCCAAGTACAGTATACAGGGCTACATGACCATGATATCACAAAACCCCTAAAGAATCAACAACAACAACAACAACTGATATTCATGAAACATTTCTTGGTGTAGTGGCTAGCATTCTTCACTGTCACTGCTTAGGCATGGGTTCGATTCCTGGCTCTGCTAAGAAATTTAATTTTGGTCTGAGCACTGGAATGGGGTACACTCAGCCTCGTGAGGCAAAACTGGGAAGAGGTGGGCTTGATTCCTACCTCAGCCATTCTAAGATTGTTTTCTGTGGTTTCCCACTCATACACTCTAGGCAAATGCTAGGATATATCTTAAGTTAAGGCCACGACCACCTCCTTTCCAATCCTTATCTGAATTTCTAATACAGCCATTACAATAACACAGGTTATCAGACAGCACACACCCCAAGTACAGTATGATGATGATAATTGTTGTTTTAAGGGGCCTAACATCTAGGTTATCGGCCCAAAGTACAGTATACAGGGCTACATTACCATGATATCCCAACCCCCCCAACCCCTAAAGAATCAACAACAAACAACAAAAACTGATATTCATGCAACACCTCTTGGTGTAGTGGCTAGCATTCTTGACTGTCACTGCTTAGGCATGGATTCGATTCCTGGCTCTGCTAAGAAATTTAATTTTGGTCTGAGGACTGGAATAAAGCCTCCGTGGCTTAGGCGGCAGCACGCCGGCCTCTAACCGCTGGGTCCGTGGTTCAAATCCCGGTCACTCCATGTGAGATCTGTGCTGGACAAAACGGAGGCAGACAGGTTTTTCTCCGGGTACTCCGGTTTTCCCTGTCAACATTTCATTCCAGCAACACTCTTCACTATCATTTCATTTCATCTGTCATTCATTTAATCATTGCCCCAGAGGAGTGCGTCAGGCCTTGGCAGCCGGCACAGTTCATATCCTCGCCGCTAGATGGGGGCTTCATTCATTCCATTCCTGACCCGGTCGGAGACTGAAAGCAGGCTGTGGATTTTCTGAGGACTGGAATGTGGTACACTCAGCCTCGTGAGGCAAAACTGGGAAGAGGTGGGCTTGATTTCTACCTCAGCCATTCTAAGAGTGTTTTCTGTGGTTTCCCACTCTTATACTCTTAAGCAAATGCCGGGATGGTACCTAACTTAAGGCTACAGCTGCTTGCTACCCAAAACCTAACTCTATTACAAATACATACTGGAGTACAGACATTACAGTGACACAAGTTATTAGACAGCTTTTACATACACTCAAGTCCATAGGGTTACAAACGAAGAGGTATTAAGACTAGTGGGAGAGAAGAGATGTTTCTAGCGACTGTTAATGAAGAGAAGAGATAGGTTGGTAGGACACATACTATGAAACCCCAGGAATAGCAAGCTTAGTTATGGAAGGAAGGTTTGAGGACAAGAACTGTAGACATAGACCAAGATTAGAATATGTTAAATAGAATGCTTTGGATGTAGGTATGGTAGCTATATAGGGATGAAATGATTATCTCAGGACAAGGAGCCGTGGAGAACTACATTAATCAGTCAAAAGACTGAAGATTCAATACTACAATATAAAATTTGGTATTACTTACCTCAGTACCTTGTGCATTCGTTTTGTTGATTATCTTAAGATGTTTTCAAATTTGTAACCACACGCTACTCATGAACGATTTGTCACTACCGTATTTATTTCCTTTTCAACTACAAGGGACTGACACTTAACACACTTATAATTTTAAACCCAACTATACGTGGCTGATGACCATAACGTTGCAAATTTTTCCATACACTTTGAACAATATATCCCAACGTTTAACCACACGGGGGCTGATGACCAAGGTGCCCCATATGTACTACACACTTAAAATACTGTTGTAATTATTATGCTCCGAGCAGGGATGAATGATCAAGTCGTTTTCAATATGTATGACGTCCTTTTCTTTATCAAAAATTAAACAGCAAGTATCGTCAAAAGGCGCCTTTTGACTCTACAGCATAACACATGTTTATGAGTTATCAAAAACTTCCCTACATTCAATATAGATACAATTTTGATGGCTGATGGCTTCAGATTTCACAGACAATATCTTACACATACATTCCGCCATTAGCTGTACGTCTTCTTCTGGTTTAAAACAATTGCCAACTTATAAAAGTAAAATACATCTTTGATCACATTGTTGCCAACTTAGATTTACAGTAGAGGCATAGCGTTTAGAAGAGAAAGTGACGCGACTTGTGGAGTTTGTATGGTCCAGCCGCTAGGTGGCTCTAGCGTCGGCTAGCGCTGAGTGAGGACGGTATCAATACAAGCAGTTGAATGTTACTTTTCAGTACTTGAATGTTATCAGCTTACACTACGTTGTATTAGACATGATGATCCAAATATAAAATTGTCCGCATTGAGTATATAAAACGCTGACGTCCGTTGTGTTGATTATGAAATATCAGATTGTGTCATAGGTTCATATAATAAGGAAATAAAAAATTCCGACGGGGGTCAAAATGTAACTGAATGTGTGAAAATCGTAAAGCTACAGACCATTCACTACTGCACAAATAAAGGAAATATAATATAATACAGTATAATGACTAAACTCACCCATATAAATTATAGCTCTCAGTTGTCCGAAGCTTTGGACAGCTTACGCGATGATTTTCCAGACTTAGAAGTTGACTGCTCTTTCCTAATTTCTTTCGTACGAAAGAAAAAGCGCACTTCATGAAATGAAAAACGAGTTTTCCAATAAGTTCCAGTTTATGTTCCATACACCATCAAAAAATCACGGCCCTAAAACAATCTCATCAATGCTGTCCTAACACTCATAAAATATATCAACCCACAAATTTGAAAGGGAAGATAATTCCATTTCAACGACTACTTCGACCTGTAAAAGAATGTTGAAGACACTGTCAGACGGTTGAGTTAGGTAACTAAGGGCATTTATTGTGTCAAAGTCCTTCATATTAGTGAAAGTTGCAGCTGTTGTGTCCGATGGCCTTTTCACTTTGAAGGGTTGTTGCACACTTCACACAGCAGATCCCTTTCCTTAGTTGCTTGACAATATACCCGGCTAGATAGTGTGGGACTGCACCAGGCTTCAAACTCCATCTCATTCTCGCCATTTCGACTGTCTTTCCTTCTATAATGAAAGTGTCCGTTTTTATAAGGAAATTATCGGAGCAATGTTTGTCACATAGCCTGCATATGACTTACTTGACAATTTAATGTCTTTCCTCGGAATGGCTTTAGCCCATTTAAATAAATCATCTTCGGCTTTTGGAGGTCTAAAAAAGTGCCAACCTGTTGCAGATGACTTGTCGTACCCAGATCGGCACCCGGGAACAAAACATCACGGCATATTCACTTACACAGTTTTGTTTGACGAATCTTACCAGGTTATAATTCACTCGACAGCACACACGTAAAGAAATAAGTGTAAAGGCTTACAAATACTAAACACACCAGTGTCATAACGTATGTATTATTTCACTATCGCTTCTTGATCGCATACACTTTTCAACACCAAGAAATAAGGACTAAACACGGCAGCATTTCCATGTTTTCAAACTCGCGAGCGCTTAGAAAGTGTCTCCAGCCAGCCACAACCAACCGCTGCGCAGTCTACCGGCGGGCGCAGCAACTACCCATACTAAAGATACGGCAAACTCGGGAGTCGGCACACTTTCTCTTCTAAACGCTATGGTAGAGGTTATAGTCAGTTGTAAACATAATTAAATTTCAACACTCATCCTTAATTATTTTACAATGAAGCGATTCAAAAAAAATTCTATTGAGGGGTTTGGTCAGGATATCAGCAAGTTGCTTGGAGCTCTCGACATGTTTGAGAGCAACAGTTTTGCCCACGTGTTCCTGGATGAATTTGTGTGGAATCTCTATATGTTTCTTTCCTTTTGTAGTCTTCCCCTCGTGTGCATTGTGCAGCATGTGGATTGCTGACTGGTTGTCAACAAACAGCGTGACTGGTTTGCCTGACTTCAAAATTTCGAGTTCCAGTCCAATTCTCTTGATCCAGCTGATGTCATCTATCGATGAGACAGCTGCTCGGTATTCTGCTTCTGCTGTTGACGTAGCAACGAGTCGCTGCTTCTGTGTGTACCAAATGATTGGTCCTCCTCTCAACAGTAGAACACCACTTGTTGAGCGCCCTGTTACGGTGTCCCCACTGTAGTCTGAATCTGTATATGCCACTAGTTTGTCGTCTCCATTGAAGAAAATTCCATAGTCTGGAGTTCCCTTCAAATACTGAAATACCTTCTTCACCAATTCCCAGTTGCTCTGCATGGCTTTGCCGTTGAAGCGGCTCAAGTAGTTCACTGCGTAGCAGATATCCGGTCGGGATATTGTAGCCAGGTAGAGTAGACTTCCCACTGCTTCTCGATATGGAGTTGTAGGTGGCGCTGGTCTGTCGTTGATTCGATCTTCTTCGTTTGCCACCATTCCTTTCTCCATGGGTGTTGAACTTGGGTTGCAAGTGTCGAACCGAAAACGATTGATGATCGTTCTGGTGTATCCAGGCTGGTTCACAAAAATTCCTTCATTCTCTATTCTGACTTCCATGCCTCTAGGTATGTGAATTGCTTCTGAACTGATCGTTGGTAAGTGATTTCAAATTCCCGATTTATGACATCCAAGACTTCAAAGATTTCTTTTTCATTATATCCAGCGATGAGCCCGTCGTCGACGAAAAGAGCCATCATCAAAGTTCTCTTCTCGTTATAGTAAATGCAGGGGTCATCGTTGGTGTTCACTAGTCCAAGTTTCTTCTCAAGGAAATCTGACATTTTCTCATTCCACTTTCTTGGTGCTTGCTTTTTCATTAGTTTGCAGACTCTGCCAGTACCATCTTCAAATCCTTCAGTTTGATACATGTACAAGTTCTCCTCCAAGTCTCCGTGCAAGAAGGCTGGCTTCACATCAAAGGGAACAAGTTTCATCTTCTCAGTAGCGGCATGACTGAGAATCAGTCTAATTGAAGCATGGTTTGCTACTAGACTAAATGTTTCTGAATAGTCAACTCCTTCTTCCTGCTCAAAGCCACGTGCTACCAGTCGTGCTTTCATTCTCCCATCAGGCTTCTCTCGTAAAACCAACGGCAGGTCAGGGGTCGAACTGCTTCCGGACATTTCACTAATTTCCAAGTTTCCATCTTCTTTAAGGATTCAAATGCTTCTGTCATGGCTTTCAGCCACTTGGCATCTTTCAACGCTTCGGAAATAGAGATATCCTGGATTTCTCCTATCATGGCTAAGTTGGCACTCTTTCCTCCCCGGAGGTAGCCCATGACATAGTCTGATAGTTTGGCAGGTAGCTGAATATTTTCACGATTGCGTAGTTCTGGTCTTCTTGGTTGTTCTTCTTCTTCTCTGGCTTCATCTCTTTCTTCGTTTCTGTCTTGTCTCAGGTCTATGCTGTCTTCATTCTCATCTTCTTCAATCAACTCGTCGTCGTTCATGGCCATTTCAACATCTGTCAGGTTTCGCTCATCTTTTTCTCCTTCATTAAACACGACGTTGTCTGAACTTACAACATCACGTTCTTCAGGCAGATAGACTCTGTAGGATGGAGAGTCAATGTCGTATTCAAAAAATATATCTTTTCTAGACTTCTTGTCAAGCTTGCTTCTCTTGTGGTTGGGAGTCAAAACGTAGCAGTCGCATCCGAAGGTTTTCAGTTTGTTCATGTTGACCTGTCGTCCAAACCATAGGTTGGCTGGACTCTTTCCTTTCACTGAACTTGTGCCAGTCTGGTTGATCGTGAACACAAAATAGTTCACTGCTTCTGCCCACAAATTGTCCTCAAGGTTTTGTGCATGAATTGCTGTCCTTGCTGACTCTACAATTTTTCTCATTTCACGTTCCACTCTTCCGTTCTGTTCTGGGGTGTAAGCTGTTGAAAGTGTGAAAGACACTTAGCTCCTCCAGCAGCTTACGTGTGTTGGCATTCTTGATCTCGGTTCCATTATCTGATCTTAGAATTTTCTCCTTTCTTCCGAATTGGTTTTCCACCAGCTTCATGAAAACATCCAGTTTGGCTGCAGCTTCGTCCTTCGTCTTCAAGAAGTATATTGATCGGAAATGTGAAAAATCATCCTTGGAAAGCAAGAAATATTTTGCTCCTCCTAGCGATGGTGTCGCCATCTCTCCAATATCTACATGGACCAGATCCAATGGTTGGGTAGCAACCTTCTCGTTCAGTGGGTGAGATACCCGATGTTGTTTACCGTAGGTGCATCCTTCGCAGACTCTCTCGTTCCAATCATCAACATATGGAATGCCATTCCTGTCCAAAGCATCCTTCACATACTTCAGGTTTTGGTGTGCGAGCCTCTCGTGCCAGGTTACGATCGAGGTGGCTACCATACAGGCTTCCGACTTCTCCTGGCGTAGCATCATTCTGTACAGGTCACCTTCTCTGACTGCCATGGCCACAATTTCACGATGATCAGACGTTTCAAATATTGACTTATCTTTGTTTGCAGTTTGGACATAACCTCTGTCGAGTATCTGACCGACAGATATCAAATTGTAGTTGAGCTTAGGCACATAAAGCACATCCTCCAGGATGACCTTGTACCATTCTGTTCCGTTGAACGCCTCAAGTTGAACGTTGCCGATGCCAACACCCTCTAGTACAGTCGCATCTCCGATGATAATAGGAGATGGAGTTTCCAATTAAATCAATTTGACGAACCAGTTCCTGTGTGATGCCATATGTTGTGTAGCTCCACAGTCCTGGTACCAGTGATTTCGTGTGTTACATTTCGAATTTAGACTGTTCAGCTCTGCAGTTGACAGTCCCACTGACGCTAGTGCGCGGTATGGGCGATTCGTGCTTTTCTGTTCACTCCGTTCTGACCTTTCATTTCCATTTTTGTTGTCACCCTTCTTAGTACAGTCGGATAGCATACATAATCAAATGTTAAAACATCTGTGCGAATCCAGTATAAAAAAAACTGTTGATCCTCTTCAATCATATATGGATTGGAGGGGAGTTTCCATCTCAATGGCGAGAGGGGATCGTGATACCGATTCCTAAGGCTGGAAAGGATCCCAAGTTTGTAAGCAGCTATAGGCCCATTTGTTTGACAAATGGCCTATGCAAGCTGCTCGAAAAGATGGTGAACCGTCGACTGGTGTGGTTCTTGGAGGATAAAGGTCTCCTGTCTGAGTACCAATGTGGATTTCGCTCTCATAGGTCCACCACTGACCATCTAGTGCGACTTGAGAGCGCCATACAGGAGGCTTTTTTTTTTCGAAAGCAGCACCTATTCACGGTTTTCTTTGACCTCGAGAAAGCCTACGACACCACATGGCGCTACGGGATCCTTTCCACCCTTCACAAGTGGGGACTCCGTGGTAACTTACCGACTTTCATTGCGAATTTCATGTCCGTCCGACTCTTCCGTGTAAGGGTAGGTAGGACATTATCGCAATACTATACCCAAGAAAATGGAGTTCCTCAGGGTTCAGTGCTGAGTGTCACCTTGTTCGCGATTGCCATTAATGGCATTGTTGCCGCCGCCGGGTCCGCGGTAGTTCCATCGCCGTATGTAGACGATTTAGCTCTGCATTACAGCTCTGGAAGTATGGCAGTCGTGGAACGGCAATTGCAGCTAGCTATCAACCGGGTCGACAGGTGGGCTCACGACCGGGGTTTTCGTTTTTCAGCAGCGAAAACCTCCGTCGTCCATTTTTGTCGGCTACGGAGGCTACATTTACACCCTGAACTACATCTCAGGGATGCTGCGTTGCCGTTGGTTGACACTTATCGCTTCCTGGGGCTCCATTTTGACAGCAAGTTAACGTGGCAGCACCATATACGGCAATTGAAAATGACATGTCTCAGGAAACTGAACATGCTCAGGTTTCTTAGTGCCACTACGTGGGGGGCTGACCGTGCGGTGCTGCTACGGTTCTACCAAGCCCTCTTCCTGTCCCGGCTAGACTATGGTTCTGCGGCATACGGTTAAGGAAGGCCGGCAACCTTGAAAATGCTGGACAGTATCCACCATAGTGGCGTTAGGCTGGCTACCGGTGCCTTCCGGACCAGCCCGATACCCAGCCTACTCGCCGAATCGGGTGTTCCACCTTTAAATTATAGACGGCAACATATGCTGTTAGCATATGCTGCCAATGTGCGTCAAATGCCGCAACACCCGACCTATCAAGCTCTCTTCAGTACACAAAACCACCAGGGGTACGCCAACCGGTCTCGTGCCACTCGGCCGGTTGGTATTAGACTTGATAGCTCGTGTACTGAAATAGGAGTGGCTGTAGGTCCCTGTATGATCCGGATATCTAGCGAGGTGCCTCCGTGGCAAGTCCCGCGTCCGGAAATTCGGTTAGATCTGCACCGAGGTCCTGAGGTGAACACGGATGCCTCCGTTTACCGGAGGCAGTTCCACAGCATAGTTCACCAATTTCCGGACGCTGGCATTCTCTACACGGATGGTTCGAAGGTGGACGAGAAGGTGGGTTGTGCTTATGTTATTGATGGTGCAAATACCAGGATCCCTTTGCCTGAGGCCTGTAGTGTGTTTACTGCGAAGCTCGTTGCCATCTATGAAGCTCTGCAGTTTGCACTACAGGATGCTCGAATCCACTTTCTCGTGTGTACCGACACTTTGAGTTCGTTGCAGTCAATTGCTACATGTTTCCCGCAACACCCCCTAGTGCAGCGAATCCACGACCTACTAGCCGGGCTGTGCCACGCTGACACTCGAATCACCTTTCTGTGGCTTCCAAGCCACATGGGAATTGCGGGAAATGAGCTAGCAGATCAAGCTGCAAAAGAGGCGGTATCACTACCATCTGGACCAATGGAGGTACCCGCTAGAGATATTCGCTCTCAGTTACGCCTACAAGTTCTGGCTTTTTGGGAGAGTCAGTGGCTAGTTGACCCAATGCCCAGTAAACTGAGACCGATCAAGGGAACTACTCGCGTGTGGCGGAGCTCCTTCCGGGCCCGGAGAGAGTCCGTCATTTTGTGTAGGCTAAGGATAGGTCATACAAGATCCACCCACTCGTACCTAATGAGAAGGGAAGACCCCCCACTTTGTACCTGTGGAGCCGTATTCACCGTGGCCCACATTTTCACCCAGTGTGTGGATCTTGCTGACTTACGAAGAAACCTTGGTTTGCAGATGACACTCAAACTTATATTAGCCGATGACGCGGTGGCTGCTAATCGCGTTATCCGCTTTATAAGTGAGAGCGGGTTAGGGCCAGCAATCTAAATTTTCCAGTGAACTTTGACTCAACGACTTGTTCGTTTTTAAATGATAATGTTTTGTTTTTTCCGTAATTTTTGTTTATTTTTATAATTTTTATTTTTTATTTAATTGTTTGTTTTTGTTTTATTAATTTTTGGTCTTTTTTAAAATTTGATGTCCACCTCAAAATTTTAAATTCAATTCGAAATTTGTATTCTTTAATCTGTGTTAAGAGGGGCAGATGCCCTCGTAGTTCCGCCCCTTAAAACAACAATAACTAACTAACTCTCTTGCGAAGTGACCTTTCTGTCCACACACATGGCAAGGGTAGTTTTCTTTACAATAGGCAAGATATTTGGCACAGGTTTTGTTTCTGCAGTGTTTCTTCACGTGTCCTTTCTGTCCACACTTAAAGCAGCTGACTGGCGCGCTTCCACCTTGTCTGTTGCTATTGTTGTGAGTAGACTGATTTCCAGTTTTCTTCTCCTTTGCGATGAGTGCGTTGACTGCAGTTGCTACCTTCATTGAGTCGATCCTCTTCCAGCCTCAATCTTTCGATGAGTGTTTCAATAGTTTTGTCGGCTACCGTCACAGTGTCCCAGGCTGTTCTGAAATGGTGCAGCTTAGGTGGTAGCATACTCAGCATTCGTGTCATGATCCAACTGTCTTTCACCCTGTCGTCATCTGATGACAGATCTTCGGCTATCTGTTGAATCCAAGCAGTTCTCAACAACTCATTTTTGGCTGTCAAAAACATAACCAAAAAATTTCCTTTGCAAACCCTCAACAGTAATATCAGGCTTTTTACCATAAACATTGTCTAGCTTATCTAACATTTGTTTTGCAGTTTGGCATTTGACTAGCTTTTTTGCTATATTACTACTGGCATTTAAACCTATAAGCGCTAGAACTTCTACATCTTTCTTTATCCAATTACGTACAGGATCGGAGTGTGTACCTGATGGTTTGACAGTCAAACCAGTTGCAATATCAAAACATTCTTTTGTTCTCATAGCTAAATTAATTTTGAAACGCCAAGAATCATAATTGACATTTCCATGCAAATCTTCTGTCAAAGTTTCTTAATGAACCTTTACTGTATCCATGACTTGACCTAAAAAGCAAAATTAAGTTTCAAAAATATGACAAATTTACAAACGTTTGATTTCACAAGATTTTACTATCTATTTTCAAATAGTTTTATCAATTTACTCTGACTCATGTATAGGCTACTTGACTGACATTTTGAGGTTAGATTGACTTAGCTGACGTTTCTTGGGCTGACGATGTGGTTGACGTTCTCTTCGACGGGGCTGACTTTGTCTGCGATGACTGACGTGGACTTTCTCGGCAGACTGGACTGGCCTGACGACTTCTGACTTGGACGACGACGAACTCGGCTGACTTTTTCTCGACGTCCAAATTGTATCCCGTAATGCTCGGCGTGTCTGACGTATGAGCGGTATCTGGACCGATAACCTGTTGAAATTCTTATGGTCCGAGCAGGGATGAATGATCATGAAGTTTTCAATATGTATGACGTCCTTTTCTTATAACACATGTTTATGAGTTATCAAAAACTTCCCTACATTCAATATAGATACAATTTTGATGGCTGATGGCTTCAGATTTCACATTCCGCCATTAGCTGTACATCTTCTTCTGGTTTAAAACAATTGCCAACTTATAAAAGTAAAATACATCTTTGATCACATTGTTGCCAACTTAGATTTACAGTAGAGTCAGTTGTAAACATAATTAAATTTCAACAAATACACTAGTTAATAATTGTACTATTTCTTAGCCAAGCCTATAACGAACAACACTGCTCAGTGCAGAGGTCTGTCGCAGTGAGTGGAAATATGTTGTCAGCAGAATATGAATCTTGTTTGTTAAGACATAACACTCACACATGGAAGATAGCAGCTACTGTATCGCAACTCGCGTTAACTTACATTGTCATTATTGAAGGCTGGTCTGGGTGTAGTGGTTAGCATTTTTGGCTGTCACCTATGAAGTCAGGGTTTTGATTCTTGGCTCTGCTGACAAATTTAATTCAGGTCTGAGGGCTGCAACGGGTACACTCACCTTTGTGAGGCATAACTGAGAAGATGTGGGTTCGATTTTTACCTCAGCCATTTTAGAAGTAGTATTATATTTTATTTTTTATTTTTACTTATAGAGCATAATGTTTTACTTTTAGACCAGCTAAATGCAGGAATGGTTTGTGACTTATAGCCAAGGCAGCCTCTTTTCACATTCCTACCCTTAATTGACAAATACATACCTTACTACAAACACTACAATAACACAGGTTATGGCAACAATTTTAAATCTAAAATGAATTAATAACACATACTTGTATAAGGATTCTGTCTATTACCGTATTTTTACTATAAACATTTTATGCTTAACACTTAATTTTTTTAGACCCGAACTGTTTTTAATGTGAGCCCTAATGATTTTTTTGAATTTCTATAACTACTTACGGTACCCAATTGTTAATTACCAAGTCAAGCTAAAGCCTTATTTGTTAAATTTAACTGTTACTACGGACACTATAATAACACAGGCTACTTGACATGTATTTACATTCAAATGTAGACAACCTTATAAACTATACTGATTTACACTTAACCTAATCAGGAAATAGTTTTTTCTTTTCATTTTCATATTTCACACACATTAGAATTTGCCAATTTCCAATTTACAGTTTTTAAAAATGTCAGTTTAACGTTTTTGATTTTTCTCAATATGGAAACATGAATTTTCCAATTTGTTGTCAATTTCACAATTTTCCAATTACAGATTTAAAATGTCAGTTTAAAGTTTTTGTATTTCATAATATGGAAACATGGATTTTCCAATTTGTTGTTTGCACATTTGTTAATTACACAATTTTCCATTTACATTTTTTAAAATTCAGTTTAAAGTTTTTCAATTTTTGTCAATATGGAAACATGGATTTTCCAATTTTGTGTTTTAGATGTTTTTCATTTTTAGTCCATGTAAAAAGTTCATATTTGCATTAGGAGAGGGAGGTGGGTAGTAATTAAAAATGTATAAGCAGTGTCCATACAATATTTCTTTATTAATTTAAATACATTTACAATATTTACACATAATACATTTGTTATAAATTGTACAGTTGATTTTTTTCTATTTTGATTTACTTTTAAGTATGAATACCATTTTTTCCCATTGCATGTTATAGTTTAAAAGAAACAAAGCTTGTTGTAGATCTTTTTCCATGGTGAACAATAGGCATGAAAACGTCATTATCAACATTATCATTATCATTATTATCATAAGCAGCATTATTATCATTATCTTTATCACTATCATTATAATCAGCATGCTCATTCTCAACATCACTAGAACTATTCATAATGTTGAATTTTGGGCTTATGCCGTGTTTATTATATTGAAATTCGACGCGTTTCGAAAGAAACCATTACTTTCTTCGTCAGGAATAATCTGGAATACGACAATGATTGCTAAGAGAAAGCAACAAAGAACATATAGAAGGTGCCCAAAGATGGACGCCATTATAGCCCCATGTTAGGGACAACGGAAAGCAGCAGTGAATTACTTTCTCAGGGTTCTGATAATAGGTAGCCAGGATTCACTGAGATTGTAGCCGGTGTCGCGGTTGAAATTATCTGGGTGTTTACGTATTTCAACCGCCTCCCTGATGATTCTGGGACGATATTGCTTTATACGGGCAAGAACATCCACTCCTTGGAAGATGACATCATGGTCAGGTGTTAATGCATGATCGGCAACAGCTGATTTATCAGGTGGAATGAGCCTGATACATCTATTATGTTCCTTAATGCGAGTGCATATTGTTCTCGAAGTCTGCCCGATGTAAACCTTGCCACAAGTACAGGGAACTCTGTAGATACCCGGTTGTTGCAATTTAGGCAAACTGTCCTTAGTTGGTCGCAGGAGTTGCCTAATCTTAACAGAAGTTCCAAATACAGTCCGTATGTTGTACCGACGTAGGATTTTAGCAATACGATCCGTCGTGTTATGTATGTAAGGTAGGTAAGCAGTTCCTCTTACATCTCTTTTCTCAACTGACGTCCTATTATTATTTGTTGGTTTCAGAACCGTAGAGATCAAAGCCTTGCTATAACCGTTGCTCTCAAAGGTGGTTCGCAAGGTGTTAATTTCTTCTTGTAAAGAAGACACTTCACAAATCCTCCTAGCCCGGGTAGTTAGAGTCGTATGGATACCATGTTTCTGGGCAGGGTGATGGTGAGAACTTGCGTGGAGATATCTATTGGTGTGTGTTGGCTTACGAAAAACGCTGTGTCCTAAAGATCCATCCTCTTTCTTGGTGACGAGAACATCTAAAAACGGTATTTTGCCGTCAGATTCCTTTTCCATGGTGAATCAAGTAGAAGGGTGGTGGAGATTAAGGTGATCCAGGAAATGGCTAAGATTTTCCTCACCTTCCGTCCAAACAACGAACGTATCATCCACATAACGCCACCAGATCTTCGGTTTGAAAGGAGCCGACGACAAAACTTTCTTTGTTGCTTTCTCTTAGCAATCATTGTCGTATTCCAGATTATTCCTGACGAAGAAAGGCATGGTTTCTTTCGAAACGCGTCGAATTTCAATATAATAAACACGGCATAAGCCCAAAATTCAACATTATGAATAGTAACACGGGCCGTGAAAGTTTATATGACAATATCACTAGAACTGCCCAATTCCTCCTGTTCCTCTTTCACAGGGAACTCGTGTAGAGTCTGTGATGCTTTTGATAGTGTTAAGGTTTTCTCGAACGTTGAACTATCTTGAGCAGCAATATTATTTTCTCGAACTTGCATTTTAGCATTTTCATGATTGTTTGTAAACAGTAACCGTGTTTCGTTTGGAGCAAGAAAAAATCCTATTTCCAGTTTAGGTTAAGTGTAAATCAGTATAGTTTATAAGGTTGTATACATTGCAAGTCAAGTAGCCTGTGTTATTATAGTGTCCGTAGTAACAGTTAAATTTATCAAATAAGGCTTTAGCATGACTTGGTAATTAACAATTGGGTACCATAAGTAGTTATAGAAATTCAAAAAAATCATTAGGGCTCACATTAAAAACAGTTCGGGTCTAAAAATATTAAGTGTTAAACATAAAAGGTTTATAGTAAAAATACGGTAATAGACAGAATCCTAATACAAGTATGTGTTGTTAATTAATTTTAGATTTAAAATTGTTGCCATAACCTGTGTTATTGTAGTGTTTGTAGTAAGGTAAGTATTTGTCAATTAAGGGTAGGAATGTGAAAAGAGGCTGCCTTGGCTATAAGTTACAAACCATCCCTGCATTTAGCTGGTCTAAAAGTAAAACATTATGCTCTATAAGTAAAAATAAAAAAACATAAAAAAAATGTAATACCACTTCTAAAATGGCTGAGGTAAAAATCGAACCCACATCTTCTCAGTTATGTCTCACAAGGCTGAGTGTACCCGTTGCAGCCCTCAGACCTGAATTAAATTTGTCAGCAGATCCAAGAATCAAAACCCTGACTTCATAGGTGACAGCCAAAGATGCTAACCACTAAACCAAGACCAGCCTTCAATAATGACAATGTAAGTTACCGAGAGTTGCGATACAGTAGCTGCTATCTTCCATGTGTGAGTATTATGTCTTAACAAACAAGATTCATATTCTGCTGACAACATATTTCCACTCACTGCGACAGACCTCTGCACTGAGCAGTGTTGTTCGTTATAGGCTTGGCTAAGAAATAGTACAATTATTAACTAGTGTATTTTAAGTGTATAGTACATATGGGGCACCTTGGTCATCAGCCCCCGTGTGGTTAAACGTTGGGATATATTGTTCAAAGTGTATGGAAAAATTTGCAACGTTATGGTCATCAGCCACGTTGTTGTTTGAGTCTTCAGTCTTTTGACTGGTTTGATGCAGCTCTCCATGCCTCCCTGTCCTGAGCCAATCGTTTCATCTCTACATAGCTACCACACCCTACATCCGAGGCTATCTGTTTAACATATTCTAACCTTGGTCTACCCCTACAGTTCTTGTCCTCGACCCTTCCTTCCATAACTAAGCTTGCTATTCCTGGGTGTCTTAGTATGTGTCCTGCCAACCTATCTCTTCTCTTCATTAGCAGTCGCCAGAAACATCTCTCCTCTCCCACTCGCCTTAATACCTCTTCCTTTGTAACCCTATCTACCCATCTGATCTTCATCATTCTCCTGTAACACCACATTTCAAATGCTTCAATTCTCCTCTTTTCTGCTGCACCAATAGTCCAAGTTTCACTTCCATAGAGCGCTACGCTCCAGACAAAGGCTTTCAAAAATGACTTCCTAATACCTAAATCTATATTCGATGTCAACAGATTCCTTTTTTGTAGAAAGGCTTTCCTTGCCTGAGCCAACCTACTTTTTATATCCTCTTTGCTTCGTCTATCACTGGTTATTCTGCTTCCTGAGTAACAGAAGTCTCCTACTTCCTTCAGCTTTTCACCTGCCAATTTGATCTCCATAGAGGTTTCTGATTTATTTCGGCTGCATTCCAGTATTTTTGTTTTACATTTATTTATTTTCATCATGAATTCTTTCCGTAAGACGGAGTCCATACCATTCAAAAACTCATTCAAATCCTCAGGCTTGTCGGCCAAGATGACGATGTCATCAGCAAATCTCAGAGTTGAAATTATTTCTCCTTGAATCTTCACTCCCACTTTAAATTTTTCTCTAATTTCCTTCATTGCTTGTTCAATGTAAAGATTGAAAAGTATGGGTGATAAGTTGCAGCCTTGCCTTACACCTTTCTGAATACCAGCTTCTCTCTCATGTCCTTCAACTCGAATGACTGCTGTCTGGTTTCTGTACAGATTGTATATCACCCTCCTATCCCAGTACTTTATTCCAATTGATTTCAAAATGTCAAACAATTTAGTCCAATCAACGTTATCAAAAGCCTTTTCTAAGTCTACGAAAGCCATGAACGTTCTCTTATCTTTCCTTATTCTACCTTCTAAAATCAGCCTAAGATTTAGTACAGCTTCCCTTGTTCCTACATTTCTCCTGAAACCAAACTGGTCTTCACCCAACTCCGTTTCTATCTGGCTTTCAATCCTCTTGTAAATTATTCTAGACAGGATCTTTGAAGCATGAGTAATCAAGCTGATTGTACGGTAATCTTCACATCTGTCAGCTCCCACTTTCTTTGGTATAGGGATGATTACATTCTTCTTGAAATCAGGGGGTACCTCACCTGTCTCATAAATCCTACACACCAAGTGAAATAACCTGATCAGACCTTCATCTCCTATGCAGCGTAGCAACTCAATCGGTATATCATCTATGCCTGGTGCTTTGTTCCTGCTTAAGTCTTCCAAAGCTCTATCAAATTCTGATCTCAATATTAAATCTCCTTTCGCATCCTCATCCGCATCAGCCACGTATAGTTGGGTTTATAATTATAAGTGTGTTAAGTATCAGTCCCTTGTAGTTGAAAAGGAAATAAATACGGTAGTGACAAATCGTTCATGAGTAGCGTGTGCTTACAAATTTGAAAACATCTTAAGATAATCAACAAAACGAATGCACTAGGTACTGATGTAAGTAATACCAAATTCTATATTGTAGTTTTGAATCTTCAGTCTTTTGACTGATTAATGTAGTTCTCCATGGCTCTCTGTCCTGAGATAATCATTTCATCCCTATATAGCTACCATACCTACATCCAAAGCATTCTATTTAACATATTCTAATCTTGGTCTATGTCTACAGTTCTTGTCCTCAAACCTTCCTTCCATAACTAAGCTTGCTATTCCTGGGGTGTCTTAGTATGTGTCCTACCAACCTATCTCTTCTCTTCTTTAACAGTCGCTAGAAACATCTCTTCTCTCCCACTAGTCTTAATACCTCTTCGTTTGTAACCCTATGAACTTGAGTGTATGTAAAAGCTGTCTAATAACTTGTGTCACTGTAATGTCTGTACTCCTGTATGTATTTGTAATGGAGTTAGGTTTTGGGTAGCAAGCAGCTGTAGCCTTAAGTTAGGTACCATCCCGGCATTTGCTTAAGAGTATAAGAGTGGGAAACCACCGAAAACACTCTTAGAATGGCCGAGGTAGGAATCAAGTTCCCCTCTTCCCAGTTTTGCCCCACGAGGCTGAGTGTACCCCATTCCAGTCCTCAGACCAAAATTAAATTTCTTAGCAAAGCCAGGAATCGAACCCATGCCTAAGCAGAGACAGTCAAGAATGCTAGCCACTACACCAAGAGGTGTTTCATGAATATTAGTTGTTATTGTTGTTGTTGTTGTTGTTGTTGTTGTTTGTTGTTGTTGTTGTTGTTGTTGTTGTGTTTGTTGTTGTTGTTGTTGTTGATTCTTTAAGGGGTTTTGTGATATCATGGTCATATGGCCCTGTATAATGTACTTGCGGGAGTGTGTGTTGTCTGATAACCTGTGTTATTGTAATGGCTGTATTAGTGAGTGTATTTGAAATTTCCGATGAGGATTAGAAAGGAGGCTGTCATGTCCTTCAATTACGGTACCTCTTGCCATTTGCCTGGAGTTAAAGTGGGAAACCACAAGAAACTACGTCCAGAATGACTGAGGTAGGAATCAAACCCTGCTCCTCTCAGTTTTTTGCCTCACAAGAATGAGTGGACTCCAGCCCTCAGCCCAGAATTAAATTCCTTGACAGAGCCAGGAATCGAACCCGGGTCTCCGCAGTGTCATTCAAGGTTACTAGCCGCTACACCACGAGGTGTACAATATAAGGCTGGTCCTGATTGTACATGATCAATCAATAATTACCTAATAATAATAATATTAATAATAATAAATACCGCCATAGCCTGTCCCAAGCCCCGTTGAGAAAGGAGGAGGGTGAAACATGGTCAACGGTCTCAAAGGCGGATGAAGAATTTCAGTTCCCAACGGCAGAGAGAGCGGAAGAACCTAGTGGAGTAAACCACGAAAAAACAATCATTTCGGACTAACAATCCAATCTTATTTCGGAATTTTATTTCCTACACCTACACAACACAATTTCATATGCAGAATGTAAATGTCGCTAAATGAGAGCACTACCCCAGGTGGTAACTTGAAAGAGAAATCCACCATTGCAGTAGGCAATGCATCGGGACCTAGGATTCTGGGGAGTCCCACCACCTGCATACAAGATGAGTCGGAGCGTCTTGAAACACCTTCCAAATTGAAATTCAAGAGGAAATACTTCATCGGGACCATGAACGTCAACTCACTCCTGCGAGTCGGAGAACAGAAAGAATTGGAAAAGCTCCTGGACGACCAACAAATCCAGATTTTGGCTGTACAAGAGACCAGATTCCTAGATGACCACATCATGGATACAAAGCACTACAGAGTATTCAAAGGAAATCCAGCAATAAAGATAATGGCTAACACCCCTCTCCTTGGGACTGCCTTCTACATAAACAAAACCATAGTGGATAGTGTCACAGACTTCTCATCTAAATCTGAGAGATTATCCCTATTGATAATCAAGTGCAAAAACAGGAATTATACTCTCATAAATTGTTATGCTCTTATCAACGAAGACAACAAGAAGAACCCACAGAAAGTCGATGACTTCTGGGACCTCTTAGAAACAGAAATCGCTCGGATACCTGTGAACCATGTAAAAATCCTTCTGGGAGACTTCAACGCACAAATAGGGACAGAAAGAAAATACAGAGATATAGTAGGAGACTATCCAGCACACAGAAGGACAAACAAGAATGGCGAACGGCTCCTTGGACTCTGCAAAATCTTCCAGTTGAATCTCATGTCGACTCATTTTCGGAAACTCCCAAGAAAAGCAAAGACATGGGTATCTCCAAATCCCAACCTAGGAGAATTCCAATTCGACCATGTAGCAATATCAAGGACAAATACTAGGGAGGTGATGAATGTTAAAGTGATTAGAAATGGTAAATTTGACTCTGATCACTATCTCTCCTAAGTTAAAATACGTTTTCTACCACCAAAAAAAAAAAAAGAAGGATCCACCTAAGTTGAAAAAATACAACACCAATCGAATGAACATCAATGGAGATATTATAAATAACTTCAGAGAAGAAATCCGCTCTTCTAGAACAAATACCTGGCAACATCTTTGTACAAAGATCAATGAAGCCGCTAAGAAAACATTCGGACTGGCAAAGAGGAAACGTACAATCTGGTGGAATGAAGAATGTGAGAAAGCACTTGAAAAGCGATCCGACACATGGAGAAAATGGAAATGTTCAAGAGGTACGGAACATTTGGAACAATTCAGAACCCAAAGGAAAGAAACATCAGGGGTATTCCGCAGGACCAAACGATCGTTTGAGAATGCAAAGTTACAAAACCTCCAGGACGACTTCACTAAGAATAACACCAGCGATTTTTTCCAAACCTTCAAGGACAAGCTTAGAGGATACCAAATTCCAAGTATAAGTTTCAAAAACGAAGAAGGAAAAATTGGACTGAACAATCAAGAAAACTGCAATATATTAGCCAGATACTTTGAGAAACTCCTCAACTGCCCGCCTCCAACCAACAAACTAGAATTTCAGACTCATCCTATAAACTCAGAAGATGATATGCCACCAACAAAAGAAGAAATAAAGGAAGCCCTGAAAAGTCTCAAGAACAACAAGGCAAGCGGGGAAGACTCCATATCAGCAGAAATGTTGAAGTGGGCAGAACCGGAAATCCTCGACGACCTGCACCATATCTTCCAACAAATATGGGAGACATAAAAGCTACCAGACGAATGGAAAACAGCGCTGATCCACCCACTCCATAAGAAAGGGAACAAACAAGATGTTAACAACTACAGAGGCGTGTCGCTACTCCCAGTCACTTACAAAATCCTCTCAAGGATACTTCTGAATAGAATAGAAGGAATCCTAGATAAGCAACTTGGAGAATACCAAGGTGAGTTCCGGAAAGGCCGCTCCTGTGCCGAACAAATCCTAAATTTGAAATCAATAATTCGCCACAGAGCGCTGAACGGCAAAAGTATAGTGGTTTCATTCATTGACTTCAAAAAAGCCTTCGACTCGGTGGACAGAGGGACCCTAGATAAGATCATTAGAGAATTTGGAGTCAAAACCATACTGGCCAATATTATCAGAGAAACCTTAACAGCCACAACTTCTAAGGTGAAGTTCATGGGAGAATTGTCTCAGTCATTTGAAATCAAGACAGGTGTGCGACAGGGTGATGGATTATCACCATTACTATTCAACTGTGTCCTCGAGAGGATTGTGAGAATTTGGAATTCCGAACTTGAAAATCAAGAGATAGCCCCGATCTGCCTAGGACGAAAAACGGGAGGAATCAAAGTCAATTTCTTGGCTTTCGCTGATGATTTTACGATACTTTCAGAAAACCTAGAAGAAGCGGCCATACAGATCAACCTCTTAGAAAAGATCGCTAGCAAGACAGGACTTAGGATCTCGAAAGAGAAGACCAAGTTCATGATGAATGACAAACATGGACCACAATTCCTTGAAACAGAGATTGGACGGATTCAGAGGGTGAAAAAGTTCAAATACCTCGGTGAAACCATACAAGAGAACGGCCTAGAGAAAGCTGCTGTAGAAGATCGTATCTCAAAAATGGAAAGAGCTTATGGGCTAACTAAAAACATCTACAACAAGAAATGCATCTCATGGAATGCCAAACTAAAACATTACAACACGGTAGTAAAAACAGAATGCCTGTATGCCAGCGAATGCCTCTCGATGAATTAGAAGTTGGAGAAGCTAGAGATCCTAGAAATAAGAATACTACGGAAAATCATGGGCCCAGTCCAGACTGAAACCGGCTGGAAACTTCGGAGCAACAATGAAGTCTATAAAAAAAAAGTCCTCTCGGCACGCCGGAAGGCGGAGGTAGATTTCACCGGACAAACTTGGGGATAGGCGAAAATAGGCAGAATATGCAGATTTTCGTAGAAGGATCAGACCTCATTTAATGCGAGAAGGTATTTTATAATTGGAGCTTAATTAACTTTGTTTTTCGTCATTTTATGCTTATTTTAAACATTTTATTGTCTTATGGGAACGGTAACCTTCTTGTCATTTGGGGTCCATTTTTATACTTGTGGTCACACTGTCCTTATGCTAGGTTTCGACACTGATGTGCAACTATGTAACGGTCTGTTACTTCTTCACGCAAAATTATATCTACCGCAGAGATTTTGGTTGGTTCCTCAGTTTAGGGGCTGCGACAACGCGGTCATGTAACCCCGTGTACTTTGGGATGGCTGTATTAGTCTGTAATTCAGGTAAGGACTGCAGACGGTCAATTTCAAGCAGTAGTTACTAATGTTGCTACCAGGTACTACCGTCAACGACACCTAGCTGTGAACTTGGCTACTAGATGCCACCGCAACCAGCAACTCGCAACGAACGTTGGAACTTCCCCTCCAAAGGAAAGCATACTGAGGGATTTTTGGCGCTCTTAGAAAATCCGACGACTTCGGCCGGCTTTGAACTCGCGACCTTGGGCATAAACATTCAGCATGCTACCAGTTACGTCACCGAAGCCGCTTCACACTTAGATGGAAATCTGAATCTGATCTCGTGCAAGTGCGTTATCTTGGCAACGTCTGATGGCTCATCCCTCATCAATTTAGTAGTGTTGCCATGGCAACCACTGATAGGTCTTGGCATTTTCTTATAATTCCGAAATTATTTTTCTCATCCCTTGGCATAATGGTGGGTTATATCAAAAATTCTTTCAGACAAAAGTTTTAGGTAATTATTATGGGAATATTGTCCATTTTGTACGGTTTTGATATTGTGCCTATTAAGAGAGATATGATTAATGTTTCCCGAAAAACCCACTTTTTCCCACCCCTTTGGTCAATGGTTGGTGCTATAAAAAAAACTCTTCAAACATACATTTTTGGGCTTTATCCGACACATAGTATGAATGTTGAACGGATTCGATATTTCACATATTAAGAGAGTTATAGCAATATTTCACTTTTTCGAAAAAAAAAGCCCCCCATTTTCACCCCCCAACGACCGATTTAGCCCAGTAACGAACTCGACCGAGATTTTATAGGTATACGTATTCGGTAAAAAATTCAAAGTGATTGGTACAAAATTACGGCAGTTATCGTGTCCACAATAAACTGATATACATATACATACATAAATTATATATAACTTTTGAACTGACAGTGGTTTTGGGGCCTGGGGATGTGAAACGCGAAGATATGTCGAAATTTTCCGGAAGTCGAAACATGGTACCCATTGCAATAGTTAGCTTTCTAACGAAATCTACCTCTGGTTGGTTCCTCAGTTTAGGGGCTGCGACAACGCGGTCATCTAACCCCGTGTACTTTGGGTGAGTGTAGAATCTGTCTGATACACGGTGTGAATTGTAATGGCTGTATTAGTCTTAATTCATGTAAGTACTGCAGACGGTCAATTTCAAGCAGTAGTTCCTAATGTTGCTACCAGGTACAACCGTCAACGACACCTAGCTGTGAACTTGGCTACTAGATGCCACCCCAACCATCAACTCGCAACGAACGTTGGAACTTCCCCTCCAAAGGAAAGCATACTGAGGGATTCTAGTGCTCTTAGAAAATCCGACGACTTCGGCCGGCTTTGAAACCGCGACATTGGGCATAGACATTCAGCATGCTACCAGTTACGTCACCGAAGCCGCTTCCCACTTTATCAGGCGGCTTTGGTGGCGTAGTCGGTAACATGCTGAGCTTCTATGCCCAAGATACCGGGTTCAAACCCGGCCGAAGCCGTCGGATTTTTTAAGAGCGTTAAATATCCCTCAGTATGCCTTCCTTCGGAGGGGAAGTAAAGCCGGCGGTCCCATGTCATAGATTTATGGCATGTTAAAGATCCTTCCACTAATTGCACCTGTGTGAAGCTAAATTGGATAGGTTAAGAATGTATACAACGCTCTTAGGTTTCTATGTTCGTTGCCAAGAGCCGACTGCGGCGGCGTCTAGTAGCTCAGTTCTGAACTTGGCCTCGTAGTCGTTGACAGTGGCGCTTGGCGGCAAAAGTAGGAACTATCTGAAAAATTGTTAGTTGCAGTACTTAAATTAACAAACAGATAACACACACTAATACAGTCATCACAATTAACACCGGTTATCAGACAGATTCTACACACACCCAAAGTACACGGGGCTACATGACCGCGTTGTCGCAGCCCCTAAACTTAAGAACCAACCAACCAACCACTTAATCAGATGGAAATACTGAATCTGATCTCGTGCAAGTGCGTTGTCATGGCAACGTCTGATGGTCCATGTCTCATCAATTTAGTAGTGTTGCCATGGCAACCACTGATAGCTCTTGGCATTTTCTTATAATTCCGAAATCATTTTTCTCGTCCCTTGGCGTAATGGTGGGTCATATCAAAAATTCTTTCAGACAAAAGTTTTAGGTAATTATTAGGGGAATATTGTCCATTTTGTACGGTTTTGATATTGTGCCTATTAAGAGAGATATGATTAATGTTTCCCGAAAAACCCACTTTTTTCCACCCCTTTGGTCAATGGTTGGTGCTATCAAAAATCTTATTTGTCATAAATTTTTGGCACTTATCCGACACATATTATGAACTTTGAATGGATTCGATATTGCACGTATTAAGAGAGTTATAGCGAAAGTTCACTTTTTCGAAAAAAGCCCCCCATTTTCACCCCCTTCGACCGATTTAGCCCAGTAACGAACTCGACCGAGATTTTATAGGTATACATCTTCGGTAAAAAATTCGAAGGAATTGGTGCAAAATTACGGCAGTTATCGTGTCCACAAGAAACTGATATACATATATATATACATATATATATACATAAATTATATATAAACTTTTGAACTGACGGTGGTTTTGGGGTCTGGGGGATGTGAAACGCGAAGATATGTCGAAATTTTCCGGAAGTCGAAACATGGGACCCATTGCAATAGTTAGCTTTCTAATGAAATCTACCTAAATGTGGAAAGAATCTCAGAGACCATGAAGAAGAGGAGGTTATCGTTTCTCGGACACTTGTACAGAATGGACAAAACTAGACTAACCAAACAGTTATTCGACTACCTGTGGAACAAGAAGACAACAACGACATGGATTAAGGAAGTTCGAAAAGATCTCGAAAATTCCAACATCCATGAAGTTCAGATGTCAAACAGGGAAACATTTCGGTACATAATTCAAAATTTGGAAGGGTTTCACGTCACAAGAACCACAAAGAAGGGAAGAGCCCGGACGGATGAGCAGAAGAAACAGCATAGCGCCCACATGAAGGAGTACTGGAGAAAGAGGAAACTTCAGGCAAAGAAAAAATGAAATTTTAGCGTGATCCGAAGTGGTCAATTCGCAAATAAAAACATAATAATAATAATAAATACTCCATTTAGCAACTACAAGGCCGACCTCTCCCTGTGACGTCACCCACGGTCTCTTGGCGTGGCAGCGCATTAGCCCTTGCGCCAGCTCTGACTGTCCCCTCCATATGAATAGCATAGGACTGGTTGCGCTCGGCGGCCATCTTGCGCATTAGCCCCTGCGCCAGAATCGCTCTTTTATTTCTACTCACGTACCATGGAATAACCGGGTGAGTTAGCCGTGGTCGTTACGGCATGAATGCTGGCAGTCGCTCACATCCGGGAGGCGAGGAGGTTCGAAATCCCCCCGCCGGCAACCTTGAAGATGGTCTTCTGTGGTTTCCCATCTTCCTTCCAGGCAAATGCCGGGGTTGGTCCCTAACTATAGGCCACAGCCGCTACCTTCCAACTTCTCGTCCTTCCCTTCAAACTTCCCTCCCCAACGGTACTTGTAGCTCACCCATCGGGTGTCCGTCTCGAAGCAGCTACAAAAATCTGGCGAGCCGAATATGTCCTCGGGCACTCCCGGCACTAAAAGCCATACGCTAAAAAAAATATATAAAAAAACATGGAATATTTCGTAGGAATAAAATCCTTGCGGTGAATGGCTCGAATCCATTTCGTCTCTGCCTTCATCATTAGGAAGAGAGAAAACGTTTACTTTCGGTCCATTGGCATAATTGCATATACAATTTGGCACACTGCACTTATTAGGCATAACTTTACACTACACTGATAACCATTAATATAACCGGGTAGGAATTCAGAGTAAATCAGTACCTGGGACTGTAAACACGAAACACAACATGCGGAAACCACACCATAACCTCCATAACTCGAATGTTATGTCTCAATTTTCATGGCCGGTCCTCCGTGACGTCACTCAGTTGTCAATTACGCATCGCAAGGCTTTCTCTCTAGGTGGTGTTGGCTGTTGGCAGCCAGCTAACGGTACAGTTCGTTTCCGCAGTTAAGTAGTAACTCATTCTGTTGAGCCAAGTGGTTTATCGTTGTCTCTGTCTCTGAGTGAATTGGAAAGAAATTAATTTGTTTACGGGAATTATTTGTTGTTGTTGTGTTTTGCTGTGTTACGATGAGTTGTAGTAAATTACCGCGCAAAGTTATCAAGAGTCAAACTTGTGAGGTTGTTTATAATGTGATGGAATTCATGAAAAAGGAGAGTGAAGCAGATGGATTTGTGACAGATGTGAAAAAGGTGCAAGAAAGAATGTCGGCTGCAGTTGGATGTTCTAAAATGACTTTAATTTAGGATAAGTCGTGAGGCCAAGAGGAAAAGAAATGAAGGTGAACCACTGTCGAAACTCCTAATAAAAAACTAAAAAAAACAAGTCGGTCACAGGCCTGGATGGTTTTGATAAAGGTGTTCTAAGGAGAGTGATCAATAACTTTTATCTAACGGAGAAATGTGTACCGACAATACCTAAACTGCATGCGAGGCTTGTGAAGGATTTAGGGTTTCCAGGCGGCAAAACAAGCCTGAGAACAATTCTCAAAGAGTTAGGCTACAAATGGAAGAAAACTCGGAACAATAGGCACGTGCTCGTTGAAAGGCAACACATCGCTTTTCAACGGTATAGTTATCTGCATTACGTCACAAGATTCAGATCAGAAGGCCGACCAGTGGTGTATATGGATGAAACGTATATTCATTCTACCCACGTCATTTCAAAATCGTGGTGAGATGACTCGACTGAAGGCTTATTTGCATCCATTTCTAAAGGAGGAGACTCATCGTAATACATGCTGGAGGGGAGATGGGGTTTATTGAAAATTGTTTGACAATGTGGCAATCGTCACAATCGACAGGAGATTACCATAACGAGAAGAATTAAAATAATTACAGCAAATGGCTCGAAGAGCAGTTAATCCCTAATCTCCCTAAAAACTGTGTGCTTGTGATAGATAATGCCCCGTATAACAACGTTCAATCTAACAAATGTCCCACAAGCAACTCCAGAAAGACTGTCCTGCAGGAGTGGTTAAGTTGTAATAACATCCCATTTACCGACAACATGGTGAAAGTTCAGTTACTTGAGTTTGTAAGGCTGAATAAACCACTGCATAAAGAATATATGATAGAATCTCAACATGGTCACATGGTTCTACGCTTTCCACCGTATCACCCAGAACTCAACACTATAGAGCTTGTCTGGGCCGAACTAAAGAATTGGATTGCTGCAAACAACACCACATTCAAATGGAGGACGTCAGAGCATTGGCAACACAGAAGTTTGATGAAATCTCACAACAGTCTTGGATGAAGAAGTGTGAGAAAGCCAAAACGTATGAAGCAGAGTATCTGAAGCAGCAGCCTCTAATTGAAGAAGTCGTGGACAACTTCATTATTAAGTTAGGTGAAGACAGTAGCGAAGAAGGCGAGGAAGAAGAAGATGAGAGTGGAGATTCAGATGGTGATTTATCGGGAGTGGAGGAGTTGCCTTTGGACGGACTGTAAATAATGGTTTCCGTCGTTTCTTCGCTAAATTGTGTTGTGGTGATAATACTAAAATTGTATGGGTTTGAACCCCAGAGGGATACTACTGTGACAATGTGAATAAATAATTATTTGTGTACAGTACATGTGTTGTGAACTACAATGCGATATTTGCACTTAGTACTTCATTCCCTATTTGCAATGCTCCTTGTTTAATCATGAAAGCTTTGTGGTGTAGCGGGTAGCGTTCTTGGCTTTCGCCCCGGAGGTCTGGGTTCGATTCCTACCTCGGCTATCCTGGAAGTGGTTCTCCGTGGATTCCCATTTCTACCTCAGGCAAATGGTGGGATGGTTCTTAACTTAAGGCCACGGCTGCCTCCTTCCCAATCCTACCGCCAATTTACAAATACACACACTAGTGCAGCCATCACAATAACACAGGTTATCACTAAAATCCAAACAAACACACACACACACCTGAAATACACGGGGCTATATGACAACGATGTCGCAGCCCCTAAAATAAACAACAATGGCCTTTTCAAATAGCCCACGGCTTAGTCCAAGTATTTTTTTTTAAATATCGGTTACTGTTATTAACTTATAACTGGCTCCTTGGCTCCGTTATGATACATAATGCACACAAATACCTTGTTTTCTACATTGTATAATTGAACTTCACAAATGTGAAATGTCACGGCCCCACAGAATAAACAAGCTGGGACGGATGATGGTAGGTCAACTTGTCAAATAATGTGACTGTACTCGCATAGCTGACCGGGCGGCGAGATTGCAATTTCTAGTTCACTTTTAGCATTGGAGAGCGATACGGCTTCCTGATTGGCTATTCTGACGGAACACGACTGCCGCAAAGGATGTGATTAGTCAGCGTAGATATAGCGTGGAATCTATCAGCGATGTCGTTCCATTAAGTTGGTTTATATGCTATGCATCCATAACGAAAAGAAGCCTCATACTTCAATGACTGGGGACATCCATGCTAATGACAAATTGAGCATTTTTTGTTGTACTGTTCAATTCTCAAAATGTTATTAAAATCTAGTCTATTTGTAAGATATTCATGTATACAATGATACATTTTGCATAGAACTGTGTTGTTAGAATAATAAACTCTATACAGACCATAAAGTTTCCCCTATATATATAATCACCCAAATGGATGGCTACAAGGGGGTGTTAATCGATGGAAAACATTCTGGTAATGATTCTTTTTGATTCAAGAAGATATGGAAGTACTTATGGCCTAGGAACAATGATCATGCAACTATTTCAAGGCGCATTACAATCAGTGGTTTAGTTAGACCGGAGCGGGACGGAACGCCGTTCCGGAAAATATCTTCCCGCTGTAGAATGACGTAACAATCTTACATTCAGTAAGAAAATCGTTTATAATCTATACATAGCGCTGAAACGTCACGGGTGTACTCTAGCGGACTAATATCGAACCTTACGGTTTTATGTTCATAAAATACGGTCGCTTTTACACTCCTGGGAGTTTTTCTGGTTCTCTACGGTTGGCTACTTTTCTATTGGATACGGAGAGCGGGAAGTGAGCACAACAACTTTCTTCCGCTCGTTATGTTTGTGTGAATCCAAAATTTATTTTATGTTTTGTTCGATGTGTTGCTGTGAAGCAGATATTACGGGATCTCTCTGCAGTTAATGAACACCAGTAGCCCCGTAGTACCTTTCAAGTTTTCCAGTGACTGTGAAAGTGAGTTGTAAGTCACAACTTGTGACAATGGGTTTACTTAAGTGGCTGGGTTCAAAAAAACGTGCTGGGGATGAAGATGAAGAATCAAAGAATACTAAAAAGGTGTGTGATGGCTCAAGTAAAAACGAAACTGAATGGAGTTCCGAGAACATTAGTTTCATTAAAGACGTGAGTATAGAGATAGACCCTGGGTTAAATGTTGCTGAAACGTGTGATGCAGATTCAAGGGAGAATCTAGGTCATAGTTCTACACCTTCTACCATCGACTGTGAAATTCAAGGACCCACCTACCGAAAACAAGATTTTCCAGACTGTTGGAACGAGTCTCAGTACCGTTATTTTTTGTCAGAGAACGAGTGGTTATTTGCAGGAAATAAAAATTTAGGCTGCTATATATGTAAAGAGGAAAGTAAATTAGGATTAGGAGTTTCTAAAGGGGCAGGACTTAAGCTAATGAAAGTATGGGTAGAATGCAAGGTTCATCCCAACGGAAATAATATTAATCAACAACAAACAAGCCTTAGGAAAAAAATATTTGAGCACAAAAATTCAGAATCTCACAAAAAAGCTATGTTACAAAAATCAGAATCCAATAAAATGATATTTGAAAGTTGCTTGGACACTATGAATGTCAAACACCTAGAAACCACCGTTCGAGTATTTCGAACAGCATACTCAATTGCGAAAAGAAATAGACCCTTCGTAGACCTACAGGCTTATGTTGAACTTCAACAAATAAATGGTTTAGGTGTGGGACGAGTTCTTCATACAAATTTTAGTTGTGCTAATATTATTGAACACATTTCACAGGAAATGAGAAATAAAATAGCAAAATCTATAACAGAAAATCAGAGGAAAATCAGTATTATGATTGACGAATCAACAACAGTTAGTGTAAAATCTGTGTTAGTATTATGTTTGAGATGTGCTCTTTCCTTTTTCTGGGATTTGATAGAACTTGAATCAACTACAGCAGATGTTATTACTCGACAGATATTGAAGAATCTTTCTTCATATGGGATGAATGAAAACTTTCTGGCAGAACATTTAGTTGGTCTAGCCTCTGTAATGTTAGGTAAAAAAAATGGAGTTGGAGCACAGTTGTTCAAGTTATTTCCAGATATAGTAATCTGGCACTGTTTAAACCATCGCTTGGAATTGGCCGTTTCTGATACAAGGAATAAAGTTACAGGTGTTAACCATTTCCATTCTTTCTCTGACAAATTGTATTCTTTATACAGCGTGTCTCCCAAAAATCAAAGGGAACTCAAACATTTGTGCTGCTTCACTGGAACAAAGATTTAAGAAGATTGGGAAAATATTTACAATATGATGGGTAGTTTCAAGCCAGAGAACTGTAAAAGCTGTCTGGGAAAACTACATTGCTCTAGTAATACATTTTAGTGAGGCCAAAAATGACCACCAGAGAGACTCCAAAGAAAGGGCAAAATTCCAAGGTCTAGAAAATATGTTAACTTGTGTAGAATTTCTAGAAAATATTGCAATTATGTATGATGCTCTTGTTGAGTTAGCTGATTTGTCATTAGAGTTGCAGAACAGAGAGACAAGTCTGACAGAGGCTCAAAATGCAATCAAGCGCACTATAAAAGTGTTTGAATCTATGTGTAACTCAGCTTCTGGAGAATACTACAGAACAGTTCTTAAAGCAGAAGAAAACAAAAAGTTTAGAAACATAGGATTACATGATTCTAAAAAAGCTGTAAAAATTGACAGAAAGCAGATGAAGTCTTGTGAACAATTTAAATAACAGGCTTATGGAAAATGGGTCCACATCATCTCATCTTGGTTCCAGCTCTAGTCAGCAGAGACATGAGAGAATGACAAAAGTTATCAGTGATTCAAAGGTACTATACAAAAATAATTGGCCCTCCACTTCTACTTTGGATATCTGCTATGGTGATGAGAGTGTCGGCAACCTTTGTGAGTTTTTCCACATGTCAGACATGAGGAGGTACATTAATGCTTTTAGAAAGTATGTCGATACCAAGGAAATTCCAGTGGAGCTGATGCCTTTAATCAAGACTGTACAGACCAATCCCATCTCTTCAGCAGAAGCTGAAAGAGCTTTCAGTACCATGAATGAGATCCACACCGAAAAGAGAAATAGGCTGCTGGTTGAAAGATCAAGCGGACTTATTTTCATAAGCAGCGTAGGACCTCCTGTGCATTTATTTAACCCACAACCATATGTCAAGTCATGGCTACGAAAGGGAAGACGTTCAGCTGATGAAACAACTTGTCGGAAACACGAGGCCGCTGATTTTGACACCCAATACGAGTCCATTTGGAAATTGCTGAATTAATAAGGTGAGTTCCTGTAAATATTTTTTTCCAACTAAATCACTGATTACAATGCATACGAAGTTAAAACACCAGGAGTTCTACATATTTTTTTCAAACCTGGAACGACATCGCTGGTAGGTTCCATCTTATAACTATGCTGACTAATCACATCCTTTTGCTGCAGACATGTTTCGTCAGAATAGCCAATCAGGAAGCTGTGTCCTTCTCCAATGCTAAAAGTGAACTAGAAATTGCAATCTCGCTACCGGGCGTGGGGCCCCCTCCAGCGGCTGTGCTTCCACCCCAAACGCGGCATCTTCCTATCTTGAGGCCACTGAACGTCAGCTGATTCGCGTTAGTGGACTGGCAACACTGCATCGCCAGCCGGTGAACTGTCAAGTCGGAGGAAGCGATGGTGGCACTATATGCATCATCGATGAGAGCGAACACGCACAAATTAGGCCTAGTCCAGAAAGAAATAATACCTTCGTATAACCTGATAATGTACAAGCTTTCTAACATATTTATCTTTTAAATGCAGCCTAGAACTGGAATCTAAGCGCTAAAATGTTTCATGGACAACAGCTGTGAACTAAGATCAACATCTCTGAACCGAGAACTGTCGCCGGTTAAATATGAACTCAGATCATGACGCGGTGATTTTAGATTAAAGTTTATACAACAGAAATTCTGCGTTCAGCACGCGCAAAGATCAGCTGAACCTGGTGAACTGAGATCAAATGCTTGACACAATCGGCCTTTTGTGTAATGGATCTGATGATGATCACTTGACGATAGAAGCTGGTCATCCTAGTGTATTTATTAATTTCAGTATTTTTTTTGAGGATTAGGGTATTACCCAACTCTTTTGGGTGCATTCGCGTTGACCGACTGAAAAGCACCAAACTTTTGTTTATATATATATTCCACTTCACATAAATTATTTACACTTAAACGCAAAGCTGAACGTTACTATTTCCTTAAACCCAACTTTATCTGAACATCTATTAACAACAATATGCTTACTTGAAGCCATTCCATTTCTACTGAAATGTTCCTGTTTTCACTTCCAAAACTGCCACCAAATATTAATGCTTATAAAACTGCTGACTTCTGTCGCTCATTTCAGTCTTAAATAGGTTCTCTGAGACCGTACAATGAAGTATAGTTTAGGCGGATTGTCTAAATCAAGAATAAAATAATAGCCAGACAATTAATGTGTTACAGGACAATTTCCTCATTCGTGCATCTACTCTCCACAAAATATATAGTTGCCATAACTGCCAAATAGGCTATGAGTTAGCGTGACTGATCACCATCCCGTACGCTCATAAGGTTTGGTCGCAGCCATCCGTTTAGGCAAAAGCGACGTGAAAAATATTAGGAGCGTCTAAAGGTCACAGTTCAGATAAGTACGGCTATGTTTGTTTTAAATCGGTAAGTACGGCAAACATCTGTTCCGTTAAGTTCGCCTAAGTTCAGCAAAATTTGATGCGAAGTGCAAAGTGGTGCCTTAAAATAAGATGTCAGCTCTTCAAAACATCAATGGCGCCTGAAAACCTGAAAAATGGCATCTAAAACAAAATGGCAGATCTCACAAAGCAAAAGGGTGTCTTAGAAAAACAAAATGACTGCTGCCGAAAACAAAATGGATCCCTGAAACGAAATGGCTGTTGTGCCGTTGTTAGAATCCCCAAGACACACCTTTGACTTTTTGAGTATGGAGACGCCTGTTCCAAGAGAAGGTGATGATGATGATTGTTGTTTTAAGGGGCCTAACATCTAGGTGCCTCTAGCTACTGCGTGAGTCTCAGCAAAATCTGGACGCGAGGGATGTTCTTCCAGAGACAGGTGTGGAGGTCACTCCGACTTCGGACACGGACACTTACGACCATCCACAGTCGACAGTGACGACGGACCTCGCATTTTCTTCGGACCTTGAAACGGACACCAAGCATGACATCGTACTTTCAACCTCAATACCCGGACACCCGAGGTCATCGAGCACGCGGGATGATGGTCCACCTTTCTCGTCAGATCCATCCATGGACGACGAACTGACAATAAAAGCACGCCTTGAGAAACTGAAGAAGCAGCATAACCCAACGCCGGACGAAGAGTCCAAGTTACTGCTGCAGGAGCTCCAGAATCTGTCCAAGGCCTATAGTGGGGTGTATGCCATGGAGGGAGAGGGTGAAGGGGTTTAAGCTCCAGATGGATAAGACTTTTGGGAAAGCCAAGGACGAGGTGTCTACCCTCAAGAGTCAGGTCGAAATGCTCCTGGAACTGCTCAAGGGCAAAGAAGGATTGCTGTCGGAGCGAGACGCTCTGATTGCAGGGCTGGGTGACCTACAGGCCGAAGTGGACAGACTGAAGAAGCAGGAGGCAGACTCAGTGTATAGGTACATTAAGAAGAAGATAGTGAAGTACATGACACGCGTGGCACAGCTGGAGGAACAGAACTAGTCCACTCAACATGAGGTCAGGCTACAGAAGTTCCGTTCGCTTGAGCTCAATGAGGAGAGGATCTGGCTTCGTAACAAGTTAGACCAATATGCTGACATGGGAGAGGAGGCAGCACTGGAGCTCAAGCAGAAGGCGGTGCATAACCTCATGGAAGAAAAACCGGCGTCTACAGGGCAGGATCCGTGAGCTGGAGGAAATGCTCAGACGTCTGCAAGTGGACATTAAGAGTGATAAAGACCTGCTCAACAGGAGGTTGGAGTCTCAGACGGCGGAACGGGACGCGCTGCTTGTGGCATCGAGAGAGCACCTCTTGAGGGAGGTGGAAGGAACGGCCCGATTAAAGGATGTTGAAGCCGAGAGGGACATGGTCCAGAAGCAGCTGGACGACTACAAGGGTATCGCGGCGCCGAGGAGGCCGACCGTGGCCAGCTAAAGGATGAGATGAGCACTTTCCTGGACCTTGTGGATAAGGCCCGCTACTGTGACGTGTACCGTGTCAAGTGGATCTTCTCCGGTCCGAAGTGGAGCTGGGGCGAGACTTCTACCTGCACATGAAGTGCCAGCAGGACAGTACGCTCGCCGAACAGGATGAGGCGGCCCTGAGAGGTAAGTCGCTCTTGTGACGAGGGAGTCAGTGTGGTGGTGTGTTTATGAAGTCTCAGGTAAGTCTGAAAGACCTTTTGCTCATTCCCATCGTAAAAATATTTCAAAGGCGAGATTCAAACACAATAGACCGGTTACCAAATTGAAATTTCAAAACATGGTCTTTGCTGCTCGGCAAAAGAAAGAATAAAATAAAATAGACGAAATGTGCTTCAGTTTGTAAGGTTAGCAATTAATTCATCCTTCTATACCACCTAATCGATTTGACGTTATTTGTTGATGAAAAAATTTGAAAGCAAAACCAGCGATTAGAAGCGGGGGAAATAATCAAGGTGAAATGTCGGGTTTTTTAAATTGATGACTCAATTGTAGCGAACAGATAATTGCGGAATATTTTGAAATAATTAATATCGCCCTAATGACGAATGTGGTGCCTGGTTTCAGAAGCAGCGGAAGGCGGAGATGGAGGACAAGGACGACCCGTCGCTCCACAAGGAGTTGAAGGTACTGGACAGCAAACAGCAGCCTTGTGATGAAATTCGCGGACACCAAGACCTCGTGCGGGGTGAATACCCTGTTCAGAGTCTGAAAGAGAGGGTAGGAAAGTACCTTGAGAGTGGCGACGAGGTGAGAAGGCTCCAATACATGGTCCAAAGGCTTCAGGAGGTGGTGCGGGTAAAGGAAGAACTGTTGAAATCTGCCCACGATGAGCAAGGGATGCAGCAACATTTGATTCAGCGTCTGTCCAACATGTTGCACGAGAAGGACAAGGCTCTAACGCAAGACGTGTTCGTGGACATACAGGAGAAACAGGAGGTTGATTGCAGAGCAGAGCTTACCTCGACTCTTGACTACTTGGAGACCAAGTGTCCGAGGATGAAGGTCAAGCTGGAACACAAGGATGATGTCGACTTCCTCGAGGATCAGAAAGAGAATGCAGAGTGCCGTGCGTTTGTCACAACAATGGGTCCCATACATGGAGAAAATGCGCTACTGGATGAGAAGGATGGGAGTCAGTTTGGAGAATTCAAACCGGACATAATGCCACAGGAGTGTAAAAAGGAGGATTTCATCAAACAGCTAGAGAATAATATCGTGGCCTTAATGCAGCGGAATGAAGAGAGGGACATCCTCGGAACCAAACTGAATGAGGCTATAGCGGGTGAACGGGATGCCCTGGACAGGAATGAACAGTTACAGGAACAAAATGAAATGCTGATTGATGAGAAGAATGCTCTAAATGAATTGCACACTCAAGATATTAATAAACTGAATGATGAAAATCAGAATTTAAAGAACAGGTTGAAAGACAAGGAAGAAATAATAAGTCAGTTACATGAGGAGAATGAGCAGTCAATTGAAATGCTGATTGATGAGAAGAATGCTCTAAATGAATTGCACACTCGAGATATTAATAAACTGAATGATGAAAATCAGAATTTAAAGAACAGGTTGAAAGAGGAGGAAGAAAAAATAAGTCAGTTGCATGAGGAGATTGAGCATACAATGAAAATGCTGTTTGATGAGAACGATGCTCTACATGAATTGCACACTCGAGATATTAAGGAACTGAATGATGAAAATCAGAATTTAAAGAACTGGTTGAAAGAGCAGGAAGAAATAATAAGTCAGTTAAATGAGGAGATTGAGCAGCTAAGGAAGACTGTTGATGAAGGAATTATTGATTAAATAGACAGGTTGATTAGCATCTCAGAAGCAGCCAAATCAAAGACGAATTTATCGCTCAGCTGAACGAACCGGACTTAATGCCACAGGAGGGGAAAAAGGAGGACTTCATCAAACAGCAGGAGAAGAATATCGTTACTCTAGTGCAGCGGAATGAAGAGAGGGACATCCTCGGAACCAAACTGAATGAGGCCTTAGCGGGAGAAGGGGATGCCCTTAACGGGAAGGAACATTTACAGAAACAAATTGAAATGCTGATTGATGTGAACAATGCTCTAAATGAATTGTTCACTCGAGATATTAATGAACTGAATGATGAAATTCAGAATTTAAAGAACAGGTTCAAATCGTGAACGTTTTATGCATGAGTAATTATATCACAAGTTATTTTACAGAAATACCCTTAAAGTTTGTTATAATAAATTATTTACAAAGATATACAATTTAATTCGTTTGCCGAATTTCACCATTATTTCCTATCATTTCATTAACAAGTATTTTAAACATTTCTTATTGGCCTAATTTGTCTTGTTTGACGATCAATTAAAGTTATCGAACGTATAGTCTTTCCAATTAATATTTCAATTATCTCAAATTAATATTCCAATTATCACTCTAATATTTTACAAATTATTTTATGTTTTCCAGATCATAGCTTCACACTAAATATATAGCAATCAAATCTAGGTGAATTGTTTTATGCACTTATGATATTTTAAATGGTGGGTTTATTTAACTACTAGCTTTCTAGTAACGGTGTTCGTGACCATATCACGTTTAATTATACTTCATTATAATATAATTCATCGATAGCTCAATAGCTCGCACAATCCTTAAAATTCGTAATAAATACGACAATCTCTCCACACATGAGATTCCTAATATCCACCTTAAATTATTTCTGACCATCCATTGATGTCGAAATATGCTTCAAAAATACTTCATTAACACAACTGTTATATTATGCAATACGTAAAGTAGCTGTCAATAGCTGTTAATAATATTCCACACCTTCTCAAAATTCATAATCTTTTCATACAAACACCTCAATATATCATGGTTCATAATTGACACAAGTATTGATGTGTTAATCTACCTCCATAAAAACTTTAATAATAATTACGTAATTACATTATCGTGTCATTACATTTGTAAATTCCCAAAATGTCATTCTGTTTTATGACAGAATACATTTTATACAAAATTGAGCTTCATATCTCATTTATACTTCATTTCATCATAATCTCAATATTCACAAATATATCTCACAAGTTATTATAAATGTATTACTGTTTAAGAATTAATTCAGATCCGCATAACCAAATTCAAAAATGGGTACTCCCCTTAAGAAAGTCGTATGAGTCTACACCATGGAAAAATTCCTAGTATGAGTAGAATACTAATAATCCGTTAGAATCACACTGAATCAAAACAGGAATATTCCAAATAAGTATTATGAAAGTCGAAAACTGAACGAACTGTATCTCAATAAAAATGTCTAAACTCAAAACGTGATTCGAAATTTTTGGCTATAATTGCCTAATTAAAAAACTGCAATTGTTCACTTCAAATATGATGCTAGACTTCAATGTCTATAATTAGCTTGACGAAAAATATACAGTCTTCTAAAATGAAATGCTGTATGAACTGTCGAAAATATTCTGTTTCCTTGCTCAGCATTAAACATAATTAATGCAGAAAAAAGTTCCTATATTCGTTGTAGGACATCTTCATCCTTTCTCCTATACTTATATAATGATATCGTAGTCTTCTTCTCAACTAATTATAATGCTCAGAATTATTGCCGAAACTAGAAATAGTAATGATGTAAAAATAGCACTACATTAAAGATTAACTACTGAAATGACTATTTAGGTGCATCCTTATTAGGATCAAAACCTAAAATAGATCCTCGAACAGAAATGACAAAGACGTCAGATCTAATTCTCATATCCATTTTCAAACTACTGAATAAAAATTGGTGAAAAAAGAACATTCTATAGATATGACATGATTCATACCGTCTACAGATAAAAAGATTTCCAGCTACCTTTAGTCGTCTTGATGAACGTATAATGTATGTTGGAATGTACTATCGCCAGCAGGTTTCTATCACTTGGTGTGTTCTCGGGAGGGGAAGGCTGGGAGCCGTGATTGGGCAGCTGTCCTTGTAGGTAAGGGTGGAGAGGGCGGGGGGGGGGGGGTGAATTCACGTTTTAATTGCAAGAGGCTTACAGTGGCTCAGTAACACGAGAGCGAACTTGTGTTAAGTTTAAATTTGACTGACATTTTCTGTTGAAATGATTTACTCATTGAAAAAAGGCTTTACAGTAAGTTTAAATTTGACTGACGTTTTTTGGTTGAAATAATTCACTCATTGAAAAAACGCTTTATGTTAACATTTGACTGACATTTTTGGTTGAAATAATTCACTCATTGAAAAATCGCTTTAAGTTTAAAATTGACTTACCTTTTCGGTTGAAATTATTTACTCACTAAAAAATCACTCTAAGTTTAAATTTGACTGACATTTTTGGGTAAAATAATTCACTCATTGAAAAAAACGCTTTAAGTTAACATTTGGCTGACATTTTTGGTTGAAATAATTCATTCATTGAAAAATCGCTTTAAGTTTAAATTTCACCGACATTTTCGGTAGAAATTATTTGCTCATTGAAAAAATGCTTTACGTTTAAATTTGACTGACATTTTTGGATGAAATTATTTACTCATTGAAAAAAAAAACGCTTTAAGTTAAAATTTGACTGGCATTTTTGGTTGAAATAATTCACTCATTGAAAATACGCTTTAAGTTTAAATTTGACTGATATTTTCGGTTGAAATTATTTACTCATTGAGTAAAACGCTTCAAGTTTAAATTTGACTGGCATTTTTGGTAGAAATAATTTACTCATTGAAGAAAACCTTGAAGTTTAAATTTTACTGACATTTTTGGTTGAAAAAATTACTCATAAAAAAATGTTGTCTGACATAAGTTTAAACTGTGATTGCCTGGTATGACCAGTGTTAAGTTTTGTTACTAAATTTCCTATGAAAATAAACGCCTAAGGCACGGCTAAAATATACTTTTCTGGCAAAGTAGCAATAGTTTTTCAAAATTTCAGAAAATAACTGTTAGCCTCGGTTAGACTTATGACGTAAACTATTAGCTTATTCAAAAGTCTTCACATCCAATGCCATTTTGCAGGGTCGAGTTATCTGAAGCTTAGATGTTTCGAAGGTTAAAATAAGCTAGGTTGCCTTATAACCTAGGGTATTAGCCTAAATATTTATTTTTTCAAACATGGTTGAAATAATTAATTTTTGCTGAAAATGTAAAACTTGGACGTCTAATTATAAGACGAATAGACGTCTATTTTCTACAAAGCACTGTCATTTCTTGGTGGCTAAATTAAGACACTTTCTTTGTCGCTTCGAACAAGATGCGTTTTAGTGTCTTGATAAAAATGATTTCAAACACATATTGAAATTCTGTCGTATTTTTGAGATATTTAATTTAAGATTTAAGATTTTGAGACACTAAAAAGCATCGTATGAAGCGACAAAGAAAGTGTCTTAGTTTAAGACAACAAGAAATGAGAGTGATGCTGTGGTTTCGGTTGATTTAGGTTGCAATTTGTCATTATTAATTATAAAAACTGAAGTGGGAATAAAGTTAATGGGCTGTTTTTTTCGGTTGCTTAATATTTTATTGATGTTTTTTCTGTTGCTTACTATTTTATTGATGATTTTTTTCTGTTGCTTAATATTTTATTGGTGTTTTTTTCTGTTGCTTAGTATATTATTGATGTTGAATAATAAAGATTTTGCTGTTAACAATTGCCTCCTCTGATTTTATCCATGATAAACGAATCAAAAGCTTACGGTATGTTGAATCATTTTTAAAGATTCTCTGCGACACAAACATCGCTTCAAGTTCTGTTATTTGATAAAACAAACCTCCTGTTAACGTGAGTGCTTTTAAAATTAGTTGTCTTTTTCTTTACAAAACTTATTTCTTATTAAGAAAAATGCTTAAAAATATAACTAGTTTAGGACGTTTGCGATTTCCTTCTTTTTCTTCTTATTAAAATGCGTTTAGTCCCTAACTGTGAAAACTAGATTCTCAAAAATTTCACACACAGTAAAACTCAAGTGTGCCTTTCCAACGAGACTTAACAATTAATGGGTTACTTGGCATTTCAATTAAATTTATTAACACCGTCTCATCTGTAACAATCTTCCAAGCGCGAAACTAAAGAAAATCAAAGTTGGTGCTCCCCTCCTCTCCCCCTTTGCCAACAAGGACAGGTGCCCAATCACGGCTCTCAGCATTCCCCGCCCGAGAACGCCCCTAGTGATGCCAACCTGATGGCTCGAAAACTCAACTCCCTCACGGCAAGACGGCCAGTTATTTTTGCAGGCGATAGTACTTCCCTTGTAGAGATCGAACCCTCATCCAAAGCGTTGAGTAGTTGAAGTATTGGTCAGGACTGCTCGTACTCGAACCCAACACCCCTCCACTCAAAACAGCTATCCGGAACACAATGTTCATCATACGGAAACTGACTAGGTTCCATTTGTAGAAAAGAGAAAGATGCCACTTCTTCTCTTACTTGAAGATCCATATCTTAGAGGTAATTATCTCAGTGTCATTATATAGACTGCCTTCAGTCTCCTTTTATATAGCCTTCTGCTAATGAATTCCATTATTCAGCATTGATCATTTCCATATGCTCAACTATGCTTGTGTGCTGCATTCCTAATCAGTGCCTAGCAATTCATTGCTTTTCTCGTATTAAACGGGTACATTATTCCTTTCATTGCAGTGTTAATATCCATGTTGTAATGTAGAATGGCCACTGGATAAATCACAAGTCTTTTCGTGTTAGCAATAGTGCTACAGAACAATATATGCGGAACACGAAGTTCACTCGCGTCACTTTCATATTGCACTAAGTCCTTACACTGGGTTAAGCGGTCGTCCCAAGTGTATCTCGCCCGTGACTTGCTAGGAAGCAGAGACGTACTGTACCGTCCCGTACTGTCACAGAGCGCACTAAGTAAAAGTGATACTCGAGAATGTTGCTTTGGCCGAGCCAACAAGCAAGTCTGTAAGCAAGTAATCAAGTGTCTCTCTCCGAACCATGCCACTTCCAGCTGGACTAATCCTACCCATAATACAACTCTGTCCGATCGATATATGAATCGAACTTGGCATAGCATAATTGCGATTAACATCTGATAGCATAATATGAGTGTTAACAATTCCATAAATGTCTTCAAATCATTCCTTCTTATATTTCAATGTACTTCCATATCGTCGATCCCCTCAGTAATCTCTGTAATGGTTAATAACAGTATGTATCAATACCATGCTTCTAAGGCAGCCATCTTGCGGACTAACTGTACTCTCCAAATCATATGTACTGAGATGCGTTGCCTATCCATTTGCCTAACCGAGCATGGCTTGCTATTACTCTTGTCTGCTAGTTGGAATCTGTGAGTTTGCATTCACAAATTCTCATAGTGTGTTTCTTTTGTTTTTGTATTTCTCAGTGTTCTTTTGTTTTTGTATACCACACAAGTCAAATGTACTTTTTGAATATAACTGTCTGTTTCCGGTTGTGACCAATGGATGTCGGTGTTTTTTTCTTCTCCCATCAATATGGAGTTTAGGACTGTATTTAGTAAACCTTTTTTGCTAATTATTTATGACAGGTTATGAGCCCAGTTAAACGCTTATTGCTGTTAATGTGTGGACTTTGTGATGGGAGAATGTCGGTCGTTAAAAGGTGTTGATATGTGCGGCGCACATGTGGACGGCAGTTAAGTGTGCATTCAAGATAGTTTTTGGTGAATTTTGTGGACGATTTTCTATTGTGAGGACTATTTGTACGTTTTATTTTAAGTACCGTATACATACTAACATGGATGCAGCTACGGGAAGCAGCGAGCGAGTAGTTGCAATAGTGAGGTTACAGGACGACAATTGGGAAGCGTGGAGCACCCGAACAAAGGCATTGCTTCAAACAAGGCGTCTGTGGGACGCGGTTCAAGGTTTCCCACGAAAGACCGATACAGGAGAGGTAGAAGATACACCCGTTGAAGAGTACTCCGAGGCCCAACTGGGCAAAGATCAAGACGCGAAAAACTTGCTCATAGGTTTGGTCACCGACCCTTTCCTAGGTGATATCAAAGAAGCAGAGACAGCTAAGGAAGCATGGCAGAATCTTCTGACTTCATGTTGCGATACCGGAGTCCTTCAAATTGTGACGATGTTAGAAGAATTGTGTCTTTTTAAGAAAACTAGTGACATTAGCATGCGTACATTTGTTGATAAAGTGCTCACTTGGTGTGCACGGTTGGACGATGTAGGTATAAAATTTACGGATAAGGCCAAAGCTGCTTTTATTCTCAGAGGACTGGAAAAGTGGGAGTACGAAAATTTGATACGTTCATTGGAAAGCAATGAAGAAAACTTAAGTGTAAAGGTAGTGCGAGCCAAACTATTGTTGGAGGAGAGAAAGAACAAGTTGGACAAACTAAAGATGGAGCAAGAACAGGAGACATGCGAGGCTGAAGAAGGAAGAATCTGAGGGTGAAAGCGTGAAGGCAATGGTGGTAGCCATGCGCTTACATTCCAAGGGGGTCGTCAACAGCAGCAAAAGTGTCAACAAGCCAACAGGTAGTGGTGGATTCATGTGCTACAAGTGCCAAGAACAGGGGCATATTGCGAAGTTCTGTGATTTAGTTCATGAAGCAAGAAAGAAAGGTTCAGTTTTGTGTTTTAATTGTGCCAAGATAGGTCATACTTCCCGGAAATGTAGTAATGGACGCAAGGAAAATGTTAAGGTTAAGAATAGTGAGGTTATTGCCACGGTAAAGGACGATGAGGCGGCAAACGAATGTGTTCAGGTTAATGCTAGTAGTGTTAAGGTAAAGGCTTATGTGGCAACTGAAAGCAAGGATGATGCATCTGATAGTGTACGCAGGTGGTATGTAGATTCAGGAGCCACTGAGCACCTGACACCTTATAAGGATATTCTGTATGATTACACCCCAAAGGTTTCTGGTAGTGTAGACACAGCTGATGGATCCGTAGTTAGTGTATGTGGTATGGGAAGTGTGCTTATGAAGCTATCTGACAAGTGTGGAGGTTCTTTTCTGAAACTGAAAAGAGTGTTGTATGTCCCAGGTCTTCGAGACAATTTAATATATGTAGGTCAATTTGACAGGAAAGGTGCAGTCGTAACCATTAAAGATAGCAAAGAGGTATTGTCAGATCATGAGGGTATATTCCTTACGGGTGAGGCCGTTGGAAATATGTATGAGGTAAATTGTGATTATTTTATGGTAGAACAAGGGAAAGAATTTGCTTGTAATGACGAGGTGGAGGTTGTGTAACAAAGCAACAAAGCTGTAACTAGCGGAATATGGCATCAGCGTTTTGGCCATGCTCTGAACATTCCAGATCGTGATTTTATACCCAAAGAAAGGAATCTTGATTGTGATACTTGTAAACAAGGTAAAATGAAAAGACTTACATTTAAAGAAAGAGACATGTATCTCAGAAGCCATTAGATGTTGTGTTCTCTGATGTATGCCAGCTAGAGCACCCATCGATTGGAGGTAGCAAATATTTTATTACATTTACTGATGATTGTACCAGATTCTCATATGTAAGGTTTCTTAAGCATAAGAGTGATGCATTTAATGAGTTTCTCAAGGCTAAGGCCCTAATGGAGACAGCACAAGGGACCAAGTTGAAATCTTTCCATTCAGACAACGGTGGAGAGTATTTAAGTACAGAGTTTTGTAACTATCTTGAAAAGGAAGGTATTGTTCGTAGATTAACAATGGCTTACTCTCCCCAACAGAATGGCGTTGCTGAACGCCTCAACCAACAACTTCTCACCACTAGTAGGTGCATGCTCATTCAGTCAGGCATGCCAGTTCAATTTTGGGGGGAAGCCATCAGCACAGCCTGCTATATAAAGAATAGGTGTGTGTCATCAACTGTAAAGAACATCCCATTTGAACTGTGGACGAGTATACAGTTGTCAGACCAGGAATTGCTTATGTTAAAATCATTTGGTTGTAAAGTTTGGATCCATAAACGTAATGTGGAAAAGTTAGTGCCAAGGGCAAATGTTGGTGCAATGCTAGGGTACCCCGATGACTCGAGGGGCTACCGTGTATGGGACATCGAAAAGAAATGTGTTATTAAATCCAGGAATGTAGAATTTGTTGAAGATGTATTTCCGTTTTCTGTAAAAGCCCAGGAAAAACCTGTAACTCAGATTGTGAACCTAGAACAGTTGGAGAAGTGTTTGTCGAGCAGAAAGATTGTGGAAGTGACGTGTTTGAACATGAAGTAGGCGAATCAGGAAATGAAAATTCTGTAACAAGTGATAGTGATGCCTCTTTGTCAGATTCTGATATCGTAATAGATGCTCCATTACAGCCTGAACACACAGTATTACGCAGGTCGAGTAGAGAAAGAAAACTTCCCAGTAAGTGTGTGTGTTGTAATGAAGTCATGGTCAAATGTCGCATTGTCATGTTGAGGTCAGAATATAACGATCCGGTGTCTTTTCAAGAAGCCACCTCACGAGATGACAAAGATAAATGGTTTGAGGCAATGAACCAAGAGATTGCCCTCTTGGAAAAACATAATGTGTGGACACTTGCAGAAGATTCAGGTGGCAAGACTGTAAGACTGTCATAGGCACCAAATGGGTGAATAAAACTAAACGAAACCAAGAAGGTGAAGTACTTAGGTATAGAGAACGTTTAGTAGCCCAAGGATTCAGTCAGATAAAGGGTACAGATTTCCTTGAATCCTACAGTCCTTTGGTAAACTATTAGGACCCTTATAGACATAGGAGTAGAGCGTGAATGGGATAATTGTCATTTGGATATTGTATCGGCATACCTTAATAGCAAAATTAACGAAACTGTATTTGTAAGTCAACCAGAAGGTTTTCGCAGTGTAGAATACCCAGACTATGTGCTAAAACTCAACAAGAGTATTCACGGTTTATGTCAAGCTGGTAAAGATTGGCACAATTGTATCACTGCACAACTTGTCAGGCTTGGCTTAAATCAAAGCAAATGTGATCCATGTCCGTATTTTAGCCCAGATCATGACCTGTATGTTGCCCTTTGTTACCATACAAGGATTGATGTACAAATGATTGTTGTTAGTGTAAGGCTGTTATGCTTTTTTTAAGTTTTTTTTTTCAATTTGTGAATGGGGGGAAGTGTGAGTTTGCATTAACAAATTCTCATAGTGTGTTTCTTTTGTTTTTGTATTTCTCAGTGTTCTTTTGTTTTTGTATACCACACACGTCAAATGTACTTTTTGAATATAACTGTCTGTTTCCGGTTGTGACCAATGGATGTCAGTGTTTGTTTCTTCTCCCATCGATATGGAGTTTAGGACTGTATTTAGTAAACCTTTTTTGCTAATTATTTATGACAGAATCTTGTCATAAATTTACCAAATATATTTCTTAAACATGTAATTGTTCCATTACTATACAAAATACTGGCACAGTACTGCGCCCGGAATTTGAATGCTTCAAGATGAAAATGATGTTATTTTTCGAGCCCCATGATAAAGTTTAACATTGCAATATACATCTTGGAAGTTGGCTCAGGCGAGCTTTGTTAGCGAACGCAGACAGTGGGAGAAACCAATTACGTGATCGGAGACGCCCCAGAATATTCTCGATCATTGAAAAGTGCCTAGCAACAAGGAAATACCGCGAAATATTACCAGTTAATTGTTATAAAATATATCATTGGATATATGCTTACAGCCAATGAGAGGAGGGTTTATGGGAGCAGATATGGATTTTTACCTAGTTAATGTGATTAACTATGCCATTTAAGCCCTATGTAACAATTTTATTCCATTGAAATCATCAAGAAAATTAAAAGACGTTTATTGAATTATTTGTAATAATTAATATTTAAAAAAATTGATAGCGATAATAGGTAGAAAGAGCGAATGTTTTTGATATGAGTGATTTTTCTTATGATTAGTGTGTGTATGAAGGCTTCGTCGGTCATGAACGACGGTGGCAAGTGTTAGAAAGATTGTTTATAAGTATGGATGTTTAAAAGAGAATTAGCTTAAATAGAGCAGAGTTTGTAAAGGTTATTGTTTGAAACACGAGATGCTTCATCGCGTTTCATTTCTCGCATTTTGTATGCTAAGAACAGATAACACAGCAGGTGGCAAACAAGCAAGTCCCGTTCATAGCAAGGTCGGGGAAACAAATGAGCTCAGTTCTCACAGCTGTGTGTGTGAGGGGCTGACGACCAAGCCACTGCTATTATATAATAGCCAGTTCAACTATGCAGACAGGCACGCGACAAAGAATGTCGATAATTTTAAATGGATTGCCCGTCTCAATAGAACACCAGTAGAATGTTTAGATCTGCTTTTAAAAACTTGTAGACGGCAGAATATTTTTATTTTTTAACCGAATATGTTAGTATGAATGTGAGAAGTTTTAACAGCTTCAGTGGCGTAAATGGATATTTATTATAGGGTGTCAATTTGTGTGTGATTGTTATCTAGTTTTATTAATAAATGTATATTTTATACGTCTTGTTCGGTGTACCTTAATTATTCTATAAATGGAGACGTGTTATGGAACAGCCTAAAATAGATAGGATGTCTTTTTACCCAGCCCCGAGAAAAGAAGGTAAGTTTGTACTCTTCCGTATAAAAGCTAGTTTGTTTTATCCATAACATGTTTCAAGCCTACTGTGTATATTCTTGGAGAGCACACTGGCGAGATTGTGATAGATCATTTAGCCAGGACTTTCACTATTTTATAATCCAGCTGTGCTTTGGATGTCCAGCGAGTACCCCCTTGACTTTTACGTGTACAATACTGTACCCGTATTACCTGCCAATACGTGTTGAAATCCCTCGATGACAGCTGGATCGTAGAACCTGAAAATCCCCGACTACATAACCCCTCAAGTTCTACCAACAAATAAAGGGATAATAGGGTAACTTGAATACCTAACAGGTTGCATTAAGAATGAACATGGCTCAAAGAAAGTAACTAGCTCACTGAACACATTCCCCCAAAAAGGAATATCTCAAAGGGGTGGTGTACCCAAGAAATACCTAGCGATGGCCTTCTTAATACGACCTTCCATCACCTCTATAAAGCATCACGCAATAATTTAAAATCAGTAAAAGAACAAATTTATTGAACGAATAAACATGACAAAATAAATTAAATCGTCGTCGGAACGACCAATTAAAAATCCAAAAATAATTCCTTGGATTATATTCAAGATATAAAACAAACGATCACCTCCAAATGGTGTGTCCATAATTGGAAAAACCTTCCAATTTCCTAAACATGAAATCTACATAAATTTTATTCCCAAACACATGGAAAATATTGGATCCACTTCTATTACTAGAATGAACACTTTTATCAAAATAATGATAAATGTTAGTGATCATTATTCATAGTTCAAAACATTATTATTATTCACTTGTTAATCGACGATGAAACTATTATATCATATTTACATAATTTACAATTTATACATTAATCTAGAATAATCTAAATTATTCTCTGCACTGACTTGTTATCACGACATTCGCTTCTGTTTAAAGTTCACTATCCATATATTTTCTTATTAATCCAGTAAATTTCTACCGAACGATCAAGTTAAGTAGAATGACTTCCATAAATTCGGTATTAAATAAATATACCGGTAGATGATCATATTTCTTATACCGTATATACTGTGGCATAGTAATCCATACTTCATTGGTAATATTTGATGGAATAACCACTCAATCGTATCAAAATTGTGCTTAGAGTAAATAGTATTCATCACGCAAGCCTAACTTTACATACAAGATCAGCGATTATGTCACCTGGGACATATTATAATAACCACACTAGGTTAAATTCACAACACATATGGTGTGAGACTTCTTTAAGTCTACTCTTGATTGGCACAGCTGGCTCAATCTTCAACAAGAAAATCGCTTCAAAAAGCACAATACCTAAAACACTTATAATCATTGGCATTATTCAAAATATATGCCTTATACATAAATACACACATGCACCCTTAATCGGTGTCTAACGATCTTAATTCACTGTTTCAAAAATCAGCTGTTTGTCGAAATGACTAAACTCGTGCTTAGTAAAAGTATTTAACACTGTAGCACGTCGTTGAACTAATCGTGGATTCCAAAAATATTCCACAAAATCTAGAAACTTGCCTTACAATAATATAGTACAATATACGTTATCACTAAATCGTATGACTTACCATATAGTAAGTCCTCCCAGGGATTTGCTTCGCAAAACTGGATGTATCTCAAATACCATACATTATTAATTTCAGCAAACTATTGTACCAATTGCAATTATTTAATTTATTCCAATGCTAAATTCATAAGTGAAAATATCACAATCAGCAAATCCACTCAATACATGAGGCTATAAAATTGTCAAGATTGATCCTCCCCAAAACTAAGATCGTCCCTGAATTCCCTGAACTTGAAAATGTCGATGGATAATACCTACACCATGAATCCAGGTTAACTACTCAGGTTCAGCGACTTGATTCATAAGGAAAATACATCTAGAAAATTTTGCTCAGAAAAGACAAGTGAAATCTTTAAGTAATTGAGAAAAAGAATCAAAAAGAATCAAAGTCTCTTCCTAATCAACTGGATTCGAAAACTTCCTAATATGAAAGTGATAATTAGAAAAGTCAAGATTCTCATCTGAGAAAATGATAACTCGAATGTAAGTGCTAAATGAAATGTGCACTAAATACTAGAAATGTCAGTCAGTGTTCTTAACGCTGCTGAAAGATTACGCATCGAAAATATTCTTACACAAATATCTGGAGTTCTTCGCCTAAATGGTCTTCACGACAATGAGAATATGCATATCAATTTAAATACTACTGACAAATACTGAAAGTTACATTTACCTTTACCTTGTAAAGAGCTTTTATAGCAATTATAGATGCCATGTCGTCCATGAAGGGAAGCATACTGAACCAATACATGTCAATTCAGGAGTTAAACAGGGATGTATCCTATCTCCTACCATCTTCCTTATTGTTATGGACCTGGTTATGAGAAAGGTAATGTTTGGAACAAGAACTGGATTGCAATGGAAGTTGATGCAACACATAGAAGATTTGGATTATGCTGACGATGTTTGTGCAATCTCTCAGAACGTTTCGGATATGGAAATGAAGTTACGGCTCATCACAGAAGAGGCAGCAAGAGCAGGAATGAAAATAAATTGCAACAAGACCAAAGAAATGCGAGTAAACAGCTTAATAAATACAAACTGTAAGTGCAAAATAAATGGAGAAGAAATTGAAATTGTGAGAGAGTTTCCATATCTTGGTAGCATCATTGAAGAGGATGGTGGTGCTAGCGCAGATACTAAGAGCCGCATCAAATAAGCAAACTTTGCATTTGTTCAATTATATCCGGTTTGGAAAGCTCGCGACATCTCGACCAAGACGAAACTACGAATCATTCGTAGTAATTAGTTTTAACAACAAATTGTATATCCGCCTTAGTCAATACATAAGCGAAAGTAAATTATAATTACACTTGCTCCTGGTACATGTTTCGGGGATTAATTTCTTTTATCCCCTTCAATTTCTTCGGATATTTGTCTTGGCTGATGAAGGGGATAAAAGCAATTAATCCCCGAAACATGTACCAGGAGCAAGTGTAATTATAATTTACTTTCGTTTATGTATTGACTAAGGCGGATATACAATTTGTTGTTAAAACTATTTAGTACGTCAATACGGAACCATCATGGAAACTAGTTTAAATAATAGAAATAATATTCGTAGTAATGTCAAAGCAGTTCTCCTGTATGGACTTGAAACTTGGAAAGTTACAACCCAGATCACCATGAGTCTCCAAGTCTTCACTAACCGTTGCCTCAGAAGGATTCTACGCATCTATTGGCCAGAAACCATTTCAAATGAGGAACTCCTGAAGAGAACAAACGAAAGGCCAATACATCTAGAAATGAAACGTAGAATATGGAGTTGGATAGGCCATTGTCTGAGAAAGCAGGACGCCATTGAAAAAGAAGCACTTAGGTGGAACCCCCAGGACCCCCGAGAAAGGGGTATTAATGCATTTCATGATCGTAGCCGTGTTGATTGTATCTTTACAGACTTCACGAAGGCTTTCGATAGATTAAATCATGATGTATTAATTAAAAAACTCTCTGATTTTGGCATTTGTGAACTGCTATTAAACTTGATTGCATCATACGTGAACGGTAGACGGCAATACGTTTTTTATAATCCTATGAATTCATAGCCAACTCCGGAGTTCCACAAGGATCAAATTTAGGCCCATTATATTTTATAATATTCATCAATGATCTACCACAAAGAATAAAACATTCAGAATGTCAATTAAATTATGTATCATTGCCAAATATTTTTCTAAAACTTCTTTCCATTTTTGTTTGTAATATAGGCCTAGTATGTACTTTTCCGTTTGTTAAATCTGTAACAATTCAATACAGTGCAATGTACGCCTTCTGTAATTGGAGCCTAAGCTCTGTTGAAAGTATGAATAAATAATTACAAACCTCCTGTGAGCGAACTTGAACAACCACTGAATAAATCCATATTCGAAATGGAAACGGAACTAATTTTCTATATATATGACCTATAGTAGTATGGAGTCCGTTTATTAAATTCATGGAGAATAAGTGTGGTTGCACAATGCTCTCACAGATGCCTATTACTCTAGTATTCTCATCGCGCTTTAGCCTGCCATAATAGCAGATACATAACTCATTATAATTGTTCCCTCCGACGTCTCACTCGAAAATACGTCGTACATAGAGGTATAGCACACTTGAAACTGTCTTAATAACTTCTGAGGTTTTTCCTTTATCCTGAAAAGTAAATAGTGTTCTATAATCATTTGGTTGAAATGAAAACATAACCTTTCTCCTTAAGTGTCTCATTATAAACCTATTGGGGAAGGTGTGGCTTATGAAAATGTGAGATTTCTCGCACGGTTCCGCTAGCCTCATATATTTTACGTCAATCTACTCAACAATGTGTATTCATGTACTGTAAATATAGTGTTTATGTATACTTTTGCAATAGCAATGCTAGGTGGGTACTCAGCGGTCAATACGCGCACTGCTAGCAGGACAGTGTTGATGCAGAGAACGCCACAATTGAGTAGGCTTTATATTATTGGAGGCTAAGGTCCTGCTGCATAGAGAGTGGCGAGAGAAGACTCCTCTCTATGCTCACAGTATACACATGGTCTTCCCTTTGAACACAAGCCGCTTCAAATTTATGTGCATATATGAGATGCTTACAACGGAGTGCGCACAATTTTAGCCTATTTTCAATTTTAAAAAAATAGGCTTATGAGATCACCTTTTGTCCGCGTGTGTGTCCCCCTAATAACTTCTAAACGGCTGGAGCGATTTCCATGAAACTCGTTAAGTTCATAGCACCATTCCGGACGACCCCGACCGTGCCCTTCAAATTTTGTTACGTCTCACCAATCCATCATGACGGCTGTGCGAAATATTTCACCAGCATTCAATATCTCCGATACTATTCCCGATATCACCCTGGAATTTTTTACGGTGATAAAGGAAGCTACTAGAAGTTCACCTATGTGACTTTTGAAAAACTGGCAACTACAAAACCAACATGGCGGCCACTCAAATTTGCGACTTTTAAATAGACGTTTCTCGCGATTTAACCAACCAAACGCAATAAAACTTGGTACAGTATATGTCTATACACATTGTAATGCACCGACATCTAACTTGGTTCAATTGTTTTTAAAACCACAAAATGGCGGATGTGCGAAATATTTCACCGGCATTCTATATCTCTGAAACTATTAGTGGTATCACCCTGAAATTTTGTACGGAGATAAAGGGCACTACTGGAAGTTCATCTATCAGACTTTCAAAAAAAGGTTAACTACAAAACGGACATGGCGGCGAAGTGAATTTGAAAATTTTAAATTGACCTTTCTCGCGTTTTAATGTTCCAAACGCAATGAAATCTGGTACAGGAATGTTTATACACATTGTAATGCACTGGTATGTCATTTAGTTCATCTGTTTACATATCCTCAAGATGGCGGCTTTGCGAATTTTAAAATTAAGTTTTTATTTCTGGTGTCGTAATCATGCGATCGAAGTGAAAGTTTGAATAATGAACTTTCGCAATAATTCTCCTTTAATGGTACATGACTCTATGGCCTATACATTTAACAATCCAACATGACGACCATCCGAAATATTTAGACGGCTCTGAATATCTACGAATCTATTATAGCAATCAAACTGAATTTTTAGCCTACTTTTCACATTTTGCAAAAATGAGGAAAAAGTAGTCTTATGAGATCGGGCAAATGTGTGTCTGTCTGTCTGTCTGTCTGGCTGTGTGTGTGTCCCCTCTATCAACTCCTAAACGGCTGCAGCAATCAAAACCAAATTTAGTATGAGTAAAGATGTGCACCGGAATAGCTCACGTCCATATTTGAAAATGATGTCAGTGCTACCAACTGCTGAAAAAACGCACTAGAAATTTGAGCTCCATGTTGGATATCCTGCAAGGTATGCATAGGAGCTATTCCAAAATTGGCACACATGTAGATAATACTATTTCAGATTAATTTCCAGGAGGCCAACCATGACAGTGTTGCCAAAATAATTTTAAGCCTTCTGATAGGTCCAATGTTTAAATGCATATAACTTCTACACTATCAACTGGATTTCAACCAAATTTTGTATGTAATATCTGTACATAAACAGATATGACTGAGCGTATTCTTAGGAGCCACCAGGGCTGCCAACTGTTAATAATTGCTCTCTCTATTTTTTTATCCAAATACCAATATATCAGAATGTGTGCAAGCCGACAGCTTTAAACTATGCACACGTATAGTACCTGACATGTTTGATTAATTTTGGAGTAACTTATATACGTCAGTTCTACCAACATGATTCTAAGCCTGCTGATAGGGCCAATTTTTAAATACATGTAACTTCTATACTATCAGTAGGATTTCATCCAAATTTCGCATGTGCTATGTGTAACATATCAGATATGACTATAAGTATTCTTCAGTGCAATCAGGCCTGCCAACTGTTAATAAATGCTGTCTATATTTTTTACCCTAATATCAATATATCAGAAAGTATGCAAGCCAACAGCTCTATACTTTGCACACGTATAGCACCTGACATTCTAGATTAATTTGGAGTAATTAATACAAGGCAGTGCTGACAACATGATTCTATGCCTGCTGATATGTCCAATTTTAAAATACATGTAACTTCTATACTAACAAATGGATTTCATCCAAAATTGGCACAACAAGATATCATAATATTTCAGATTATTTCTGACCAGCACACGCATGGTATTGTTGGCAACATGCTTTTACGCCTGCTGATAGATCCAGTGTCTAACTGCATGTAACGTCCATTGGACTTCAACCAAATTTTGTATTCTGTACCTTAAGAGATGGAACTAAGAATATATTCAGTCACCAGGGCTGCCAACTGTAGTGCTCTATTAGGCTACATTATACCAGGTATATTTTGAACTAATTAGATATTTCGATATTACCAACTTAATTTCGTCATTATTCTAGATAGGTTCATATTCTGTAGAATAATCATTGGCATGAAAAGTAGGCTGTATAGTTCTTAACGGAACTTCTTGTTTATGTTCTTAGGGGCTATGAATTTATGTTCACCTATAGGACTTTAAATAACCTGGTGATCACAAATCCAACATGGCGGCGACCCGAAGTATAAATATTCACAAGGTCGTTTCTCGCAATTTAACCATCCAAGTGCAGTGAAACTTGGTACAGTAAATCCTTATACGAATGTTAATTCACTGGCTTCTAATTTATTTCAATTGTTTCCATAACCACAAGATGGCAGCTGTGCGAAATTTTAAAATCTCCTTGTTACTTCTTGTGTCCTAATCAGGCGATTGAAGTTTGAATACTACACGTACACAATAATCTTCATGTAACAGTACATAACTCTAGGACCTACAAATATAAAATCCAATATGTCGACCATCCGAAATATTTAGTCGGTTCTCAATATCTACGAATCTATCACAGCAATCAAACAGAAATTTTGTGTGAAGATAGAGGCAATCAACGTAAGTAGGATATATGAAAATAGGCTGTATAGTTCTTCACGGTACTACTTGTTACTATTGCAATATGAGGCAGATATAGTTATAAGATGTCACAGAAGTTATACGTGCACAAGTCCACCTCCAGGTGTAGCGACTAGCATTCTTGGCTATCGCCCAAGATCTGCGGGTTCGATTTCCGGCTCAGCCAAGCAATTTAATTCTGGTCTGAGGGCTGGAACGAGGTGCAGTCAGCATCGCGAAGCAAAACTGAAAAGAGATGGGTTGAATTCTCACCTCAGCCAACCTGGAAGAGTTTCCCATGGTTTCCCATTTCTACACCAGACAAATACTGGGATGGTTCCTAACTTAAAGGCCACGGTGGGTAGAATATTGACTTGGAAATAATCTAACCACCAAGGGAAGATGAGGAAGAAAAGGAAGTGGGTTTCGGACTGAAGAAAAAGGATGGAGAAATAGGAGGAGAGTCCTACCAAAGTTATAAGTTTAACTTTAAATATACTAAAAGGTGACTGCCACTGCAAATCAGCTCTCCGATACCTAAAGTGAGTAGGGACCTGGGCAAAGCTAACGGGAGACGCAGCTGGAACTTGGGCGGTTTGCAAGAGAGTGGCTTTAGCGTATTCCCTCTCAAGCATACATATACCTACTATGGGGAAGGGTGATGGTCTGGCAAGACAAAGAGTAACAGATTTATTATGTATCTGTTCAAAGGAGTTTGTTTTTAGACAAGTAATTTCAAGAATGCCAATAATTTGAATAGGTTTCGATATTTTTTGTTTTCGAAATTGTAGAATTCCTAAAGAGCAACCAAATGCTTCCAAGAAGGATAGGGATAAAACAATTATACCTTTGGGAATAATTTTGGTAAGTGCACCAATAGTTGCATTTGGAAATGGCTAAGCTTTTACCCAGCAAGGAGCCGACTAAAAGTTTAGACAATGAGAAACACTTATATTTTGAAAAACCAACCATAAGTGTTGGAGAAAATCTCCACAAGCAGGAAGCTGGCGTAGCGAGCTATGCTTGCCTTACTGGCCAGTTAGAATTAGCTATTAAAGCTAAGAGAGACTTTACCAAGTTGTCAACTAAGAGTTCTTGCTCAAATGCAACAAGTGGTGAAAACCCTATCAAGAGATTTATTTGCATTAAGTGGGAAGAGTCAAGGAAGACAGGTTTCTTGCCTAACTGTTATACTAGAAAAATGAGAAAGCGAAAAAGAACTCTTTAATATTTTAACAATGCAAAAGAGTGTAATGAATTTAACAAATATATAATTTCAATTTTGTTAACAATTTGGGGTCGCAGACCTCAGAAAACGTTTAAAGCTTGCATCAGACAATTAACAATTATTTTGGTTTCAAACCTTTATATGTTTTAAAATCTTCGCAAGATTTTGAAATGGCGAAGATAAAATAAAAAATTTAAAGACATTTAAAGTGATTAAAGTTAGACAATAAATCAGGTAAAAGTTGTGTATTTTTAAGAAATTCTAGGTAAATATCTTAGAAAGAGTAAACAACTTCGGAAATAACAATAACAAAAACAGGAAGAATAAAATAGAAGTTCCTATAACTTCTTATATTAAAGCTGAATTACTTTTTAGTCGTTATACAAATAGGGCAGGTCACTTACTGTGAAACCTGAAGAGAAAGTCGAAAGGAAGTTTCTAGACCTCCTATGTTTAAGTAGGAATCACGAGACAAATGGGACAAGTTTCCCTCTCGTGAAACCTAGAAATAACTCACTTCTGAGTTGAAAGAATTGTATTCCCTAATTAGAAGGGAGAAACAATATAATTTGAAACGTGTACCAGACACGTAGTTATGCAGACATTAATTCGTTGTATATGGAGCAAAAACAAAGGGAGGGCACCAGTTGAGAGTGACACCTCATTGAAGAAGACCTAAAGTAACAATTTTATTATTTTGGTTTGTTAGTAAGGGGTTTGGGAAAGATCAAATGGAATTGAGGATAAGTGTTCATGGCCGTATTTAGGGTATTCGGACGAACGCGACGCGGAAGAAATGTTGAACAAACACTGGTTTTCACTATAGTCTGTTAAAATGGATGAAAAGTTCACTGTAGTAGCACAAAAGTTTATGGCAAAGAAAGTTATAGCAATTATGGAAAATAACTAGTTGCACTAGATAGGCGAGAGTCTATTGCTTGAGAAGGTTGTAGATTATCATTAAATACGCCAGAGAAAATCCCAACGGAGGAAGAAAAATTAGCTATTGAGCAGTAATTCATAAGGAAGATTCCTTAGTTTGAAATAGTATTCCCACATGTGAGTGGAAAATACATGACGGTACGACTGGTAGATAGAGTGCAGATTCTGGAAGGTTCCAGAGCAATCCTAACTGAAGAATAGGGCCAAAGTTATTCCAGCGGTGGAACGAGCTAAGTATTTTATAGACAGTGGGTAATTCAATAGTATCCCACGTTGTGAGAAGATTTCTCATAAGATATGCTGCTTTCTATTAAGATTGGCTTAGACAGACAAAAGCTCAACTTGGAAAATCCCGCGAAGGATGATTATTGCCCCAAATGTAGTAATCTCACACTGCCTATAAAATGATCGTTAAAAGCACGTAGTTATTTAAAGACGATGAGAATGAGGTTAAAACCTGAATTCGGTACTTATCTTTGCTTCATGGCGAAGGTGAAGTTCCCTTTGACGGTTGAGATTAAAGTTCCAACATGGCGTGGGATTAAAAGAATGCCTCTTTAGTTGAGGAGGCTAGCTCTAATTGAGCTTCAACTGACTAAGTCGACTGCCGACGTACAAGTGAGACACGCTCAGCGAAGCACAGAGGGAACAGGGAAGGGAAAAGAGTGGGGGTAGGAGACAAAAGGAATACATATAAGAATAACCAACATGACAAAAAAAATCTAGATGAAAGGGTCTTCAAAGAGTTGATAGTAGGTGACACTATCGCAGCCTGGTGGGTGAAAAAGTAGACGAAGTTCTCTTGATCACGGAGATGATAGCTGGCGATGGCGACGAGATCTGGTGGCCAGATTGATAAGGAAGTCCTACTGCACAGGGAAGAATTGAGGAACTTAAGAGATTCGCTGCTAGATGACGCTAGGTGGGTCATGGAAGATATATATCTAGAACAGACTCACAAGTAACATGAGAAGCCTAAACAGCAAGGAGAAATTAGAAGATCACTGTTGGTGTTTGAGAAAAAGGAAGGAATGAACAAGCAAAGAGCAGTAAAAGTATACTCTATCTTACCGTGTATTCCAAAGAATACACCACACGGCCGCCTCCTTCCCATTCCTCACCTGAATTACAAATGCACACACTCTAAAATAGACATCACAGATTATCAAGCAAATTCTATACCCACATCCAAGTACACGGGGCTAAATGACCAAGATGGCCAAGCTCCTCAAATGAAACATCATTATTAAACGTGACATAATCTACCCTCTATATCATTCTTAGTAACGAGGCAATACAAATACAGAGATGGAATCAGTTTTTGTTTATCGGGGACCACCTTGTGGTGTAGTGGCTAGCATAGCCAACTTAGCTGTCGCCCTTAAGATCAGGATTCGATTCACGATTCAGCAGTTACCAGAATATTGTGGATCAACAACCAACTACACGGGGCACTCACCTTTACTTACCTCGGGGACTGGGACTTCAGCTTCGCCTACATTCCATCCACAATACTCTGCTCCTTATATTTAAAATGAATCACACTCCAACAATGGAAAACAATCTGAACAAATTTATTAACAAAAAGGTAAACTAATCTACTATAAACAAATAACAATAAATGAATTTAACAATTAACATTAAAATTAAAAACACGCAAACATTCACACCTCCTTTCAACTCTACATCTTACTACAATGCTGTATTAAAATTATGAGTATAAATCATGGCTTGTTCTAGGCCTACACAGCGTAAAAATAAAAACTTTTAGTGAAGCCTCTGAATGACATTCCATACACATGTTTTCATTCACAAACCTGCGTTTGCAGAACGCACGTGCCGTGGCTTTGTTTCATCAATGAAACACTGGATCACGCCGTACTCAAAACTGGTTTATACAATAAATGGAAGGCAGTTGGTCTACATCTGCTTAAATATTATGTCATCGCTCTCCCCTACTAACGGTGACTCATTCTCGCTAGCCCACAGAGGCTGCTTGTGTGCATTTATAAAACACGTAAAAATTAACATTTAGTTCTTACAAAAGTTCATATAACTACTTTGTTTCTTAAACAATCATTCTAAAATTTTTATACACTCTTTCATTCGCACTCCGTTATTGTTCTAGACCAATACGGTTCCACATATTCTCTTAACAATGAATAACCATTCACACCAGAAACATCCGCTCATAAACACACACTGTTCCAAAACAATTGATTAATAAATCCTACTAAATTATTTAACTAATTAAATCATTTCCACAAAAATTATTTACATGTAATATGATTATAATAATATCCATTATCTAGTGTTGTTAACGCGACACTTTCGAGATTCTAACTTCTCGGCTACAACAAAAATCTTAACTAAATATATACACTGGTTTTTCACATAACCATCCTTTCTTTAACGTTCTGTAGTTTTAATATACTGCATACACCTCGTCTTATATAGGTTTCATTACATTATCGGTATAATACAGTCGACTGATTAAGGTAAGCTGTATGTAATTACATAAATTCGGGTTTAATAAAATTTAATAATTTTATTATAGACGTGAGTAGACAATCTTTCTCAAGTTGTATTCCCGCTGAAACCCTCCTGTTAACACAGCTAAATCGTTAATTCACAAGAACTGCACTACTTGTATACAACGGCTCTTATCATGATACATGCCTTTTATCAAAGAACAACAATACTTTGACTTCCTTAAAATGCGGAATTCCCTCGCCTGAGCACTCCATAGCTCTACAAAACCTCATATAACAGTATATATGGCTAAACAATTATCATCTACTATGTTAAACAATAATTAAAAGGGATTAATTGTTATTAACATATCTTATGTAGGAACTTCTCTCAAATACTGGCATGACCCTCAGTATCATTGCAAATGACTACTGGACTACAATTATACATACTGTACAGTCCCCCAGGGGTCTGCACCCCCTGGAGGCCATCCCCCCATCATCTATTTTAACCACCCCCAACTGGTAAATCTCGTAAGTCCAGAACAACATCTCTCACCCCGCAAGGGCAAGCTAGCCAGCCTGGAAAGCTTGCCAAATACTTGCATCACACCACAAACAGCTACACATAATTAACTGGGGCATCTATGCCATCGGAATGCACCCACCATAATTTTAGCGCGTAGATTAGTAATGCTAATTACTGCGTAGATTAACCTATCTGTGGTTTTTAAAGTATCAGACATAATTTCTCTGAATATTGGTTGGTTGGTTGGTTGGTTCCTTAGTTTAGGGGCTGCGACAACGCGGTCATGTAGCCCCGTGTACTTTGGGTGTGTGTAGAATCTGTCTGATAACCGGTGTTAATTGTGATGACTGTATTAGTGTGTGTATCTGTTTTTTAATTCAAGTAGAGACTGCAACTTTGAAATTTCAAATAGTTCCTACTTTTGCCGCCAAACGCCACCGTCAACGACTACTAGGCCTAGTTCTGAATATTCTCTTCATTACCAAATAAGAAAATCTTCTTCAAAGGGCCTAAATGCATAATTGCATCATATTGTGTAATTAAAGTTGATCCCGTCTTCAATAAGTCCTCTCCTCATTGGCTGTGGACTGGGATCCAATAGCATAATTTATAACAATATTTATAATATTAATTTCCAAACTCGCTATTGCTATGCTAAATATAGCCTTCTAGAAGCGTCCATTGTGCAATCTATCACGTGATCGGGCTCTCCCACAGTCTCGAGCTTGTAACGCGACATTCTTGTGTCACACTTCCAGAAATTATAATGCTAGTTAAATTTTATCATGGGGACGGAAAATACTCTCATTTTGTCCCTGAATAATTCAATTTACGGGGGCAGTACCATCCTGGCATTTCCCCGAAGACGAAGTGGGAAACCTAGGAAAACCACTTCGAGGATGGCTGAGGTGGGAATCGAACCCCCTCTACTCAGTTGGACCACCCGAGGCTGAGTAGACCCCGTTCCAGTCCTCATACCACTTTTCAAATTTCGTGGCAGAGCCGGGAATCGAACCCAGGTCCTCCGGGGCGGCAGCTAACCATGCTGACCGTTACGCTACGGAGGCGACTGTGTGTTTCTATACAAAGGGAAATCTGGCTTAATGAATTTGCTTGTTGTTAGTCCCGAAAAGGACACTTCTTCAATATCTGCAAGATGTCCGATGTGGGATATCCATCTATCCGATGAAGCACTCCAGCCCCATCAGACGACATCCACCCCCAGCATGACACAGATATGCGACCACTACGTGGGCGCTCAGCCACATACCGTTTCTCGTATTGGGTACCACGTGGCCTGTAAACTCGAACCGGTCTGACCTCTGCCTCTTTTGCATTTGGAACCTGCTGACATGGCCGTGCTAATGAAGGTATTTCCTTTTGAGGAAATGACTAGGACAGCTGACACTTTGTAGCGACCTGAAGCATGCTCGAACCTTGTGTTCGTAGCTTGTGGAGCGCAGGCCATGCGATGTTAGACGTAGTCTTTACTACGCAGTCGTCACCGTAACTACACATATTAGATGACTATGGCTTACAAAGAGTAAACCAAGGTGCAGGCAGGCATTTTAATAAAACTGTTGTCTCTTATTAATTATTTATGATGTACAAGTGTATGAATCCTACATGTTACCCTATTGTGTGCTGTTAGCACGTAGTTCCTAAGAATAATTAAATGTTTTTTTTTTTACATGGCTGTTCACTTAGATTTGAATGTAATTGTTTTCTGTTACGGACGTCATCGCCGTAAATTTTGTCATTAACTGATAGGACTTAGCTAGATGAATTAACGTTAAATGTAAATGTGGAGATGGTATCATCCTAACTTAGATTTGTTTTGCTACCCTGTTAAATGTAAATTCAGATATTAGCTTGATCTTGTAACTTGACCTAGGGATTTGCGTCGTACCATTTTCCTAGCGTTGCTGTTGTTGCTTTGTTATTGTGAGATAGATCTTTCGCGAGGGTTTTCCGTAACTTCTCAGGTAGGGACCTGCTCTTTATTTTTGTTTGTTTATTAGCTTGCGGACTAGCCGATTGAAACCCTCTGAACTAGGCCAGGAGCTTGTGAATTTTAACAATAAATTTTCACGGTGTTTTACATAAGTCTGGATGTTTATTTTCTCAGTCTAGTTTTTAAGGTGAACCTTTCCTTAGGCAGTCTATGACCATCGTCACCATGTACCACGATCCCTGTGGACTACAGATTCTCGTGCCGCTTTGGCCTATTAGGAAGTTCACCTGATCCTCATGGCAATTATGTCCGACGGATGAGATATTAAGGAAGTCATTGCGGTTGTTGGCTATCCTGGCAGCTCCACCGACGGTCTCAATATATCGTATGGTTGTACAAGTACACAAAATTTTACAATTATTTAGATTGAAATGTCCAAATTTGACAACCATTCCAGAGCACTTGGTGTCAGAGGTGTAGAGTCTTCAGACCACCATCAAATGCACGGAGTGGGCACTCCTGAACAATGTGTTTTATAGTTTGGTCCTCCACTCCACAGTCACAGGCAGCAGATGTACGGAAACCCCATTTCTTCAAAGTGTGACCACACCTTCCTTGACCTGTTCTAATGCGGTTCAGCTTCGACCAGGTTTGGCGTGGAAGTTGGAATCCCTCAACCTTCTTTGTAGGATCTTTAACCAGGTGAGCATTGTTGGGTGGATCCTCGTTCCAACGTTGTTGCCACTTGGAGGTCAAGTTGAAAGAATTGATACCTTCTAAATCAACCCAGGGTGGCTTGCGTGATTTCAGACGTGTTGTTGGTGGATCTTGCAGGGCAACATACAACAGAGAGTTCTTATCAGAAGTGGTCTTCTTGAGCAAGCTTACCTTAGCTGCTTTCCTCCTTAGATCTTGCGGAGCGATATTAGCTATACTGGTAGCCATTGTGTGGGAGTAGATCTAACAGTACCAGTGATGACTCTCATGGCCTCATTGAGTTGCACATCAATCTTGGTGGTATGAGCACTGTTTTCCCATACAGGGGCACAGTATTCACCAGCAGAATACACGAGAGCGAGTGCAGCAGAACGTAGAGTATTAGCGTCTGCACCCCAGCTGCTCCCGGCAATCTTGCGAAGTAGATTCACTCTCGAGCCAAGTTTCTTCGATAACTTGATGCACTGTTGTTTGAATGCCAAGGACCGATCCAGAGTGATTCCAAGATATATTGGATTGTAGTTATGGGGTACTTCGATTCCGTCAAAAGTAACATGCAGCTTCCTTTGGGCTTCTTCATTATTTAGATGGAATGCAGTAACCTCAGTCTTGTTTGGGTTGGGTTGAAGTCTCAATTTATGGAAGTAATCACTCAGTTTCGTCAGATCACTAGTTAGGGTATTCTCACAGTTCATAAGGTCTTTATTTTGGATAATTAATGCTAGGTCGTCTGCATACTGGATTTTCAAGGAATATGTGTGAGGCATGTCATGAATATATAGATTAAACAATATGGGGGCCAAAACTGATCCTTGAGGTAGGCCATTGTTTAATGTCCTCCACCTGCTAGTTTGCCCATTCAGGAACACCCTAAAAGGCCTGTCAGAGAGCATGTTGTTCATTAAAAGTGCCAACTTTTGACATGGGATGATTTCAATAAACTTGAACATCAAGCCGTTCCTCCACACAGTGTCGTAAGCTGCTGAAATATTCATCAGTCTGGATGCAACAGCATTAGCATTCACATGTGTAACTGTACTTGACAACCTGGGATCTGTACCAAGTTTTCTAATAAGATTCCAGGCTTTCCGGCTTGAATTTGTGAAGTTGAGTCCTGCCGTTGTTTTATGCCATTTTTCTCTTCTGTTCTTGTTCAGAGCTCTCAATAGGTCATCAGCTGTTACCTTGTCGTGAGATTCTTGATATTTGGCGTATAACTCATCGCATTCTTGGGACCATCCTGGAATGTACTTCTTCCGAAAACCACGTGGGATATATTTTCTGGCATTTGTTTTAATCACGCCCACAAATCGTTCATAATTGGATGGGACTGGAGGAATCCATTGAACGGTATTATCTAGACCTTTCTGAAATAGTTCCCAGTTTGCAAGTTGAAAATTCCATCGAGGTTGAGGTATGGAGGTGACTAACGGAATTTCAGTACCAAAATGAAATGACTGGCCTATGCTGGCTGTGTGGGAAAGACTTGTTGACTTTTCGTTGTGTCATTTCGTTATTTCCAGATCTAGATGTGATGCACAAATCAGGAGAATAATCTTTTAACCATCTGCCAGATCGGAACGTTCCTGGATCTTTAGCATTGTACACAAGCTGGAGATCGTGCATATCCATCCATTCATTTAGAATAGCTCCATTTTGGTCTTCATTCTGATATCCCCAGACATGACTGTGGCTGTTGAAATCACCAACATACACAACTGGATGACTGAAGGATCTTACAGGTGGATTTGGCCAACTAACTTGCGGTGGTTTGTAAATATTTGCAACCTTGGTGCCGGCAACTTCTACAGCCAAAACAAAAATATCTGTCGTTCTGTCTTGGTAAGTTATTTTGTAGTCAGTGAGATGGGACCTGACATATGTTGCAATGCCATACTGTTCATCATTTACGGCCCCAACCAGAACGTATCCGTAAATTCTACCTCTTCTTTAAAGATCAGCATCATCCTTGGTGTGAGTCTCCTGTATTGCAATAACATCTACTTCATTCTGCAGCATCAGACGTGAGAGGTATTGACTCTTAGCAGATGAAATCGATTCAATGTTCAAGTGATATATTCGTAAGCTGTTACCAATAGGAATTGATGAGTGTTCTGTGCATGGTTGGTCCTGAAAAGGACTTATCATTGGTAAGTTCTCTTGCATACTTGTTGCTGTGTAGCAGCACCTTTGTATTGAAAGAATCAGCCGGTAAATTTTACAGTGTTTTTTACCGTTTCCCAAGGGACGCCCGAATTCATGTAATGAGTGCATTCTTCTGGGAGGCTTCTTTCGTGACCCCCATAATAATAATCATAATAATAATAATAATAATAATAGTAATAATAATAATAATAATAATAATGGAGATTGCATTCAGATTATGTCAGGAAACTTATAAGTCCTAATCCCTCTCCTATGAAGCCAAACTCAGACACTATAACACCGTGGTGAAACCTGAATGCCTTTATGCAGCGGAGACGATTGCCAGAAAGGGATTCACAGAAATTGAAAAAAAAAGAAAGAATGTAAATTTCAGAGGAAAATTCAGGGACCCAAGAAAGCAGCAACAAATGAGTTTACCTTCCGTTTGAGATCAAATCAAGAGCTAGGCTATATATAAAAATGCGAGAACATTTCAACATCTATGAGGAAAAGACGACTAACTTTCTATGGACACTTGAGAAGAATGGGACCGGAACACCTAGCAAATAAAATCCTCATCTTTCAGGAAAGGAGAAAGACTCAAGTACCATGGTTGAAAGAAGTTTATCAGGATCTTTAAAAAGAATTGTGGCATTGAGGAGGGAGATATAGCCAACAGAAAAGTGTTCAGAAGGAAAATTGCGGAGGTGACAGATCTGTCCGTAGAGAAACCCAAGAGAACTGGAAGGTTGTTCTCGGACGAGGAACGAGCAAGAGGGAGCCAAGGAATGAAAGTGTATTGGCGTAACAGGAAAGAACATCAACAGTCAAGGAAGTTGTGTAATCGTAACCCATAGGAGGTTGAAACGGTCCTAAATAAATAATAATGATTAGAAGTTCAGCTAGTTGGTGATCTTTAGAAGAGGAGAAATTTAGGCAATAGACTCACTGAATCGACGTTCTTCAGTATTTCCCACGCCACATTTGGTACATATTGACTACCAGGTCATCTGCCCCAAAGAAAGAACTCATTGTGGAGGACTAATGTCCCTTGTGGCTTAACGATAGAACTGGGAAGATAAAACAATTGTATCACTGAGCACACGGGCGGGCATCAATTCCTCTCGGGAATTCCAGTCAGGGAGCCAGGGTTATCTCAATTCCACTCGGTTCTCCAAGGGACCCAAAAATAAGTTCCTCAACTCCGCTCAGGCTTTGACAAGGGGTTATCCCCAAAGACGTAAACAAATGCCATAACCCTCCTGCTCGCATACCAAAGGCCGGGGATATAGTATGAAATGAGGTAAAGATTTATGTGATTTTAAGATGCTGACTTGTCTTATTTAATTAAATTTCCTGCCCATATTTTTATTTAACAACAGTGTTTAATATTGAACCCATGGGCCATAGGGTCCATGACGGTCGAATCCATGTCCTTAAGGAAGAAATGAAAGAAACGTATAGTTTCTTAATGGAACGGAGAGAGATTTTTAAGCCAGGAATATAGCTTAACATTGTGCAAGCGACTAGGGACAGATGTTCCTTAGATGAGATCACCCCACTCGACATTTCAGAGAGGGCTGGTCACGAGTATTAATAACTGAGTGGAACTTTCCACCGTGTTAGACAGAGAAGCCTGAATCGGAATTCAAGCTGACGTTGCTGGAATTTGACAACGCCGCATACGCGCCAGAAGAGGAATAATTAAAATTAACACGTTTACGAGCATAATAATGAGTAAACAAGCACAGTACAATGAATCATTTTGAATGAGAGATTTTTCAGTATAGAGAAACCATGTAATAATTGTGCAGAAAGAAACTGCCGACGTAAGACGACGTCATAGGGGAATTACCTAAGCCTCTGTGGAGGGGAGAGAGCAAAAGGAATGCAACACCCACACAATTGAGGACGAGAAATTAATTAATATCTCCGAATTGCACGATCGATTCTTAGGTGCAATAAGATCATTTGACATTGAGAAGATGAGCTTTCGGAAGGTATAATTTTTATATTTGTGGCACCATTATTTTAGAAGTTGACCACAGAAAAGGTTTGAGTCTTATTTTTTTGTAGTAAAACAGTATAAAGCGTCGGGCGTTTCCAAGCCAATCATGCAGTATTCGAACAGCCCGCGGGGTATCGCCACGCATCACGCATCACGAATCCGTCCAGGAGGACGTGAAGTTATATCAGCACATGCAGTCCTACGAGCATTCCGTGAGGGGAAGTGCTGCTCCACGACGTAGAAGTAATCATTCCGACAGTCCGTGAAGGGACGTAACTCTGCGTTACATCGATAACAGCTACCAGTACTCCTTGAGGGGAGAAACGCTGTTTTCCACCGCAGAAGTAAGATCCGATAGTCACAGGCGTCACAGTAGTAACGACTTGCTTGCCTCCATAAGGAGCAGTCAATATGAAATTTTAAAGTATCGCCGCAGTGAAATATTAGGAAAATCCTAATTATAGGATTTAGGCCGACGGTATACAAGTTAAAGTGAAAATTCGCAAGATATAGTCAGAGCAGGCTGCGAACGTCGGACTTAAAGGCGATAGTTCGTGAAATGTACGAACGAATAGATCATAACGTACGGAAGTATCGTACTAGACAGATAAACTGTTATTTAAATTGAAGAAACCTGAAAAGGAAGAACAGAATAAGGTTCGAACGTAGGAGTGTTAAAACAGTTCAAACAAAGAGGATAGGAGACTATAACATTAGCTCCAGAAAGCAGACGAACAATTCAAATAGTACTAGAATCGAGAAGTGCTAGCTGCTATAAACTGAATCTATAGGTCTTAGAGGAGACCTCGATCCATATAGACTTTCGTTAGGATCGATAGACAGATCTACAGAGAAGCCGTTCAAGCTAGATAAATAGCCGGTTATCCAGGATAGGAATAGCAGAATTGAACTCCAGGGAACAGTAGATGTTTCGGGACTTTCGCATTCTTCAGAATAGGAAGCCGACATCGGATAAATTCCACCCTTGGAAACGAGAATTTAAGAAGATCACGTGTGAAAGGCTCAGAAATACGGCCTAGTGATCGAGTAATTGTGAAGTGTAAAATAATCAAGATTGTGTGTTAAATAATATTTTAATGTTTATGATGTGTTTAAAAGGGACACATCAGTATATAAAAATGTCGTTAATATTAAGTGTTTTAGATATATATCAAAAAGTGTTTTTACGTAAGATGAATACCTTCAATATGGTGTAAAAAGTTCAAAGTGGGCCCAAAAATGAAACACCGCACCAGATTTAAGATCATGGGATGATCTGGAAATATGTGAGTACAAAATTCATTTTTATTTTGGTGTCAGAAATTGATTGTGTACAAAACCCACCGGAGTTTTGGAGTGAAAGGGATGTGTTTTAATAAATAAATGCTGAATAATCAAGAATACGGTCTGAACAATAATAAAATAAATAGAGAAATTATGAATAATTATGTAAAGAATAAATCCCGTAGAGGAAATAGGTGAATAAAGGGTTAATGTATTTAACAAATGTCAGAAGAGCAAGCGAAATATCATTTAATTATCATGAAAGACATTGAAATAAAGTAAAGTTGAGATATGAAAGAAATAGCTTTTGAGCTTGTATAAAGAATAAAGATAATACTAATAATTAAATATGGAAATGTTAAATAAAAATCAAATAAATTGATATGAACATAAGAACGTTAAGCCTTAACGTATGTGTAAGAGATGAGGTTCAATGGATTATTTTAAAACAGGGAGCGATTTATCGACCACGGAAAGATTAATATGTGAATTAAAAATAATATGAATTGTTACTAAAGAGATTTTATCAGTTCTTGGGAAGACATTTTCGGCTTAAAATAATGCATAGCGCATAATGAGCGCAAATATAATATTAAAGTGTCACGCTAGGAACGCGTAGTGGTTAAATACTTGGTACATTACTTATGGAGGGTAGTTGATTGCAGTGAATTGATAATTGTGTAAGTCCTCTATTAGTGACATAGTATCACGAGGCATTGTGTATGTATTTAAAAAGGGAGCTAATATATGGTATTATTGAGCGTATGTCATATGGGCCACGGCCGACTCTAAATCGCATTTTGTATAAGTCCTCTGTACGGGATGGGTTCCCGAGGCACCTGAAGAGATTCGAATGCAGGATCTTCTTATGATAAAAGCCCCTGTAATTCTCCGTCGTCGTATGTGTATTTAATCTTCCCAATCAATGAGGACCCTCTCATAATTAATAAATGCCAAGGATACGGAAATGGTCTTTGAACCAAAGAATAGTTGTTTGAATGTTACGGTACAGTAAAGCCCGGTCTCCCCAGAACTGGATAGAATGAGAAGGTTTGTTTTGAAAGCCTTGGGAATAAGCTACTAATGTTGGGTCAGACAGGATGTCTCCGCCACCCTAACGTGTCATAAATCGCACCCCAAGTAGTAGAGTCTAGCTCTTTTGAAGCGAGGGGGAACAGAGACCGTCTCGTAAGCTGTTGTAAAGAGAAATGAATGCACCAGGAGTGTTTGGGGTTGTTAACGACCCGGGCGTTGAACCGAGGTCCTTAAAGATGGATATTTCGTTTGCCGGTTCAGATCGTAGTTTCTTATATGATAATGGTCTATTAAGACATAAGAGATAAATAACAATCCCTATTGTAATAATGTAAGGACGTGGGAATCCACGAGTTGATTGAAGGCAACTGAGTTCGGGAGTAACTATAGTTTTTTTTGACTGTGTCAAGTACCTTCACGCTCTGGAGTACACAATTGATTTTCTGATTACCTTAATATATTTGTGAAATAAAGAGAGATGATAACAACTGAATGTGTGGACATGCCCAAAATATTGAATTAGATAATTAACATAGATTTTAAATATAATGATATCTTTGTTCTTGAGAAATAAGAAAATATAAAAGCTAGTGTTCGAGGTGTACAAGAATGACACCATAATAATGTAAATGCATGGAGCCAAAGAGCTCGGAGTTATGTAAACTTAATGTTAGTGCTTTATGGAAGTGAGACTAAGTAAAAATTGTGGGTTTATGTGGAAACCACAGGTTTTGAATACAATATTTGTTTATTTTATTTGTGATCCCTTGTTCATTTGGAACAAGCAGTTGATATTTGGGTCAGTAATTAAATTGTTTAAATGTTTGTAGCGCCATTAATTTTATTAATTAAATGTGTTTAAATAGGAGTTGATTTTGTTGTTATTTTTGCAAGTGTATCCTCTAATTAATCCAAATATGTGGGTCACAGAGTGGGGGAACTTACCGCTGCCCCGAAATCCCGAATTGAGCTACGCTGGTATACTGTGATTGGCATATTTCTTGCTAAACGGGCACAGGGGGATATATAAATAATGTGCCGGATTGATAACTAGAGGAACACTTAAGTCGGTCATATCATGTAAAAATAAAGTAATGATAGGAAAAGCTACAACGTAAAATATTAACTGACCGCATGGGTCCCTGGAAACTCATACCGAGCAGCCCTGAATATATAATGTTATGAACCCCCTAGCAAATCGTAGGATTTTGGCGCCCAGCACGCAGGGCTGAGTTTTCCTAGGGAAAACCCGAGTTTTCTCGAAAAATCAAAATTTTCATTTTTTGAAAAAAATGGTTTTTCGAAATCTTGAATTTTAAACACTTCCATAAAGGTTTATGAAATTGAATAAAAGTAGTAAAAGGGTACGGTGTAAGTGAATACCCGTACCAAAGTAAAGTTTTAAAGAAATTGGGACACACGGATTCAGAGTATCATCTCTCAAGCATGTACTAGTGTGGTGGCATTTGTGGCCCACTGTATTCTCATAAGATGGTATTGAGTGAGGAATTGCAGGGGCTTTTGGAGGCGATAAAAGCCGATAGTAATGAGAAGTTGGAGGCTATCAAAGCCGATAGCAATGAGAAGTTGGAGGCTATAAACAATACATTGGGTCTCCAAAAGGATGAAAATAACAAAGTGTTCGAATCCATCAATGAGAGTTTGAATAAATTGGATAGACAACAGATTGAAAATAAAGAAGGGTTAGGATCTATAAACGATAAGTTGGACAGCCAACGGGAGGAAAATAACCAAAGGTTAGGATCCATGAATCTAAGTTTGGAGTCAATAAAAATTGATAGTGCTAATATGGGCACTAAATTAGAGAATATCGAAGTTAAGACTGATACCATGGGGATTAAATTAGAAGCTATCGAAGTTAAAGGTAATACCATGGGAATAAAATTAGAAGCTATCGAAGCCGACTGTATAAACATGAATAAGGAACTGAAGGCTGAGATAGAAAAGATGAAAACAGAAAGTGGGAAAACCATTAAACAACAGTGGGAAGTGATGAAAACGGAGACGTTAGAGTCTCTGAAAGCCAGCAGTAACGAAAACAATGGAGTACTGAAGGCTGAAATAGAAAAGACAATGGATACTAAATTTAAAATTCTTGATAAGGGGTTGGAGACTAAGTTAAGTGAAATTGCAAAGGAAAATGAAGGATTTTATTCAGGATTGCAAGTCCAAATAAAGACTATGAACACAAATATGGTAGATTCCCAAACTACATGTCAAGAAAATTTTAAAATTTTAGAAACTAAATTAGGTAACATAGAAACAAAGGGTGATGAGTGTGAAAATAAACTTGTAACCCAGATCCAAGGTGTGCAGAAAGAATTGGAAGCTCAGATAAAATCTAACAGCGATATTTGTGAGGCCTCCCGGGAGGAAATAAAACAAAGCGTGAATAAGTTAGGAGATAGATTTGAAGGGGTTGAAGAGAAAGTAGGGATCCTCGAGAACAAAATTGGTGTAGTTCAGACGGAGGTAACTGAGATGAAAAATCAAAATCTAAAGGATGTTAAGGAGATGAAAGATCAAATCGATCATTTTACCGGGCAGGTAGATGAGAATCTGAAGGCATACGAAACGAAAATAGATCAAAGATTAGGTGTATACGAGGGGCATCTCCAGAGTGAAAGAAAACAACGAGAGAACGAAAGTAAGGAAAGTACCCATAAAATAAATGAAATAAGTCAGGGTATTATTGAGGTTCAGGAAACCATCGGAACATTAAAGGTTCATGTAGGAAAAACCAATAAGGACATTAATCAGGTCCAAGATGAAATGATGAAGTTGTATAAGAGTCAAGAGAAGACTGAGGGAAGGCTTGAAGGAATGAAAATAGATATGGTCAAAGGACGAAAAGAAGTGGAGAAGCAAATAAAGGAGATACGAGAGGGCCTGGAGACCATAGGTGACGTTAAGCCAGAAATTATAGACCAACATGCTAAGATCATTAAGAAAGAGGTAGAAGACCAAATAAATGGATTTAGGGATAGCTTCAGGGATGAGAAATTCCAACTCAAAAAGATAGAGGAAGATATTAAAATGAATCAAGAAAGAATTCAGAATGAATTAAGATCCCGATTGGAGAGGACGGAACTTAAGAATAGTCAAATGGAAATCCAACTCATGGCAAATGAAGAAAGTGCCCGAAGAGAAAGGAAGTTAGAATTCGAAAATCAGGAGGAGTTTCCAAAGACAGGATGGGTAGATTCCCGTGAACAAGGCACAGATACGGAAAGGGACTTAGGAGGGGAGAGCCCTTATAAGAACCCAGGATATCCAATGGCGATGTCAACCCCGTACACGAATCAGACAAATGGCCAAATAATAAACATTATTAAATCCAATGAGGATAGACCAGTAAAGTTTACGGGTAATAACATGTCTATTACTCCAAAATACTGGCTAAAAGAAGTGGCAGAGTATCTAAATGAAATGAAGGTTCCTCAGGATCGGAGACTGAGAGCTATTGAAAAGCTGTTGGCAGGTGATTGTCTCACCTGGTTCAGAAGCTTCAGATACACTTTTGATACGGTGGAAGGCTTTAGGGAAGCATTTTTAAAGCGATATTGGGCAGCAGATGTCCAAGAAAATTTAAGGCTAGATCTGTACTCTAGGAAGTACAGCACCAATGCACCTACTAAATACTCGGAATTTTTCACCGCTCAGCTGTGTAAATTCCGCGAACTGGATATTGCTCCGGCAGAAAACGACCTGTGTGCTGCCATTGCAAGACAGCTTCCATATGAGATTCAGAGGCTGCTAATCTCATCCAAAGCCAGAAGTGCTGTGGAAGTGGAAAGCGTATTACGTCAGTTAGATATGACGACTTCGCACGTAACACCTAGGCATCAGAGACAAACTGAGCAAGTACACATGGCCAGCAGTCAGGAAACTGGAGAAAAACCAGCGACCAGGAATCAGTCCACCAGTACGGATACTCAAGGACGAGATCGAGAGTATGGGCACCAGGAGCCTAGAAGGATACAGCCATATTACCGGGGAGGATATCGAGGAAGAAATCCTAGAACGACGGGTTATAGGCAACAGGAAAGCCGACCCTATAACAATAACCAGCAAAGGCCGGATAACAGAAAGAAATGGGAGAACTATCCCAGGAGAAATGTAAGGCCAGACGATAGGGATGATGAATATCGGGCCGAAATAGAAGAAAGATATCAGGAGAGTCTTCGTTATATGAACGAAAGACCAGATGAACCTGATAGGCAAAAAGTCCGTTGGAGTGAGGCAATCAAGAACAGGAAATCACCCGACCGACTAGACGGAGCTCAAAGCTTGGAACTACAAGCTCAGCTAAAGAATGAGGGAAAAGGGAGCCCTCAGGATAAAAAAAAACTCCAAATTTAAATTGTCAAAAGTGGAAACATACCAGGAGCTGGGAGGAAGTAGAAATTGTAAATTGGATAGCTAGACCAGATGAACTAATTAACGAGGATGTGGAAGGAATTCCCACCTGTTAAAAGAGAACTACCTATAATTATGCTTAGGATAGAAGGATTACTGGTCAGAGCATTGATTGATACTGGATCCACAATAAGTTTAATTACACAAACCCTTTTAAATGAATTGGAAACAAGGGGCCGAGTACTAAAGATTCCCACATCAAGTGTAAAGATTAAGGGAATTATCCCTGAAAAATCTTTGACATGTAAATTTCAGGTATACATTGATTTAATCATGGGTAACGCTGAAATTTCGCAGTGCTTTTTGCTGGTAAATCAATTACCGTATAATGTCATATTAGGTATTGATTTTATCCGTGAGAACAAGGTCATTATAGACCTAGCGCAAAATTGCATTAGAATTCAAAGAGAGGATGTGGATGAACAAAACATTAACCTACAGGAACAGGATGCGAAAATGGCAGAACAGGTATGGCATATGGAAGAAGTGATTGAGGAAGATTATAAGGACATAAAAAAAATATTTGAAGTCCTCAACATAGAACTCGAAGATAATGTGGAAAATGAGTTCGAGACCAACCTGTCAGGAAAAGTGGAGGAAGCTAAAATCAGCCTCGAAATTAAGGAACAGTTAAAGAAATTATTATTGGATTATAGGGACGTATTTGATTCCAAGCCAGGGAAGATTGAAAATTTTAAATACGCGTTCCAAGTCAACGATTGGGCACCGTTCAAACAAAAACCATACCCGGTTGCGGAAAAACATTACCCACAAACCAAGAAAACACTGCAGGAGATGATGAATGCAGGTGTTATAGAAAAGATGGCGACACCATATGTTAGTCCATTAGTGATTGTGAGTAAACCGGATGGCTCAGTAAGGGTGTGTTTAGATGCCAGAAATCTAAATGCAAAAATTATACCAGAAAATGATTCGGCACCACCCATAAAAGAAATACTGAGGAAGTTTAAAGGCAAGAAGATTTTTACGAATATTGACATGACTTCTTCGTATCATCATATCGAACTGGAAGAGAAAACCAGCTTGTTGACTGGATTTCAGTTCGATCAACAAACATACTGCTTTAGAAGATGTCCGTTTGGATTAAAGACTGCAGGATCCGCATTAATAAGAGCGCTGGATCGAAACCTGTCAGAGGAAGTGAAAGAGTGCACTATCCGATACGTAGATGACATTTTGCTTACCTCGGAGAACATTGAGGGACATTTAGTTAATTTGAAGAAATTATTAGAAGACCTAAGAAGGGCAAATTTTAAGATAAATTTAAAGAAGTCGAACTTCTGTCAAAGGCAAGTGACATTTTTAGGGCATGTGATTGACAAGGATGGTGTTAAACCAAATCCATGCAAATTGGAATCGATAAGGGATTTTCCAAGGCCTTTGAAAGTGAAGAACGTTCGCCAGTTTTTGGGATTGATTGGGTTCTTCTCAGGACATTGTCCATCATACACCAAAACTGTTGCACCACTACAGGACCTTCTGAAGAAGGGGGCAAGTGGAAATGGACGGAGGAAGCAGAAAAAGCATTCGTGGAGGCCAAGGAAATGCTCTTAAATTACGTGAAGCTAGGATATCCTGATTTTAATCAGAGATTTATCATTCAGACAGACGCATCCCAGATTGGAATAGGGGCAATGCTATATCAGGAGAACCCGGAAAACCATGATAAGAAGAACTATCTAGCTTTCACAAGTAGGAGACTGAAACCACACGAGAAAAATTATACGATCAGCGAGATCGAGCTGTTAGCGATATTGCACGCGTTGCAATATTGGCGGAAGATCGTATATGGGTTTCAGGTCATTCTAAAGACGGATCATAAAGCCTTAACCTTTTTGATGAAGACTGATTTATCCAGTCAAAGGTTGATGCGTTGGGCTTTATATATTCAACAATTTGATGTCAAGATAGAGTACTGCCCAGGAAAGGAAAACATAGTTCCAGACTACTTAAGTAGACAGCCAGAGTCCATAGAAGAGGAAGTAATGGCTATAGATTTGGAAGACAGGGATCAGCGTACTCTTAATGAGTTAAGAAGCATTAGTCAAAGACAACGGGAGGATCCATGGATGAACATGCTCATATCATTCCTTGAGGGAAGCTTGATAAGAGGAACACCAGCGTACACGGAAGCTGAGAAGATAGCACAGGACTACACGTTTTATAATGGGTTATTATATAAGTTTGTGGACTCTGACCATACGAAATTAAGGATTGTTGTACCTGCAATTTTGCAGAGGAAAATAGTATGGTTAGCCCATAGATCGTTCGGACATATGGGAGTCGACAAAACAGTCTCGATGCTGAAAGAAGCATTTATATGGCCGAGACTGAGAGAAACTGTAAGGGACACGCTAAAGACATGTGATCTATGTCAAAGGATTAAACCTAATGCATTTCTGATGAGACAGAAGCCTATACCATTGTTGCCCGAAAGGCCCGGCCAAATCATATCTATTGATAATTTTGGACCTTTGCCAAAGGCAAGAAGAGGAAATCGACACATAATGGTGGCTATGGATGTCTTCACTAAAATGGTTGTCCTTGCTCCCATACAGAAGACTAGTACCAAACAGGTGTTAAAACGACTTAAAGAAAAAGTGATACCGATTCTGGGGAAACCTGAGAACTTGTTGTCGGATCACGGCAGTTGTTTCACCAGTGTAGAGTTCAGACGAGAATTAGAAAGACTTGGAATACGTCAAATTTTGTCAAGTATTCGCCATCCTGAGGCAAACCCTGTAGAGAGAGTTATGAGAGAAACGGCCAAGTACTGTAGAATATACTGTGCCGAAGAAAATTGGAAGTGGATAGATATTTTGGATATTATCGAATTTTGTATAAATAATACAATCCATGAATCCACAGGAGAGATACCCATAACGTTACATCGGAATGAGCAACCAGAAAGACCTTGGAATCTGGTAATCCCTAGACCAGCAGACGCTCAGCCGGGAAGAGATGTACGAATTAGGAGAGCCTTTGAGCATCTAAAAGCTCAAGCCGACAGGAGGCAGAGAAGAAATAGGCATAAGAGGTATCATCGACCATTATTAGCAGGAGAAATGGTGTTAGTGAAAAGACCAGCCATTTCGGATCCAGGGAACCGTGTGTACAAGAAGTTCCAGAAAATGTACCACGGACCATATCAGATAATCAGAGATTTGAGGAATAACGCATATAGAATTCGGCACTGTGAAACGGATCACGAAGTGACCATGAATTCAGCAAATTTGAAATTATATTACCCTCCCGAAGATTTTGATGAAGAAAATGAACAAGCCCTGGTCATGGAAACATTTAGAGATGAATCCGCTTTTGACATAAATAAGAACAAGGAAGAAATAAAAAATAGAGCTCAAGCATTCGAGTGCGAATGCGAATTGGAGAAAGTATATTGGGAAATTAAAGAAATAATTGAATTTATTGAAGAAGAAAATTCCAATTTAAGAAAAGAAAATGATGATATAAGGAAACGGGTAGGGATAGACCAAACCCGTAAGGGAGAATGAGGTTCTGGGAACTGAAAGTCCAGACATATAAAGAAAGAAAGAAAGAAAGGGTAGGGACAGAGCATACCCGACCTACACAATTACCGGATACGACTTAAAAGAAGTAAAAACAACAGTAGATACGGATGACGTTATGATGGCTTCGACGAATAAAGAAATACAAATAAAATTGAAATAAATTTCCTCAAATTTTCGAAAATTTATTTACCTAAGGAGGGGAGAGATGAACCCATGGGCCATAGGGTCCATGACGGTCGAATCCATGTCCTTAAGGAAGAAATGAAAGAAACGTATAGTTTCTTAATGGAACGGAGAGAGATTTTTAAGCCAGGAATATAGCTTAACATTGTGCAAGCGACTAGGGACAGATGTTCCTTAGATGAGATCACCCCACTCGACATTTCAGAGAGGGCTGGTCACGAGTATTAATAACTGAGTGGAACTTTCCACCGTGTTAGACAGAGAAGCCTGAATCGGAATTCAAGCTGACGTTGCTGGAATTTGACAACGCCGCATACGCGCCAGAAGAGGAATAATTAAAATTAACACGTTTACGAGCATAATAATGAGTAAACAAGCACAGTACAATGAATCATTTTGAATGAGAGATTTTTCAGTATAGAGAAACCATGTAATAATTGTGCAGAAAGAAACTGCCGACGTAAGACGACGTCATAGGGGAATTACCTAAGCCTCTGTGGAGGGGAGAGAGCAAAAGGAATGCAACACCCACACAATTGAGGACGAGAAATTAATTAATATCTCCGAATTGCACGATCGATTCTTAGGTGCAATAAGATCATTTGACATTGAGAAGATGAGCTTTCGGAAGGTATAATTTTTATATTTGTGGCACCATTATTTTAGAAGTTGACCACAGAAAAGGCTTGAGTCTTATTTTTTTGTAGTAAAACAGTATAAAGCGTCGGGCGTTTCCAAGCCAATCATGCAGTATTCGAACAGCCCGAGGGGTATCGCCACGCATCACGCATCACGAATCCGTCCAGGAGGACGTGAAGTTATATCAGCACATGCAGTCCTACGAGCATTCCGTGAGGGGAAGTGCTGCTCCACGACGTAGAAGTAATCATTCCGACAGTCCGTGAAGGGACGTAACTCTGCGTTACATCGATAACAGCTACCAGTACTCCTTGAGGGGAGAAACGCTGTTTTCCACCGCAGAAGTAAGATCCGATAGTCACAGGCGTCACAGTAGTAACGACTTGCTTGCCTCCATAAGGAGCAGTCAATATGAAATTTTAAAGTATCGCCGCAGTGAAATATTAGGAAAATCCTAATTATAGGATTTAGGCCGACGGTATACAAGTTAAAGTGAAAATTCGCAAGATATAGTCAGAGCAGGCTGCGAACGTCGGACTTAAAGGCGATAGTTTGTGAAATGTACGAACGAATAGATCATAACGTACGGAAGTATCGTACTAGACAGATAAACTGTTATTTAAATTGAAGAAACCTGAAAAGGAAGAACAGAATAAGGTTCGAACGTAGGAGTGTTAAAACAGTTCAAACAAAGAGGATAGGAGACTATAACATTAGCTCCAGAAAGCAGACGAACAATTCAAATAGTACTAGAATCGAGAAGTGCTAGCTGCTATAAACTGAATCTATAGGTCTTAGAGGAGACCTCGATCCATATAGACTTTCGTTAGGATCGATAGACAGATCTACAGAGAAGCCGTTCAAGCTAGATAAATAGCCGGTTATCCAGGATAGGAATAGCAGAATTGAACTCCAGGGAACAGTAGATGTTTCGGGACTTTCGCATTCTTCAGAATAGGAAGCCGACATCGGATAAATTCCACCCTTGGAAACGGGAATTTAAGAAGATCACGTGTGAAAGGCTCAGAAATACGGCCTAGTGATCGAGTAATTGTGAAGTGTAAAATAATCAAGATTGTGTGTTAAATAATATTTTAATGTTTATGATGTGTTTAAAAGGGACACATCAGTATATAAAAATGTCGTTAATATTAAGTGTTTTAGATATATATCAAAAAGTGTTTTTACGTAAGATGAATACCTTCAATATGGTGTAAAAAGTTCAAAGTGGGCCCAAAAATGAAACACCGCACCAGATTTAAGATCATGGGATGATCTGGAAATATGTGAGTACAAAATTCATTTTTATTTTGGTGTCAGAAATTGATTGTGTACAAAACCCACCGGAGTTTTGGAGTGAAAGGGATGTGTTTTAATAAATAAATGCTGAATAATCAAGAATACGGTCTGAACAATAATAAAATAAATAGAGAAATTATGAATAATTATGTAAAGAATAAATCCCGTAGAGGAAATAGGTGAATAAAGGGTTAATGTATTTAACAAATGTCAGAAGAGCAAGCGAAATATCATTTAATTATCATGAAAGACATTGAAATAAAGTAAAGTTGAGATATGAAAGAAATAGCTTTTGAGCTTGTATAAAGAATAAAGATAATACTAATAATTAAATATGGAAATGTTAAATAAAAATCAAATAAATTGATATGAACATAAGAACGTTAAGCCTTAACGTATGTGTAAGAGATGAGGTTCAATGGATTATTTTAAAACAGGGAGCGATTTATCGACCACGGAAAGATTAATATGTGAATTAAAAATAATATGAATTGTTACTAAAGAGATTTTATCAGTTCTTGGGAAGACATTTTCGGCTTAAAATAATGCATAGCGCATAATGAGCGCAAATATAATATTAAAGTGTCACGCTAGGAACGCGTAGTGGTTAAATACTTGGTACATTACTTATGGAGGGTAGTTGATTGCAGTGAATTGATAATTGTGTAAGTCCTCTATTAGTGACATAGTATCACGAGGCATTGTGTATGTATTTAAAAAGGGAGCTAATATATGGTATTATTGAGCGTATGTCATATGGGCCACGGCCGACTCTAAATCGCATTTTGTATAAGTCCTCTGTACGGGATGGGTTCCCGAGGCACCTGAAGAGATTCGAATGCAGGATCTTCTTATGATAAAAGCCCCTGTAATTCTCCGTCGTCGTATGTGTATTTAATCTTCCCAATCAATGAGGACCCTCTCATAATTAATAAATGCCAAGGATACGGAAATGGTCTTTGAACCAAAGAATAGTTGTTTGAATGTTACGGTACAGTAAAGCCCGGTCTCCCCAGAACTGGATAGAATGAGAAGGTTTGTTTTGAAAGCCTTGGGAATAAGCTACTAATGTTGGGTCAGACAGGATGTCTCCGCCACCCTAACGTGTCATAAATCGCACCCCAAGTAGTAGAGTCTAGCTCTTTTGAAGCGAGGGGGAACAGAGACCGTCTCGTAAGCTGTTGTAAAGAGAAATGAATGCACCAGGAGTGTTTGGGGTTGTTAACGACCCGGGCGTTGAACCGAGGTCCTTAAAGATGGATATTTCGTTTGCCGGTTCAGATCGTAGTTTCTTATATGATAATGGTCTATTAAGACATAAGAGATAAATAACAATCCCTATTGTAATAATGTAAGGACGTGGGAATCCACGAGTTGATTGAAGGCAACTGAGTTCGGGAGTAACTATAGTTTTTTTGACTGTGTCAAGTACCTTCACGCTCTGGAGTACACAATTGATTTTCTGATTACCTTAATATATTTGTGAAATAAAGAGAGATGATAACAACTGAATGTGTGGACATGCCCAAAATATTGAATTAGATAATTAACATAGATTTTAAATATAATGATATCTTTGTTCTTGAGAAATAAGAAAATATAAAAGCTAGTGTTTGAGGTGTACAAGAATGACACCATAATAATGTAAATGCATGGAGCCAAAGAGCTCGGAGTTATGTAAACTTAATGTTAGTGCTTTATGGAAGTGAGACTAAGTAAAAATTGTGGGTTTATGTGGAAACCACAGGTTTTGAATACAATATTTGTTTATTTTATTTGTGATCCCTTGTTCATTTGGAACAAGCAGTTGATATTTGGGTCAGTAATTAAATTGTTTAAATGTTTGTAGCGCCATTAATTTTATTAATTAAATGTGTTTAAATAGGAGTTGATTTTGTTGTTATTTTTGCAAGTGTATCCTCTAATTAATCCAAATATGTGGGTCACAGAGTGGGGGAACTTACCGCTGCCCCGAAATCCCGAATTGAGCTACGCTGGTATACTGTGATTGGCATATTTCTTGCTAAATGGGCACAATATCTAGCTCTTTATGTATTATGTTTATATCTGATTTAACGAATGAGCGGACTTGACTTCAGAGCGTTCGACCGATGGCGTGGTGGTGTTCGCAAGACATTGTTGTGCCATTGGTCAACCGCTCTGATGTCAAGTCCGCTCATTCGTTAAATCAGGTACAAAGTGTTTGGCACATTATAACTTATATGGCAGAAAATACAAGTGATTTAAAATTAATCATAATATTCTTTTAAATAAATCTGCCAAGTTTTCAATTTTTTTCTACAAATTTTATACATTGTTTTTAACATGTGCATAATTAAATGTTTGCATGTTTTTTAACCTAGTCAGACATTATTAAATTGCATTTAGATAATAATTGGTGTTTAATTTGTACCTAAAAATACTTTCGATATCAGCTGCGGATGGTGAAAATACTGTTTTCCAGCCTAGAACGGAAAAATCAGCTGCATTCAAGAATTCACTCATACGCTGCATAAGGTGTTTGATCGGCCCTTGGCATGCGAGCAGGAGGGTTATGACATTTGTTTTCGTCATTGGGGATAACCCCTTTGCCGACCCCTTGTCAAAGCCTGAGCGGAGTTGAGGAACTTATTTTTGGGTCCCTTGGAGGACCGAGTGGAATTAAGGAAAATCGAGCGGAATTGATGTTCGACCGAGCACACATCATCACCTGATACACTCCCCGGTGAATACCCACCCACCCACCTAGCTTTTGAAATAAGCTCACTGGCCAACCAGACATACACACACAATAGTAGCGCTCTTCATTAAAACAAGCAATTCCATCCTGAAACGTGGTACTGCTGTTCCCGAGATCGCGGGATCAAACCCGGACGAAATCGTGGGATTTTTAAGAGCATTAAAATCCTACAGTATGCCTCCCTTCGGAGGGGAAGTAAAGCCAGTGGTCCCATGTCATAGATTTATGGCATGTAAAAGATCCTTCTATTAACTAAACTTGTGTGAAACGCTCTATCAAAGTTCCAACGTTCACCACTAGGTGTCAGTGATATCTGGTGGCGAAAGTTGGAACTACTTGAAATTAAACAGAACTTGTAGCTCACCCCATGGGTGTCAGCTTGAAGCAGCTACAGCCTCGGATACTCCCGGCACCAAAAACCGTACGCAAAATAAATAAATAAATAAATAAATAAATAAATAAATAAATAATACTGAAAATATTGTCATGGTTTCCCATTTTCACCACCAGGTAAATACCGACCCTTATTACTGGGCGGGATACAATGTATGACACTGCTGGATTAGTCAGCAAAATAAGATCTCTGACGAATTTCCTATCACTCATGGACTGAAACAAGGCTGCGTACTTGCTCCAACACTGTTTGCATTGTATTTGGCTGAAATGCTCTATAAATCGCCCACAAACATCCCAGGTGTAGATGTCAGGTACCGTTTTGATGGAGGACTCTTCAACCTAGCTCGATTTCGCTCCAAGAAGCTAACTCAGGTTACGAAGATAACCAATATGTTGTATGCAGATGATGCGGCATCGCCTACACTCACGCCAGTGGAGTTGCAACAGACTGTTAATTGCTACAAGAATGCATGTGATCGTTTTGGTCTCACCATTAATGGCACAACCCTCACCAGGCACTTCCCTTCCGCACTTCAACATTTCTATCTCAGATACTCCATTGGAGCAGGTAGACCACTTCTCGTGTCTGGGCAGTCAGCTATCTGTACACGGCAATTGTGGGCAGGATGTTGAGAAGAGAATCGGTGCTGCCCATGCGGCATTTGGGCGACTATCGCACCGGGTCTTCTTGAATAAAGATCTGACCGTGAAGACGAAGCTCATGGTGTACCAAGCCGTTGTCATCTCAACATTGCTGTATGGCTGTGAAATCTGGACCCTTTATCGACATGACTTCCGAAAGCTTGAGCGCTTCCATCAACAGAAACTTCGATCCATCCTTAAGATAAAGTGGGAAGACCACATCACCAATCTCGATGTTCTTGAGAAAGCGCTTGCTAATAGTATAGAATTATCCATCATTGGTCATCAACTTAGATGGATTGGACATGTCCATCGGATGGATGATACGAGACTACCACGCCAGGTTCTGTATGGTGAACTCACCTCCGGCACCAGACCTCATGGAGGCCCTAAGAGACGTTACAAGGACCAATTTAAGCAGAATATGAAGTTGACAGGTCTCAATCCACAATCCTGGGACCAGCTTGCTAAAGACCGTTCAACTTGGCGCTAGACCATCCCGGCTGCTGTCAAAATGTTTGAAGAAGAACGTCGTAGAATTGTTAAGGCCAAGCGACAAGCAGCTCAGCCACGCCCTCCACCAACAGTTCTGTGTGATCTGTGTGGACGCTTGTTTCATGCACACATTGGGCTGTTCAGTCACCGCAAACATGCCCACAGACCTCAACCTTAAGATTATTTTAGACTGTTTTGGAAGAAGATGTATACTCGGAAACGAGTTAAAGCCGACGAGGTTATGATCACTATTATAATGGGGCAACGATCATAAACTAATACATGAGGGTAATTTACGTTTTATATACATTAGTGTTGACCGACTGAAAAGCTTGTCCCCATCCCCAGTTGTGTGTGTTCAGCTTCCTCACACCGTCCTTCCGATCCCTCGTAAAGTCCTTGGGTGAAGATTTTTTGACCCCTCCCACCCCTCCGTGACCACTCGTAGTATTGTGCCCATTCAGCATGTAATATGCAAATCACAGTATGCCAGCAATGCTCAAATCGGGATTATCGGGGTTATGGTATGTTCTCCCACTCTGTGACTTACACATTTTGGATTAAATAGAGGATACACTTCCAAAATAATGAACAAAATCAACTCCTACTATAAAACATTTAATTACTCAAATATATGGCGCTACAGCAAATTAAACAAATAACATACTGACCCATAATTCTACTTGTTCAAAGTGAACAAGGAATACATTATAAAACAAAGATTAAATCATAATAAATGTTTTTTCATAAACCAACAAACTTATATTTCTTTTCACTTCCATATAGTGTCCTTTTAAAATTCCATAAACTCAAGAGCTCCAAATGGCTCGATACTTTTTATATACACTGTGTTATTCTTTTACACCACATCACTTCCTATTATATGAGTATCTTATTATTTAAAAAAATCTTATTAAAGTACTGTTACTCTTTCACTTAAATTTTTGGGCTTTCACAATGTTCTCCGGTTACAATCTCTCTCTCAAGTCAACAATTCACTACCGTGGTTGGGAAACATTTGCGTACTCCCGAGTTACAGAAGACTACTTGAACACGTCAAAAATTAAGATCACTCCCGGAATCTAATTGTCTTCACTAAACTCGTGAATCACTACATTATATAACATTACATTAGGGATTTATCATTATTTGTCTTAAAAGACCATTATCTCATAAGAAAGCAACGATCTGAACTTGCAAGCGGTAATCTTCATCTAAAAGATCCTCGGTTCGAAGACCGGGTCGTTAAAACAAACTCTAAACACTCTTGTGTATTATAACTTCAAACAGACGGCTCTCTAGACCTACCACAACACATCAATAGTAAGAGTCTGGCCTGGGCCACTTAGCGTGATTTATGGCCGGGAGCAGGAACTTCACGGTCATACTCACAAGAGACGAGCTACCCTCAGCTTTATACAGCTGTTTCTTAAATGCAGTTCTTTGAACAAGCAAGGCTTTCATTCTACTTATTTTAACAACATATTTAGGTTCCACAAACCTATCCTCTTAAACTCGGCATTTATTAATTATGAAGTGTCCTCATTGGCAGGTAAGAATAATTCAATACAACAACAAATATTTAGGGGCTTAAACATAGAGGAATCTGGGTTCGATTCTTTCAACTGCCTCGGGAACCATATCCCATACTGGAGGACTCATAACATTCGCGACTTAGGGCGGACTTTTTAACCTTGAACCTGCGCTCCTAATACAATAAATATTTTGCACCCTTTTTATAATACAATACACACATGGCCTCGTTATCACATCACTATTTAGAGGACTTACCATAGCTCAATTACCACGACCAACTGCCCCTCATAATTGGTGTTACCGAGTATATTTAGGTTCAACGCCTTCCTAGCGTGACAAAAAAAACTTCCATGCGCTACATTGCGCTATTACTTTACTGCCAAGTTTCCCTCAATGAACTGATAATTCAAAATCAACATTTGATTGTACATCTCAATTCTATATTACTCCTCTCCCGTGACAATAATCGCTTTACCTTAAGAACATGTGTTCATAACATGTATTAATTCATTTAAAGGGGCTCATAAGCTACTACTTTTTATATAAATCATCATAATCTTCATTCATTTATATAATTGTTATTATTATTATTATTATTATGCTTGCTTTCACATATTTAAATCATTTATCAAATACACTGATATTTTATTTCATACATTTCCCCCAAGGGATTTATTTATTTCACATAATTATTTTATACTTTCTGAATTTTAATCATTCACATCGCGCTATTATTTTGTTATTTGTTATTCAAAAACATCCCTATTCTTTCGTTCTCAGGCGGATTGCACGCAAATCTTCCCAACACATAACATAATGAAATGGTTACTCACATGATATTACGGTCACCGAACGAATTCTCTAGCGATGTTTCATTTTTGCCCACTCAATGTGTTTATGCCATCTTGATTAATCCCATTTCACACAATGACACTTCTTGATACACATACACATTATTTACCTTAAACACTGGTAACATATTGAATACAATTTTTGTATTCTTTTATCATACACAAATAAATTCACTAAAATTATTACACTAAAACAGATTTTACTATATTTACATTACACTGCTTTTAATCACTGAGGCTTTGATTTTTGCCTTACACACGTGATTTCTTTCTTCCCCGTTTCCAAGGGCGACACTCTTAGACGTCGGCTCCCTAATCTAGCCAGATGATGAAAGTCTCGATCAATCTCCCCCTCCCTGGAACGGTAATTCTTCGGATCCAGTTTTCTGACTATCGGCTTCTATTTTTACTAGCTCGAAGTCGTTTCTTTCTAGGCACTAGTTAGTTTGTCTAGATGAGGTCTGTTCTGTTTACAGCCTCTCGAATACTTTATCGGTGACCTATGATTCCCTAGCATTTACTGCTATTCCTTCACTTCGTAGCTTATTGTTTGTTACTGTTCGTTTGTCTCTTTTAGACAACGTCTTGAATTAAATTCTCACTTCTTATTATACTGCGCTCTAGTTCCTATCTTTTCGGTACACTAGGCGTTACTTATTTCGTTCGACCCTGATCGGGTTCCTGAACTTTGCTAGAAATGTTTGTTTCACTATCGTTGGTACTTCAAAACGTTACGATACTTTCTGTCGTTTAACTAAACTGTTATTTGAAGACCTATCGCCTGTTCTTTAAGTTCGCAGCCTAACTTTGACTGTAATACGGAACTTTCACTATAAAGATTGACGCTTGCTAAACTAAATCCTGTACTTAGGATTTTACTAAGTCTTCACACGGCGATACTAATTGATACTTCTTATACTGTGAAGATTCATCGTGCAGCGTCTCGGCGCTCACGGAATAACTGTATCTGATGATCTGCGAAACAGCACCGTGCCCTCAGGCACCTATGGTAGACTGAATGTTGGTGAAACAGTACGACCCGCCTCAGCGGTCGTTCAAGACTGAATATGGTGATGCTCCAACGTCACGCCCCCTGGGCTGACTGATAACTGCATGATTTGTCTGGCTCTGCCAGGGCTTTTATACAAATCGGCGACAAAAAGATAAACTTTTGAAGCAATAGTCGCACACTTTTGAAAATTATATCTCTGGAAAGCTCGTTTTCTCAATGTAAACTGACTTCTTAGCACATGAAAATCGATCGTACAATTCCGAGATATTAAATAAAATTTGCTCTTCAGATATGTGGGTGTTGCAGTTGATTTTTACTCCCTACCACCTCGGGTCTCGGGGAACTTTTAACTACGTCATGCTGCGTTTGCACTTCTTTCCTGTGTAATTATTATACCATGTTTTCCCACACATAAATCTCTATTCCAAAATGATTCACAATGTTTATTTCTTTTGTTAATTATATTCTCGCAAATAGCTTAAATCTAATTCTTCTTCTTCTTGAACAACTGCGAGGTTGCCATTTTAGTGCTGCGTAAGATCAATTTCCGAAACTTCTTCTCGCTCACACACAGCGGAAAGTTTTTAATTCTATTTATAGCCATTATCGGCTCCCTATCGATGCGTCACGCATGATATCATTTCCTGGGGCCACCTGGACTCTTATTCTTGCACAACATTATACCAGTCCTCTACAAAAAAATCTCTCTAAATTCTACTAAAGACTGTATTTTTCCTCTCTTCTTTTACCAATAAAACATGGATTCGACCCCTTGAACCGATGGTACATGGGTTCAGTATATGCCAAGACCCCCCCCCCCCCCTTTTAAAGTTTTTACGTAGTATTGCCAAGTATAATTTTTAGCCTACTTTTCACATTTTGCAACAAGAAGTTCCGTGACGAACTAATGAGCCTACTTTTCTTAAAATTTAAGATTCATATCAGTGATTAATCTATATGGATCTATCTAGAATAATGACGAAATTAAGTTGGTAATATCGAAATTTCTAATTAGTTCGAAATACTGTATACTTGGCATACTGTAGCCTAATAGAGCACTAAAGTTGGCAGCCCTGGTGATTGAATATTTTCTTAGTTCCATCTCTTAGGGTACAGAATGCAACATTTGGTTGAAGTCCAATGGATAGCATGGACGTTACATGTAGTTAAACATTGGATCTAACAACGCGCTTAAAATCATGTTGGCAACAATGTCATTCATGTATTTGTCAGAAATAATCTGAAATAATATGATCTATTGTTGTGCCAATTTTGAATGAAATCCATTAGTATAGAAGTTACATGCATTTTAAAATTGAACTTATCAGCAGGGTTAGAATCAATTTGGCAACACTGAAGTATATTATTTACTCCAAATTAATCTAGAATGCCAGATACTATCCGTGTGCAAAGTTTAGAGCTATTGGCTTACATACTTTCTGATATATTGATATTAGGGTAACAAAAATAGAGACAATATTTATTAACAGTTGGCAGCCCTTGTTACTTTTAAGAATCGGCATAGTCATATCTGTTATGGTACTCATAGCACACACGAAATTTGGTTGAAATCCAAATGATATTACAGAAGTTACATGTATTTAAAGTTGGACATCTCAGCAGGCTTAGAATCATGTTGGTAGCACTGACGTATATAAGTTACTCCAAATTTATATAGAATGTCAGGTACTATACATGTGCATGGTTTAAAGCTATAGGCTTGCATACTTTCTGATATATGGGTATTTGGATTTAAAAAATTGAGAGCATTTATTAACAGTTGGCAGCCCTGTTGGCTCTTAAGAATACGCTCAGTCATATCTGTTTATGTACACATGGCACATACGAAATTTGATTGAAATCCAATTGATAGTGTAGAAGTTATATGCATTTAAAATTTGGACCTATCAGCAGGCTTTTAATCATTTTGGCAACACTGCCATGTATGGCCTACTGGAAATTAAACTGCAATATTATTGTCTATACGTGTGCCAATTTTGAAATAGCTCCCATTCATACCTTCCAAGATATTCAACATGGAGCTCAAATTTCAATTGCGATTTTTCAGCAGTTGGTAGCACTGACATCATTTTCAAATATGACCGTATAGGTATAGATCTTTACTCCTACCGAATTTTGTTTCGATTGCTGCTGCCGTTTAGGAGTTGATTAGGGGGGGCACACACACAGCCAGACAGACAGACAGACAGAAGGACAGACGCCATACATGACAGTGTTGCCAAATGATTTTAAGCCTTATGATATGTGCAATGTTTAAATGCATAAACCTTCTACATTATCAATTGGATTTCAACGAAATTTTGTATGTAATATGTGTACATAAACAGATATGACTGCGCGTATTCCTAAGAGCCACCAGGGTTGCCAACTGTTAATAAATACTCTCTCTATTTTTTTATTCAAATACCAATATATCGGAAGGTATGCAAGCTGACCGCCTTATAATATGCACACATATAGTACCTGACATTTTAGATTAATTTGGAGTAACTTATATACGTCAGTTCTACCAACATGATTCTAAGCCTGCTGATAGGACCAATTTTTAAATACATGTAACTTCTAACTTCTATAGCCTACTGTCAGTTGGATTTCAACCAAATTTCCTATGTGCTTTGTGTAACATAACAGATATGACCATAAGTATTCCTAAGAGCAATCAGGGAAAGTAGGCTCTTTCGTTCGTCACGGAACTTCTTGTTTTTAATCATTTCGCAGGCAGAAAGAGAAACAAATGAATATAATTTCTCCCATATTCGTCTTTATTAATACGGCGTTTATTGCATAAGACTGCATGCATGCTGATAATTATGAAGAAACACTTGTGTAAAATCATATTGCTACCGTAGCCTAACTTAATTTACGAAAACAACAATGGTTTTCTGTTTAATTACATTAATATCCGTCTTCAATGAATTTTTGTACAAAATAAAGGAGAGACGATTCTTGAATTAGCAGCCTCCCATAACCTTGCAGTAGTGAACACGTTCTTTCAAAAGAAGAATGATCACCTTATAACTTATAAGAGTGGCGATTTCAAGACTCAGATAGACTATATCCTGATAGACAAAAGAGATTTGGGACAAATTAAGGACTGTGAGGTTATTCCGGGAGAACCACTTACTTCCCAACATAGGCTTCTACTAACAGCCCTAAAACTGAGAAAACATATTAACTTAAGATAAAAAAAAGCCCAAATTTTGAAAAGATTAAATGGTATGAATTGAATAGTGAAAAAGGTAGTGTTGTGAAAAATTGTATAGTGGATTATTTATGCAAAACCCACTCTCTGGAAAACAGCCCAACAGTACTATGGCCAGGCTTTGAAACATCTTGTGTCGCTACAGCGAAACGTGAGTTAGGTATTAGGAAAGGTGCCCTACATAATGCAAAGGATTCCATATGGTGAAACAACCTCGCCAAGAACAGCGTAGCTGAAAAGAAACGCTTATTTAGAATTCGGCAGAATATTGGTGCTCAGGAAGATAAAGAGAATTACAAACAGGCAAAGAAAGCTGCAAGGAAAACCGGTGCAATTGAAAGAGAAAAATCTGATTTTGATTTCTACCAGCGTTTAGCCAATAACAACGATATACTCGTATATAAGGTAGCTAAGCACAAACATAATGGCTGCAAAGACATTAAAACCCCAAAATACATTAAAAATAAAGAAGGCAATTTATTAACAAACGACAAGGACATTTGTGAAAGATGGCATGAGTATTATTACGATTTATTAAATGAAGAATTTCCCAGGCGACAAGAAGTGGAATTACCTATGACACAAGGACCTATTAATGAAATCACAGAAGCGGAAGTTAGGAAAGCTATCTCTAAAATGAAGAATCATAAAGGAACGGGCCCAGATCGATACCTGCTGAACTCTGGAAATGTCTTGAAGCGGATGGAGCTGAATGGCTTTCAAGGATATTCAATGACATCTTAGTTCACGAACAGATGTCAGATGCCTGGAGAAAGAGTACGTTGGTCCCGTTCTACAAAAACAAAGCAGATGTTCGATCTTGTGGAAACTTCCGTGGTATATAACTTACATCGCACACACTCAAGGTCTGGGAACGAGTCCTTTGTGAATGCCTTCAAAATTGGATTAAGTTAACAGATAATCAGTTTGGCTTCACTGCTGGGAAAGGAACCATTGACGCAATCCATGCAATAAGGCTGGTAATTGAAAAAGCTCGTAAAAACAAGCAGAGTTTATGTATGGTTTTTATAGATCTTGAGAAAGCCTTCGACCGTGTGCCAAGACCGTTAATATGGCAAGCATTAAGGTCGCAAAACGTTCCTGAACTATACATAAAACTCATAATGGATATGTATAACCATGTAAAGACATGTGTTAGAAGCCCAGCTGGTTTGTCCGAAAGCTTTGATATTAAAGCGGGGGTTCATCAGGGAAGTGCTCCAAGTCCACTGCTATTCAATACTATAAACTTCATAACAAAACAATTTCAGAAACCCTTACCGTGGAATCTTTTGTACGCTGACGATGTGGCACTAATAACTGACAGTATTTATCCTACAGGAGACTTTAGATCAATGGAGAAGAGCTCTCGGGTCTAATGGACTGCACATTAGTAGAACCAAGACTGAATATATGGTATGCGACTTCCACCACAATAAACCCAGTATGACAAATATTGAACTTAAACTAGATGGTGAAACCTTACCAAGGGTAACAAACTTCAAATAACTAGGTTCTGTCATTGCTGAAGATTGCACGATAACCGCCGATATAATTCATAGGGCCATGTCTGGGTGGAACAAATGGCGCGAAATAACAGGAGTTTTATGTAATCCGAATATGGTAGTGAAACAAGGGCTACTACAAAGGCACATGAGCAAAAGCTACATACCACTGAAATGCGTATGTTACGTTGGGCAGGTGGAGTTACTCTCAAAGATAAAATCCGTAATGAACATGTGCGGGGCAGTTTCAAAGTAGCGCCTATAACAGAGAAACTTTTAGAAACCAGGCTAAGGTGGTATGGACATGTTATGCGAAGACCGGAGAATCATGTAGTGAAGAAGTGCCTTTCCATGACTACGCAAAAGAGAGGGAGCGGCAGACCTCCAGAGGGACATGAGAGTATGGGCCTATCTGCTGATGATGCTTTACAAAGAAATGAGTGGCGCCTCAGGATTAAGAAAGCCGACCCCGCGTAACGGGAAAAGACGAGGAGGAAGAAGAAGAATGATTTGTTGTATTTTTTGCATTGACGAGGAATCCTTGTCCCATTTTATAAAAGCTTTGTACAGCCGATCGTACAACAACATTATTGTACAGCATGAGCTCTCGTCGACTTGCTTGACAACTTCACTGAACTACAAACTGCCTGACAAATAGTGTCTGTTTTCGATCAGCTGACGTCTCGACATGTGTTCATCAGCGCCACCAACTGTGAATTTAAGAAGCAATAAACACTGCGCGCCATATTCAAAGATTGGTCTAAAAAGCGCGAAATTTCTCTCGGCGAAATCGACTACGAAACAAAAATCTACCCCCACCCCCGCTCCAGTGACTGAGCGTAGTACTTTGAAGACCTCGCTCCCCCTCGTAAACGGGTCATGTAGTGTGGGTACATTCCCTTACCTCCTGGGCATAGCAACTATATAACAGTGCTAGGTGCATGACAACAATTAGGCTTTCAAAAAGAAACGTAACTATGGCGATAATTTACTATATGAAAGTGAAAAATGGCGTGCTTTGGGATTACTAGAAGAGTTAGACGTTGGAGGAGGAAACGAAGAAAGGTAAGATATTTACACTGAATCACTATTCGCTAACGCGCTCCTCGTGCCTCGCTGGCATGATGACAACTACACTGCTCACAAAAATTAGGGGACATTGTAAACTCAGCTAAGTATGCTATGTGTTTCGTACCGCATTAGATGCAATCGCTTTCCTTTACACCCAGAGAAGGTAAACATGTGTTTGCGTCACCACATGACGGAGGGCACTGTCCGTACTGTTGCTGTCAAAGGGTCACATGGCGGTGGTTTGTTGCTGAGGTCAGAGCCATTCCATTCCCGTTGTCAGTTAGTGAATGACGTGACTTAGGGACAGCAATGTCTCCACAACGTGATTTACCTGAATCAATGGCTTGGAGGGCCATAGTACGGATGGAAGCTGGAAAGACACAACAAGTTGTGGCTCGAGCCCTTGGGGTGTTTCAAAGTGTGATCTCAAGACTGTGGAATCGTTTTCAAACAACAGCTACTGTTCACAGACGGGTAGGACAAGGTCGCCCATGGGCAACAACAGCAAGGGATGACCGTTACCTCGTGTTAACAGCCCGCCGGAATAGACGCCAGCATGCAACTCAACTGAGAAGTGCCCTTCTAACAGCAACAGGACGCAGAGTATCAACCAAAACTGTCCGTAACTGACGTCATGCACGTGTCCTCTATGCACGTAGGCCCATGGTGTGTACCAGGTTAACTCCACAACACCGTAGAGATCGCAGAAACTGGGCGGAGGAGCATCGTGGGTGGAGGCATGCCGAATGGAGCTCAGTTCTGTTTTCTGATGAGTTGCGATTCAACGTGGAATCGGATAGTCGACGTGTTCGAATCTAGAGGGAACGAGGGACACGAAACAACCCATCTTTTGTACGAGAAAGATCCCCATATGGCGGTGGTGGGTTGCTGGTGTGAGCTGGAATTAGCCTGGGTGGACGTACGGACCTCTACATCATCCCACGTGGTACTGTGACCGCTGTAAGGTAGAGAGACGAGATTCTCCGACCTTTTGTCGTGCCGTATGCTGGTGCCATAGGTGCTTTCTTTGTGTTTATGGACGATAATGCACGTCCCCACAGAGCTGGGTTGGTGGACGACATGCTGGAGGATGAGGGTATCCAACGTATGCAGTGGCCAGCCTCCCCGCCGGATAGAGCACGTGTGGGATGCATTAAGCAGGCGCATTGCAGGCAGACCAGCACCTCCCACAACTGTTTCACAGCTGCAGATTGCTCTTATGGACGAGTGGCCACGAGTCCCCCAAGAACTCATTGATCACCTCATTGCATAAATGGCACACAGGTGGGCAGCAGTGCTAGCCGTTCGAGGAGACCATACACCTTACTGAAGAACAATATTCACAAATGTCCCACGATTGTGGTAGTGTTAATGTTCCTTTGTTTGTTTGCCATATTCTCTCTTCATTCATATCATTTGATTCAAACACTCATCAGGGGTTCTCGGGAATAATGGGCTGCTCTATCTGTCAGTATAGCATTATGTAAAAACTAAATTATCTCGGATATTATTGCACCATAATGAGCTGACCTTACAATATCCTCTAATTTTTGTGAACAGTGTATTGTAAGGGGCCTAAGAAATCTTTTTGCACTAATTACTCCCCGTGACTGCAATTTATAAGCAGCTCGGAATTCTGCACCAGAACACAGGTAGGGGCGACGTGATGCAGCCCGCATTGCCAAGCAACAATATAGACAGTTCTGTAAGAGATGTGGGTAGACGAGTCGCTCGGGTCACTTGTCGGCAAATCATGTGCTCGATTGGCGACAAGTCCGGCGATCGTGCTTGCCAGGGAAATTGCTGCACGTCTTGCAGTGCACATTCAGTTGCACGGGCAGTGAATATTCCAGATTGATTCTCAGAAGTTTTGCCAACATGATTCTAAGCCTGCCTGCCGATACAATGTCTAAATGCATGTAACTTCTATACTATTGATTGGATTTCAACCAAATTTCGTTTGTATCGTACTATGTGTACTACAACAGATATGACTATGAGTATTCTAAAGAGCCACCAGGCCTGCCAACTATTAATAAGTATCTCTATGTCTTAATCCTAATATCAATATATCAGAAGGAATGCAAGCCAACAGCTATAAACTTTGCATACGTATAGTACCTGACATTGTACTTTAGGTTGGAGTTACTTATATACATCAGTGCTGCCAACATGATTCTAAGCCTGCTGATAGGTCCAGTCTTTAAATGCATATAACTCCTATACTAACAAATGGACTTCAACCAAATTTCGTATGCGCTTTGTGTACCATACCAGTTATGACTATGAGTATTCGTAAGAACCAGCAGGGCTGCCAACTGTTAATAAATGCTCGCTCTATTTGTTTAATCCTAATATCAATATATCAGAAAGTATGCAAGCCATCAGCTCTAAACTTTGCACACGTATGTACCTGACATTCTAGATTAATTTGGAGCAACTAATATACCTCAGTGCTGCCAATATAATTCTAAGCTTTCTGATAGTTTCAATTTTTAATTTTTAATTTAACTTCTAAACTAATAAATGTATTTTATTCAAAATTGGCACTATAATAGATCGTAATATTTCAGATTGCTTAGCATCACATACATGACATTGTTCCCAACATGATTTTACGCACACTGAAAAATCCAATATCAAACAGCATGTAACGTCCATACTATCCATTAGACTTCAACCAAATTTTGTAAGTGCATTCTATACCTTAAGAGATGGAACTAAGAATATATTCAGAGTCACCAGGGCTGCCAACTGTAGTAAGTTACTCTATTAGGCTACACTCTTTCAGGTGTATTTCATAGTGCAGTACTTAGAAATGTTAGTATTACCAACTTGATTTCGTCATTATTCTAGATAGGTCCATTACAGTAGATTGGCATGAATCTTAAATTTTAAGAAAAGTAGGCTCTTTACGGAACTACTTGTTGTTTTCGATAAAGTCACCAAATGCATTTATGGTTCAATTGTGGCCAGGAAAATGTCATTAGTGCACTCAGTGAGTTTTTGTTTTTGTTTCAAACGTAAATAACACAGCAACGCAAAGAGCCATTTAAAAAATGTGTTGCCTAGTTGGAAAGATCAGAGTTTGCCATTTACATCATATACACATACACACGAGGTTTTGAAAATAATGTCATCCAAATGCCAACGGCCCTTTTCGATGCATTTCTGAAGCCCCTCCCTGAAGTTCCGCATTACCCTCCTGCATGCCCGACGAGAGGGGGGTCAGGTAGGGCTGGTGCCCCGGGGCCCGACCCTCCGAGGGGGGCCCGGCGCCCTAGGAGGATGTCATTGATTTATTATTGCCTTTATGTGACTTGAATTTGCTGCTGGCAATCATTTAGTGAATACAATGTTGCAAGGATTGAGAAACTTATTATGTCAAGTGGACAATATTTTCCTCTACAAAGCGCTTGTGGGAAGAACAACTGTCTCAAAGAGGTCAACTCAGGCGATGGGGCTTCGCTGTGTATTGTTCTTAGAATATACCTGAAGTTAGTGAGTTATTGTTGTTTTAAGGGGCGGAACTATGAGGTCATCTGCCCCTCTTAACACAGATTAAAGAATACACATTTGGAATTGAATTAAAAATGTTGAGGTGGACACCTAAATTGAAAGAGGCCAAAAATTAATAAAACAAAAAATTAAATAAAATTAAAAATTATAAAAATAAACAAAAATTACGGAAAAACAAAAAAATATAATTCAAAAACGAGCAAGTCGTTGAGTTAAAGTACACTGGAAAAATTAGACTGAATATACCTGAAGACAGAGAGAGCATTCCATTATTCTAAATTTAGCTTATTCGGCTTAGGCACCAATCGTTGAAATAACTTTCTCATCCCTTCACTTATTTCGCCAAGGCCAAGGCCCTGGTGTGTTTGGTCAGCTAGCTCAAGAGTTTCAAGTTTGGTCTGAAATGAATATATTGTTGTAAGGTTTGAAGCCATTTTTCAGTGTTGCCTAAGTAAACAAGAGTTTGGTGCTTTTCAGTCGGTCAACACGAATGTATCCAAATAGAGCTGAAATAAATTCCATGCGATTAATAAATAGCCTACCCTAGGATGACCAGTCAAGCGATCCATTACACTTAGGCTATAGCATCTATGTTTGAGAATACAGCTGAAAAATATGTACAATTATGCAGTGTTGGTAATGCAACTGTCGGTGTATGCTAAATGTGTTATATCTTATGTTAAGTGAAATTCTAAAATGGTGATAAAAATCCGTAATTTGTCTGTTTGGGGTGATTATATGGTTATACTTTAATAATACAGGCTGAATACTTATCCGGTTGTCTTCCTAACTGGGACTTCAAGCAGTTTCGTGTTCACTCTCGCACCAGTTATAGTAATTCATTTTCACACTATGTGAAAAATTATCATTGCTGGCTAAATATCTTGCGAAAGGGTGGAAGGATTCTGTTGTCAAACGTAGATAGAAGAAATGCATGCGAAATTTTTCATTTTCTCGTATACTGAATTGAGAAAACAATGCTAACATTTGTATAATCTGTAAGCTTAGGTGCAGTATTATTATTATTATAACTGGTTCATTCAATACGATCAACAATCCTTGGTACATGGGTTCATGCGCAAATCATTTCTGATTAAGGGATTTATTGAAAACCTATATTACTATTGGTACTAGAGCTCGGAAATGTATCCAAAGACTGAAATTAAGGTAACATTCCAGTATTTTTTAGGCTGAGTGTTTAATTAACCAGGAGAAAAATTACAATTATACTAGGGCACTGAAACACTAAAATTTGTTTTCCAATTCCTCTCAAGGAACGTCAGTGGTAAGGTCAGATGACCTACTGTAGCTGTTCCGTCTCATAAAACAACAATAAGTAACGTCAGTGGTAGGAGCAGATGGCCTAGCTGTTCCGCCCCTTAAAACAAAAATAAGTAACGTCAGTGGTGTGCATGGCGATGGAGAAATTAATATATCGCATGTAGGCAACCGCGCAGACTTTTCTAAGACCAAATATTGAGCTCTGCTTAATTTAGAAGAAAATTATGATGAAGTATTGTCGAATATTAATATAAATACAATTTTGTTTTGAGCTGGTGCAGTGACTGTTATTATTGTTGGAAATTTCTACGCCGTTTATTCCAAAGAGCAACATCGATCTGCAAAGCACTTATTTTTCAGGACGCGAAGAGATATTTTCCCTTCCGAATCAAGCCCTTTCTTGATACGCTTTAAAGTCTGAGTACCGTTAAACAAAAAAGGAGTTGCTCCCTTTATCTATGACTTGCAAATGTCTCCGGGTCCTGACGAAGTCGCGGCAGGAATGCAGGATTCGGCTTACCGACTGCGGTGTCATTCGTAGTCTTATTCAAAAGTTAGAAATAGGCCTATTTGTCGTTACAGTTGTTAATTCATTTAGGGGCTTGCGACATTTAACCCGTGTACTTGGTATAATAGCTAGTAGGTCTAGTATCCCTGGCGGGCAATGAACCATTCCCGCTCGGTTGGGAATCGCTTGCATCAACTAGTACTGTAAATAGCCTATATTTCAGTATTTGCTGACGCTTTAATTTTCCGGTTTGTTTCTGAAGGCCTCCACATTATTGAATGAAGTTGACTGTAAAACAGAAGTTTTCACAAATATTAATGAAGTAAATCATAAGATTCTCAAACAGCGAACAAAATAGATGTCCAAGAATCCTGCGAATTGTGTAGACTGAAGGGGAGGCTAGTGGTTGTAGTCACTGATCGCTGATGGCAGCTCTCCGCTGCACGAGAAAGTACGCCAGGTTGAGCGCGCGGTCCGCCATGTTGGGGTACCCATTCTCGAGCTCTCCTTATGGGGAAACAATGATAATCTAGTCAATTTTAAATCGTAATTAATGTTGCTTTGGAACAAATAAAAATATAGAAATATGCTCACTCATATCATAAGGGCATTGGGATCACTGACACGTCATTCCGAGGTCAGTAAATCTCCGGAATTGCAACAAAAATGAATGTATAATAACGGCTGACAAATATCACCTTAGGTGCTGAGTACACGCAATTAGCGATCAGTAACAGAGTAACGAGTGAAAAACAATTTCTGGAAACATTCTTGTAAATTGTAGGCCTGTATATATGCCCCGAAATTATGCATTCTTCAAATGATGTACGTATAAACGTAGCTCACTATACAGGCCTAGATTCGACATATCGTAATCGGTGCTTGGTAATGCTTTGCAACAACAGCAACAACTCCATAAACCCATCCCCTCACTTCTCTCCTTCTCACCAACACTTCCCCCAAGTAATCCCAGCACTCTACATCAAATACTACGGCTTTTAATCACGCTAACCGCTCAATAAACTTAATAATAACGGGAAGTATATCAAAGCCAAAAATGCACTTTAAGCCGAACCAATTTCACTCCTCAGCTCCACATAAAACTTAACACAACTAAAAAGCTACTCAAAATATACTCTCCCCACCGTTTTACAACTATTAAGCGAACTATTCGCACCCAGAACCGAAAAACCCTGAAATGGGATCAAATTTAAAAACGCAATGGCCTAGCCCGATCAAGTCTGCTTCAGCACCACCGCATATGTATACTTAACTTCAAAATAACTTCCAAATTACGGCTAAGTGACCTATCTGCCTGAGAAGTAAAGGTATTACCGGCTTGCCTGGGATGATGGGTCACCAAACAGGTACTTAAAACTAAGATTTTACGCTTTGAATAACCAAATTCAGCTCATTTTACAACTACAAGAAACACAAAATATTTACTGCCAGTATAAACTCATGTATAACATCTAACTACCAGTAACCAATCACAGAGCTGGATTCGTAATATTGCCCCATGCGCTCGCTGCCATCTTGCTATACCTGCCATCGTCTATTCGGCTTGCTGCTGCCTTAGCTACCAGAGATCAGTGGTTGTAGTATAATTAGAGAGGTGTAACTATTTGTCTTGGAGAGTAGAAACTCAGACCGTCTTAAGACCAGCCCCTGCAGGGTATACACAGTGCTGTGACATGGCCGTATTCTTAGTTGCTGGCTGGGAAAAGTGGGAATGCGTTGCCCTTCGCGACTATTACTGTAATTATTAGGGTTAAGAGTAGGGTAGGTATCCCTGTACTTGAAATAAAGTACTATCCCGGCATTTGTCTGGAGGGAGTGTGAAAACCCACTCTCAGGATAGCCACTGTCAGCACCGGGATTCAAACTTCTGATCTGCAGACTTGCTGTAGACCCCCACCTCGGTCATTGGTGCGCTACACCGTGGGGTCTTACTTAAAGGTGCGAGAGCTTTTACTTCAATAACGGAGATTCTTTCCTATAGCCCCTAAATGTCAACGGTCACCAAATTTTGACTCCAAAATATCACAAAAATAATCACCCAAATGGCCTATAACTCAATAATTTGGACCTAATTTTTGCAAAATTTTCCGGAGGAGGACCCCAGGATCTCACACTGAACTTGGTGATATACCATACCCCCAGATCCCCGGCGTGTCCACTCCCCCATTATCTTGGCTTAAATCTGCTCCCAAGGTCACCAGTCATAGATAGAGTTGGGGAGTTTTAGGAGAACCTGGCTCTAGTTTTGCTTACAGCGAAGCAATATTAAATTAGTCTATAAGAAGTCCACTGACTGCAAATTACAAAATATACGTTAGTTCAAATTCGCATTTACTTATTTTGTGAAAACAATCACTGGTCAGCTGCAATATACTGAAGCACATAATAAATAACTTGACTTACGTATGAGTATACCTTTGGTTAATATCGTATGGCCTCGGGTGCCTGGTGCAAGCTTTGGTTAATTATGAAAATATATTTTGCTTTGTTTAATGTACAAAGATATGTGATCGCCTTCCAACCAAAACACTTACCTGTGTTTAGGCTTAGACCCAAAGGCGTGATTCTTCAAGTGCAACAAATTTTAAGAATGTCTACATAAAAACCCTGTATGTAAAACGTATTTTAAAATACGTCTTGACTTTGTGTAAAAATCATGTTTTCATTATGAAAAGAGATTACGTCATATGTCACAGAGGCCGTAGTACTGCACAGTGTACAGTATATCCCTTCCACCTCCCTTCCCCGGAAGATTCCAGCCCCAGGGCCCATCGCCGCTCTCCACGGCCCTGCCCTCCTGGTGATGCCCAGTGGTATTGCCTCGATTTCCTCATGGATAGTTGCTTTCAGGTCATGTAGTGTTCGTTGCTTACGTTGGAAGACGCGAGCCTTCAGGTATCCCCAGAAAAAGAAAACACAAGGGGCGAGATCAGGGGAAAAGGCTGGCCATGGAACGTCGCCCCGTAAGGAGATGGGACGTTCCCTGGCTGTGTGTGCAGTGGCATCATCTTTTTGAAACAACAACACAGGATGATTCACTAAGTCGCTGTATGTAACGTGCAGATGTTACTGTCACAGTTTTGGCCTTCTCTTCAGAATGGTAAGGGCCTACAATCCTGAAATCAAGTACAGCGCACCAAACAGTCACACGTTCACTGTGGAGAGGTCACTCATGGATCTGTCGAGGATTTGTTGCGGACCAGTACTGACACTTTTGTTTACTAACGTACGGTAGCCCGGCAAATGAAACTACGCTTCATCACTTGCCAGTAGCCTGGAGTCGGCTGCCACAGCTTCCAGGATAGACTCACCACACGCTCTGCGGTTGGTCCAATCACATTCACTGAGTTCCTGCACACCCACCATTTTATGCGGAACTTCATCGCGGTGTGTAAAAGTCTCCTTACGGTGCGATCTGTGAGTCCCATAGCACGCGCGTGCCTAAGTTGAGGAGGGAATGTCTCACTGCCCGGATGTTCTCGGACGCCATGAGGCCTCGCTTCGCTTTAACACTCGAACCAGTTCCTCTCAAACAGGGGCGATACTAGGGGGAGGGTATTGGGGGTCAGAACACCCCCCCCCCAATATTTTTTTCCAGTTGAAAAAGTCGGCATATTTGACTTGTTTGTTATTCACGTCGGCAATTCATATGATGACATTCACACATAAAAGAAAAAAGTTTTCAAAAATTATAATTGCCGAATTGAAAATATTGCCAACTTGGAAATGATTTTGCTGACTCGGCATTTATCTACAAAATGTTTTAATATTCCCATCATTGCCGAACAAACTGAGTTTGAAATTTTACCAGTAAATGAAATAAGCCTTGTTACGTTTGTAACACAAGACTGGGTTCGGTCTGGTACGGTTATGTGTCATATGTAGCTAGACTGCTATGTATGCATATTTTGTGCGATGGCATTCACAGAAATTGTTCTCTAAGTGTTCTAGTTGTTAATTCTTTGTGAAGACTGGTCTTTGTTTCCTGCTTATAATTTATAAACTGTTATTCATCTTCTTTGTTGCGAGTCTCTTGACGTCTTATTGTGTTTGTCCAATTACTTGCGATATGAGTTTGTGTTTCATGTTTTAATATCAAACTTTAATATGGATAAGAATAAGAATAGAAAGCGATACAAAGTTCAGAGTCTTGATTGTGGCAGAGTTTTTAATGACGACTATGTATCTCATCATTAAAAAAGAAACATAATGATCAGCCCATTAAAACCACACGATGTGGATTACCAGAGGGCTCCAGCTCCATATTGGCGCTTTTGCAGGCACAATCAAAAAAGAAAACTGGTGAGACTCACGATCAGGTAGGTATAAATTAGCCTATGTGTTTGAAATATTAATATTATGACAAATTTCTGATTTCAAATTATGAATACGGTAATTGAACAGATTCATTCTTATGCAATTACCGTACCATATGTGAAATAAATTTCAAGTAGATTAATGTAGCCTTCTATTTGTGTTATTTAAAGGGTGATGCTTCAAGCTCTTCAAAAACGTGCTTTGATTCAAATGATACGACACCTCACAATATTATGAAGGAAATTTTAAACAGTTCCGAAGTGATTTCTGATGATGAGCACGCGATTCCAAAGCAGCATTCGTCAGATACTCGAACTAGGCCCTATAACAACTTTTTGATTTCACTGGACAGGCAACGTCCCTACATTTGTTTTGTATTGTACCCGATACCTAGTTGAGGCTATCGGCTACGCCAGCAGACATTAAGCCGTATTTGAGATTTGGGAAGAGTTATGAAAAGATAGCGCTCAAATCGAGTCAAGAGGAATGTCAAGATGACGTAGAAGGTCTAGGATTAAGAAGGCACTGACGGCAGTCAAGCAGTTGGAATTATGGATGGAAATATGAAGCTTTATTAAGATCTATATGGAACATGGTATTTAAACATCTCAGAAGAGAAGATATAACAAGCATTATATATGGTAATAATTTGAAGGAAGTCAGATAACCCTTAAGTTATTGTATAACTTAATAGCCGAGATAATCGGGGTTCGAGATTATATCTGTGACGCAAGACCACAGAGGTGGGGAGAACGTCACGTGACTGCGCCAGGGAGGTTCAGGTCAATGCAGTCCAGAGACAGTCAGTCGAGCTCTGTAAGCAGAGGAGTCAAGTACAGTTAGCACGGCAGTCGAATTCAGAGAGCGAGCTGAGTGGGACATGCGCCGAGCGTATGGTAAAAGTCGCGCGGTGAGCAGCATTTGTCACGGAAAGTGAAAGCGACAGTTTTAACTTCACCAAGCAGCGAACGAAAAGTAGGTCAGTGAGCCAGGCAGACACCCGTAGTAGGCAGCGTGAAGACCGGTTACGGAACCAGCTGTACGGGCCAAGCAAGCATGAGAAGGCCGGGGTTTAGAACAGCGCTGTAATAGTAGTCGGAGAACTTTATTTCGAGCTGCAATTTGGAAACGCAGAACAGCATAGCAGAGCGACATGGCGAGGCCAGCTTTAGGCGGAGATGATTCTAGAGCATTGCAGTAGAGACGAGCGGGTTATTTCCAATTTTATACGCAAGTAATCTGATAGAAGATGAACTTCATTATAACGTTGAGTTGGGACTCATATTCAATAATCAAATTGTACAGGCAGATAGTTACGAGATACTGCAACTGTGAACTTCGAATGAACATAGTTTTTTTCAATGACATTACGACTATGCATTTCATAACGCATTCCAAATAACATTAACGATTTTAGGCAAATGAAATGTTATCAGCATATGCACTTATGAACTTTGGCACGTGCATTAATGCAATTCTTTCTTATGAAGTGTTATAAATTACAGAGTACGAACACGGCTACAGGGTGTTTCATAAACTTAGACACTCTGATAAATAAATTTTATTTTATGCAAGTGAGACTTAGCAGTTATTGGAGATTGAACTTTCAACACTCAAACCGACATTGTATGGAACAGTGGCGTAACGTAGAAGAGGAATATGGGGTCCGCTGTTTCTATGAACTTTTTCGTAAGGATTTGGACAGTATCCGCTATGGATAACCAGCAGTTTATCATGTCGGAGTAAACGCAGACAGAGACGCGATGGCACCACAGAGCGATGGATTCGATTCCTGAAGAGGAGGAGGTCCACCAGCTGATTCACTTGGGATTCGAAGGCAATCGTCATTGCGTGGGTGGAATGTTATTCACGCCGATCTTTCGAGAAATTCATTACATAAGGAAAATCGACGATCTTTGAAATTTTATAACAGCTGATTATGAGAAGGTACTGTAAGAGTTATAACTTCCTGATATGATTATTTTCATGAATACTAGGCACACATGTATATTTTTCTAATAGGAGTGATACGATTATTTAGACATGGCTTTGACTTTATATGCTTCAAATTTTGCTAGAATATGGCGTGACCATATGATATGGCAGGCATCATTATACGAAATTCTCACCATTGGTTGGCTTTATTAAACAGATGTTTGGTCTTTTAGACATTTTTCCAGCAAGGATAGTTTTCATGAATAGTTTTTTTTGTGTGACGAGTATTTCGAACTCGTGATTTGCAATTGATTATCTAAATTATTTCGTCAGTTCATTGCATACTAGCGAGTGTGTATCATTCATCAGTAGGGATTTTTTCCATTGGCTTGTTTGGAGATATTAAGATGTTATTCACTTTAGTGAATGAATATCGCTTTTATATGACAACTAGAGACTTGTTGATTCCTATCTGGTACATTCACTCATTTAGTCTTCGAGATGGGGTCTTTCGTATTTATACGATTGTATGGTGGTTACTCAACTTACCCATCGTTCAGGGCACTATCATGTTAGTCGACGGGGCGAGGTCTTTCGTATTTATACGATTGTACGGTGGTTACTCATCTTACTTGCCATTGAGGGACTCATTTTTTATCATCCGAGTGTACTTGAGATTGTAAGAGAATCAAACAAGGAACTACTAGTCACATATCAGTCGAATTTTTGTTAAATAAAGTAAAGATAAATGTCAGCAGGGTTACATTTGTAATTCTTGTTTGCCAATCCAATATTTTGTTGCTATACTCTTTTGAGAGTACTTTCAGTTTAACAGCTGGTACAGCTGATGCTTTTGATGATTTTTATAATTGTGTTTGATACCTTTGAGAAGGATTTAAAGTAATTAAATCTTGTAAGATGAATCATTTATGGTCAGATTTATTTTAAGGCAGATCAGTAATGCATATTTCGATGTGAGAGATTATAGCACATTGGTGTTTTTCTGTGATGTGAATTATGAGAATTGTAAGAGAATTTATGCTATTTGAAAGCAGATATTGAATTACTAAGGTAATATTTTTTCCAATTGTTTAAGAAGTTGTCTAGATGTGATCAGAGTAAATACAGTTATTGGAGATTGTGTGCGTTGATAATTTGAAGCCAGTTATATATTTTTTGTAGATCATGCAACATGGTTAAGTGAAGTTTGTGATAGGCATTTTGTAGAAGTTGCCAAGTTATAGTTGCAATGTTGCTAATGTATTTGAGGCAGACATGAGGTTGTCGAACCCAGTCTAGCGTAATAGTTGAGATTCAGGCTGTATGCTGAATATTTATGGAGTTTTGTGGAATAATTGTGGTATTCAAATGTGATATTTGAAGAAGTGAAGATATATAATGTAGTTGTGGATAGTCAGATCCAACGTGATGTCGTGAAGGCAATAATATTTTTTGGCATGATAATTAAATACGAGATATAACTTGGAAGTGATAAAACTGTAAGACAACGTTCTATAACCCATATTAAACAATTTGTTAGGAAATTAAACAAATAAATAAAGTTGATAATACAAGATTTTCTGAGAATAATAATTAATGAAATAATAATCTGAAATGTAAGCATATGAATGATCTGACCTAATGAAATAAAAATCAGAATGACTAGATGAAATAATAAAAATCTAAATAACCAGAAGAATAAAATTTAAATAAATTGATAGATTAAATTTTGGAATAAATCAATGAATTAAATAAATGGATGAATTAAAGATTGGATAAATAAACTGATTGAAATAAATTAATAGATGATTGGATAGATGATGAATAACTGAATTAGAAGGTGATAATTAATTAAAGAAGCTGATGATTAATGAATTTATATGGAATTAAATAAATTTAATTGAGAGATGATTTGAAGAAATTGCAACTTGAGTTGATGAATTAAACAATTTATATTGATGATTTAAGATGATTTAATCTGAAGGAGATAATAAAATAAGAGTGTGTGAATAACTAGAAAGTATAATGAAGTGATGATAATAATTTTCATTTAAATGATTTAATGGTGATGAGTTAATGATTCTGACAGGAATATGTTGAATTTTGAGATGATAATTAATGTGAGAAATATTTAACTTTGATGATGATGATGATTATGACCAATGAGCAGTGGATTTTCTGTAATTAACAAACAAGCAATTATTAATGACAATGTAAATAGTGTAAATTAATTATTCGATGTTTAGGAGCATTTTACTAACGTATTCAACATTTAAATTATGCCATGCAAGCCATAAATTACGTGATGTTTAAAATATGTGATTATAATGTGTATGTTTAGACAGATTAATAATTTTTTCAAATCCACATTCATGATGTTAATTTAAAGAGAAATTAGGTCTCAGGTATCACGAATGTCAGTGACGAAAGACATAGTGCTACGGTGATCCTGAGAACCCAAGAGAACTTTAGAGATTTTTTCCTGTTTTATGTGGATGAAATATTTTTGATTAGAAAAGAGATGGTTCGATTTTTGGACAATGACAATTTAACGTTGGCATTCGACCATGCTCTCAGGTAGGATGAATATTTAAAATGTCTGTCTGACTATCAAAGTGAAATAAATTTGTTTTTATCTTAGTTGTGATCTGATGATGGTGTGATTTTCCTTTTGTCTTTCCTTGTCTTGATTAAGGCTTAACCGGAAAGGGAGTGGTTTGCTAGGAGTTCAGTTGATGGCGCCCATTTATATTTGCATTTTTTTAATTAAACTTAAGCCCGTAGCGACCCTAGAGATACTTTGTCTCGTGTTACCCTCTGCTTTTTCGATATCTCAGCTGAATTTCCGACACATTCCTTATTTGACTAGAGGTTCATTTAACTCCGCTCTGTCCTGGAACTCCAGTAATGCGATGTAATAGCAGATGGGTCATCGCATCCCCAGGACGAACGGGTACAGAGAGAGAGGGAGAATTGGCTTTACCCACCTGTGGGGCTTCGATTTTGTTTATTCTATGGAATCACATCAGATTTAGATTACTGAGAGATTGATCTCAAATTCATTTAATTGTGTTACAAAATGTATTAAACTTAGTCAGACAATATACTTGTGTGCCCATTCCAGTGTTCATGTTAATCGTATTACTATTATATCATGTTAGTTATAAGTCATTTTCCGATACCCAAGTGAATGCAGGAATTGAGACATTGTGATGTGTGTTTACTGTCGGTAAATCAGTTAACTATGAGTAACTTTAATTTATTAAATAACTGGTGTGACAATGAAGAATCGAAATATTCATAGGGATTCCATTGGGGAGGGGGCATGGCCCCTCTTTGCCCTCCCCCCTCCCCCTCCCTGGGGGTGCCTATGTCAAGGACAAGAACTGTAGGGTAGACCAAGGATATAATATTTTAAGGGGGGACGTATGCGATATTACAGTATAACAGCATTTTTATTATAACTCACGGCATTTTAGAGTTAGCTTTACCAAACTTTGTATACACATAAATAGGTGTCAGAGGAATGTTTTCCACCAATAAGAAATGATAATATTTAAAAATTTTCAAATTCTGAAAATTCAAATGTTTAAAATTTTGTCGTGATGTAAGGAACATTCACTCAAAAACTGTCTTTGCTATGAACTTGAACTTTTGTATATAGACTGTAAGGGAGCAGTTGAATTAGTCAGAATGCTTTTGTTATTTATAAATTATATTTTCAATTCTAGAAAAAATATTGACCTCCTTTATAGGTATATATAAATACATAATTTATTTCCAAATTTATTTAGGAAAAAACTGTCCAAGGGTATTGTATACCTAGTTATTTGAAATAACTGTACCAAATTCCAGTAGAATAGCCTTATTAGTTTAGGAGAAAATGTTCCGTATATGTTGCAGTATGTAGTTTACGGGAAATGAAGAAAGAAAATTTGAAATGTTATTTACCAGAAACAAACAACTAATGCTGGACATAACCATATCCCTCTTCTTCTTGTGACTCTTCTAAACCTCTCCTTTTCACCTGTTTCATTTGCCTGGACTCTTTGATGAGCATTTCCCCTGATAGTACTGATAGTTTGTTGAGGGTAGTGAACCTGCTTGATGGTGGTGGCATGTTCATCAAACCACAAAACAAATTTGTGCCTTCCCTCCCCACCCCAATGCATTTCATGGTATAGCATAACCTCAAATGTGGTTCAAAAACCTTATTGTGTGAGGTAGATGTAAAAAATGGTATATTAGTCTGACAGTTCTTACAAAATAGATGTAACTTGCATACTACACCCAAAGAGTTTCAGTGATGTTTTTCCACAAACAGCACATGCACAAGAAGAAGATATAACACTGCTCAGAATTCCTAAATCTATAAATCTGTAACCACTAGTTGCTTAACGTCCCGTGCTGTCTTCTGAGTATATACGAGATCCAAGTTTCTTCTTTGATGCTCTACCATTGTTCACAGGTGACATTTCAGAGTCATGAGTTGGTTCATGGCACACGACGTTTGTATTTTCCTTTCGAATTCGTAAAATGCGGGCCTTCTTCACTTTTCTAAAAACTCGCGGACTAAATCTGGGCATTCTAAGAGGCGAAGAAACCCACAAAAGTAATAACATTCACTCACTTACTTCCTCACTCCGCGCACTTCAGAAATTGGTTTATAATCTGGCAACAACAACAATTTGCAACTGTGTTTACAGCGGAAGTGGGCTATGCGCACGCGGCAATACAGCGGAAGTTGTCACTGCCTTCATGATCGCGCAGTAAGAATTGTTTCAAATGGACAAAATATTTCAGTTTATGTCATGATGACTACCACGAAGGGGGCGTGGCCTTATGCACGTCGAAACAAAATATTACTTTTGACACACTTGTGGGCTGAATATCATCACAAAACTTTGGGAATATATGGTCAACCTTCTTGACCCAACATTGCATATGTCCCCCCTTAAACAGATTGCATCGTATGTAAGAGGCGGTAACTATTAGAGATGACATTATTAGCTCAGGACAGGGAGGCATGGAGTGCTGCATCAAACCAGTCAAAAGATTGAAGACTGAAACTCAACAACAACAACAAGTAGTTCCGTGAAGAACTATACAGCCTATTTTCATATATCCTACTTATGTTAACTGCCACTATCAACATACAAAATTTCAGTTAGATTGCTGTAATAGATTCGTAGATATTGAGAACCGACTAAATATTTCGGATGGTCGCCATGTTGGATTTTATGCATGTAGGTCCTACAGTTATGTACTGTTTCATGAAGATTATTGTGTACGTGTAGCATTCAAACTTCAATCGCATGATTAGGACACAGGAAGTAGCAAGGAGATTTTAAAATTTCTCACAGCTGCCATCTTGTGGTTATGGAAACAATTGAAATAAATTAGATGCCAGTGGATTAACAATCGTATAAGAATTTACTGTACCAAGTTCCACTGCACTTGGATGGTTAAATTGCGAGAAATGTACATGTGAATAATTATACTTCGCGTCGCCGCCATGTTGGATTTGTAATCACCAGGTTAAAGTCCTATAGGTGAACTTAAGTTCATAGTCCCTATGAACATTAAAAAATCTGATTGCTATAATACATTCGTAGATATTCAGAGCCGTTTAAATATTTCGGATGGTCGCCATGTTGGATTGTTAAATGGATAGGCCATAGAGTCATGTACCAATAAAGTAAAATTATTGCGTAGGTTCATTATTCAAACTTTCACTTTGATCGCATGATTACGACACAAGAAATAAAAACTTAATTTTAAAATTCGCACAGCCGCCATCTTGAGGTTATGTAAACAATTGAACTAAATTAAATACCAGTGCATTACAATGTGTATAAACATATCCTGTACCAGATTTCATTGCGTTTGGAACATTAAATCGCGAGAAAGGTCTATTTAAAATTTTCAAATTCGCTTGGCCGCCATGTTCGTTTTGTTGTTAACCGGTTTTTGAAAGTCTTATAGATGAACTTTCAGTAGTGCCCTTTATCTCCGTACAAAATTTCAGGGAGATACCGCTGATAGTTTCAGAGATATAGAATGCCGCTGAAATAATTCGCACAGCCACCATCTTGTGGTTATGTAAACAATTGAACGAAGTTAGATGTCGGTGCATTACAATGTATATATACATATACTGTACCGAGTTTCATTACGTTTGGATGGTTAAATCGCGAGAAAATTCTATTCAAAAGTCTCAACTTCGCTTGGCCGCCATGTTGGTTTTATAGTCACCAGGTTTTTGAAAGTCCCATAGTTGAACTTCTAGTAGTTCCCTTTATCACCGTACAAAATTTCAGGGTGATATCTGTAATAGTTTCGGAGATACTGAATGCTGGTGAAATATTTCGCAACCGCCATGTTGGATTGGTGAGACACAATAAAGTTTGAAGGTCACGGTCAGGGTCGGCCAGAATGGTGCTATGATCTTAGCGAATTTCATTGAAATCCCTCCATCCGTTTACATTTTATTAGGGACACACACACACGAATCACACACACACATACGCACACACACACGGACAAAAGGTGATGAGCTTTTACACAATGGAAGCAAAGTCTGGTGGACTTGCAGTTTGAAGCAGAATGCTTGGGTGCTAGGCAGTTGAAGCAATGTTTATTCTGGGAAACTAATTTTCTTCTGTCGTCGACTGACAGTTCTTTAAAAGATTTACATAGATATAAGGCGTGGGAATCTTTACAAAGTATGCACTTTAATGGTTCATTTAAACTCTTGTGGGGTTCGCGTTGAGTGTTTAAAACGAGAGAACTAACAATACGGCGTTCACTAGACCTAGTTGGGTAACCAGTGGCGTTTGACTTGAGTTTAGATGAGCTGGACCCAGGTTTTTGGGTACTAGACGCTAAGCGTTCACTTTTAGGTTTAAGAGACATTGATTCAAATTTAGAACTAGGGGATGAGGGTTCACTTTGGTTAGCTAAAGCAGTTAAGAGTTGGCATCTAGCATTTATGAAAGTGACTAAATGCTCGTAAGAGTAATCGTCTTCTCTGGAAAGTTCAATCTCCCAAGCTTTTGGGGTAGCAACATCGACTTTATAAACCACTAAATGTATTAAGAAAGTGTCCCAGTGTTCAGTGGGTTGATCCAATTGGGACAAAGCTTTAACGTGAAGTTGTGCTGTATCAATGACAGTACGCAACTAGTAACGTCATTGTGTTGTGACGCAGGTAAGTTAAATAGAGCCTTCATATGGCGTTGAATACGTAACCGTGAATTACCGTATCTTTATTTCAACAAGTTAAAGGCAATGGGGTAGTTTTCGGCAATTAATGGGAGTGCTTCAACTAACTGCAGAGCTTGACCTCGGAGGATAGATCTCAAATAATGAAACTTGTAGATGACTTGAATGTCTTCATTGTCATGAACAAGAGAACAAAATAGTTCATAAAAAGAATCCCAAGTAGATTCGTCTCCAGAGAAGTGGGGTAAATCAATCTTAGGTAGAATTGGTTTGGGCTTGTGAGTGCCCTCGCGAGAAAAGGTTTGTTGTTCGTGAAGGGAACCAAGAACAGAACCATCTTTTTTCTGTTCTTCTTCGAGTTGGCGTATTATTTTAAAAGCAGAACCTATACCTTCGTAATATTGATTTTCTACTTCGACTCGATCTTCAATTTGATTGAGCACACAAGTTTCAATTTCAGTTTGGATGTTACAATAATTTTCATATGAACGTTCAAAATCCTTTACACGATGTTTTAACAAATCTAATTGAGCTTCTGAGGGATCTAGCTCTTTGATGTATTTTCTGAATCGGGTAATTTGCCCTTTATAGGATGCTCGTTTAGAAGTAAGTTTTTCATCCTTATCCTTTTCTGTAGGAGCCATGACAAAATAGGTAAATTAAAGTATAACTTACGAAAGTGTGGAACCTTGGAAATGCTGTCAGGCTGGCAGCAACAAATAAGTTGAAAGAAAGGGACACACCAAAAGAGACAGGAGCGGCCTCTTTCCACTTCACAGGCTTTGCACGGTGTAGTTATAGCTGAAAAAATCAAAGAAGATATTAATGATTTGCAAAATATTGTCAAATAACCCTTGACAAATAGAAAATGTCACAAATGGACTCTACCGGGTTTCGGCACCAAATTTTGGGTAGATTATTAGCTTGGGAATAACCTAACCCCCAAGGGAAGATGATAAAGAAAAGGAAGTGGGTTTCGGACTGGAGAAAAAGGATGGAGAAATAGGACGAGAGTCCTACAGAAGTTATAAGTTTAACTTTAAGTATACTCAAAGGCAGCTGCCACTGCAAATCCGCTCTCCGATACCTAAAGTGGGTAGGGACCTGGGCAAAGCTAACGGGAAACGCAGCTGGAACTTGGGTTGTTTGCAAGAGAGTTGCTTTAGCGTATTCCCTCTCAAGCATACATATGCCTACTATGGGGAAGGGTGGTGGTCTTGCAAGACAAAGAGTAACGGATTTATTGTGTATCTGTTCAAAGGAGTTTGTTTCAAAACAGGTAATTTGAAGAGTGCAAATAATTTGAATCAGCTTTGATATTTTAGTTTTTGAAATTGTAGAATTCCTAAAGAGCGACCAAATGCTTCCAAGAAGGATAGGGAAAAAGCATTTATACCTTTGGGAAATGTACCAATAGTTGCATTTAGAAATGGCTAAGCTTTTACCCAGCAAGGCGCCGACTAAAAGTTTAGACAATGAGAAACACTTATATTTTGAAAAACCAACCATCAGTGTTAGAGAGAATCTCCACAAGCAGGAAGCTGGCGTAGCGACCTATGCTTGCCTTACTGGCCAGTTAGAATTAGCTATTAAAGCTAAGAGAGACTTTACTAAGTTACCAACTAAGAGTTCTTGCTCAAATGCAACATGTGGTGAAAACCCTATCAATAGATTTATTTTTATTGAATAGGAAGAGTCAAGGAAGATAGGATCTTGCCTAACCGCTATATTAGAGAAATTATAAAGCCAAAAAGAAATCTTTAATATATTTAACAATGTAAAAGGAAGTAGTTTTGTAACAAATATATAATTTTGATTTCTATAAACAATTGGGGTCGCAGACCTCCGAAAACAACTAAAGCTTGCGCCAGGCAATTGATAATTCTTTTGGTTTTAAACCTTTTATATACTTTAAAATCTTCGTAAGATCTTGAAATGGCAAAGATGAATAAAGGAAAAATTCAAAGATAACTGACGTACTTAAAGTTAGACTACTGTGACTTAAACCGTGTCGAGTGAATCTGCTCCGGTCCGAAGTGGAGCTGGGGCGTGACGTCTACCTGCACATGAAGTGCCAGCAGGACAGTACGCTCGCCGAACAGGATGAGGCGGCCCTGGAGAGGTAAGTCGCTCTTGTGACGAGGGAGTCAGTGTGGTGGTGTGTTTATGAATTCTCAGGTAAGTCTGTCAGACCTTTTGCTCATTCCCACCGTAAGAATATTTCAAAGGCGAGATTCAAACACAGTAGACTGGTTTACAAATTGAAATTTCAAAACATGGTCTTTGCTGCTCGGCAAAAGAAAGAATAAAATAAAATAGACGAAATGTGCTTTAGTTTGTAAGGTTAGCAATTGATTCATCCTTCTATTCCACCTAATCGATTTGAAGTTATTTGTTGAAGAAATAATTTGAAAGCAAACCCAGCGTTTAGAAACGGGGGAAATAATCAAGGTGAATTGTCGGGTTTTTGAACTTGATGACTCAATTGTAGCGAACAGATAATTGCAGAATGTTTTGAAATAATTAATATCACCCTACTGACGAATGTGGTGCCTGGTTTCAGAAGCAGCGGAATGGGGAGATGGAGGACAAGGACGACCCGTCGCTCCACAAGGAGTTGAAAATACTGGAGAGCAAACAGCAGGAGGTGGTGCGGGTAAAGGAAGAACAGTTGAAATCTGCCCAGGAGGAGCAAGGGATGCAGCAACAGTCGATTGAGCGTCTGTCCGACATATTGCACGTGGAGGACAAGGCTCTAACGCAAGACGTGTTCGTGGAAATGCAGGGCAAACAGAAGGTTTGTTGCAGAGCATGGCTCACCTCGACTCTTGACTACTTGCAGACCAAGATTCGGAGGATGAAGGTCAAGCTGGATCACAAGGATGATTTCGACTCCCTCAAGGACCAGAAATAGAATGCAGAGTGCAGTGCAATTATCACAACGCTAGGTCGCATATATGGAGAAAATGCGCTACTGGATGAGAAGGATGGGTGTCAGTTCGGAGAATTCAAACCGGACTTAATACCACAGGAGGGGGGAAACGAGGACTTCATCAAACAGCAGGAGAAGAATATTGTTACCCTAATGCAGCAGAATGAAGAGAGGGACATCCTCAGAACCAAACTGAATGAGGCTACAGCGGGAGAACGGGATGCCCTGGACGGGAAAGAACAGGTACGGAAACAAATTGAAATGGTGTTTGATGAGGTCAATGCTCTACTTGGATTGGACTCTCGAGATACTAATGAACTGAATGATGAAATTCAGTATTTAAAGAACAAGTTGCAAGAGAAGAACGAAATAATAAGTCAGTTGAATGAGGTGAAAGAGAAGCTAAGGAAGAATGCTAATGAAGGAATTACTGATGAAATAGACAGGTTGATTGGCATCTCAGAAGCAGACAAAAACAAAGACGAATTTATCGCTCAGCTGAACGAACCGGACTTAATGCCACAGGAGGAGAATAAGGAGGACTTCATCAAACAGCAGGAGAAGAATATCGTTACCCTAATGCAGCAGAATGAAGAGAGGGACATCCTCGGAACCAAACTGAATGAGGCTAGAGCGGGAGAACGGGATGCCCTGGACGGGAAAGAACAGGTACGGAAACAAATTGAAATGGTTTTTGATGAGGTCAATGGTCCAATTGAATTGGATACTCGAGATATTAATGAACTGAATGATGAAATTCAGTATTTAAAGAAGAAGTTGGAAGAGAAGAACGAAATAATAAGTCAGTTGAATGAGGTGAAAGAGAAGCTAAGGAAGACCGCTAATGAAGGAATTACTGATGAAATAGACAGGTTGATTGGCATCTCAGATGAAGCCAAAGACAAAAACGAAGTTATCACTCAGCTGAACGAACCGGACTTAATGCCACAGGAGGGGAAAAAGGAGGACTTCATCAAACAGCAGGAGAAGAATATCGTCACCCTAATGCAGCGGAATGAAGAGAGGGACATCCTCGGAACCAAAATGAATGAGGCTATCGCGGGAGAACGGGATGCCCTGGACGGGAAAGAACAGTTACGGAAGCAAATTGAAATGCTGATTGATGAGAACAATGCTCTAAATGAATTGTACACTCGAGATATTAATGAACTGAATGATGAAAATCAGAATTTAAAGAACAGGTTGAAAGAGAAGGAAGCAATAATAAGTCAGTTAAATGAGGAGAATGAGAAGCTAAGGAAGACTGCTGATGAATGAATTACTGATGAAATACACAGGTTGATTAGCATCTCAGAAGCAGCCAATAACAAAGACGAATTTATCGCTCAGCTGAACGATCCGGACTTAATGCCGCTGGAGGGGGAAAAGGAGGACTTCATCAAACAGCAGGAAAAGAATATCGGTACCCTAATATAGCGGAATGAAGAGAGGGACATCTACGGAACGAAACTGAATGAGGCTATAGGAGGAGAACGGGATGCTTTGGACGGGAAAGAACAGGTACGGAAACAAATTGAAATGGTGTTTGATGAGGTCAATGCTCTACTTGAATTGGACACTTGAGATATTAATGAACTGAATGATGAAATTCAGAATTTAAAGAACAGGTTGCAAGAGAAGGACGAAATAATAAATCAGTTGAATGAGGAGATTGAGAAGCTAAGGAGGACTGCTGATGAAGGAATTACTGATGAAATAGACAGGTTGATTAGCATCTCAGAAGCAGCCAAAAACAAAGACGAATTTACCGCTCAGCTGAACGAACCGGACTTAATGCCACTGGAGGGGAAAAAGGAGGACTTCACCAAACAGCAGGAGAAGCATATCGTTACCCAAATGCAGCAGAATGAAGAGAGGGACATCCGCAGGTCCAAACTGAAAGGGGCTATAGCGGGAGAACGGGATGCCCTGGACGGGAAAGTACAGTTCAGTCTTGATATCATAAAAATCATCATTTTTAAAGTCATAAATTAAAGAATCTGTATGTTGCATAACATGATAGTTTTTCTTAACATAATCATAGTGAAATTCATACATAAGTGTTTTTGACAATTTCAGTATGGCTCGTTGTAAGTTACTTTAAGACGATTCATTTGTCTTACAACTTAATCCTCATGAATAATTGAACAGCTATGAAGTTTAGGCTTGCTTATTAAGTTATTCGCACCGTACCTTTGACCTTCATTCTCCCACTTTGTATCAGCTTCGCTTATCAACATTCTCCATAGTCTTTCCAAGAACACTATTATTCATAAGTTTATAAAAATCTTTTTCAAAAGTATTTGTTCACAGTGTTCTTAAATTATTGTTCAGATCAATATATGGTTTGTGCCATGCTGACTGATGAAATTGTAATACATGATGAATTTTAGTTAGTTTTAATCCATGCTGTAGACACTAATTCAAGTTTTGATAATGTATTACATATTTGCATTTATATTTCACATTAGCAATTAACATTTTCATTCAGTGATGTGATGTATGGAGATTTAATATTCTCAGGACAAAATGGTAAATCATTATGTTCATCATGTTACTCTTTAGGGTACTCAAGATTTACCTCTAAAATATATCCTTTTTCATCGTTTTCATTTAGAGTGTCAACGTGTAAGGCATCAATTTCAGGTTGTGTCAGCCAGCGAAAATCTTTCAGTGGTAGATATTGACTCATAGCCCAACCATATTGGTTATTTGCATCGAGGTAGACAATATACTTTGACTCTTCACAAGGGTTATAGCTAGGCATGTATTTATTATTTGCTTTAGAATACCGTCCACTACATTGACTTAATCCTCCTCGAATTGATGATTTTATAAAATGAATCATGTCTATATCAGTCATCAATTCTAAATTTACTTTTGTCTTTTTCAACATTGAACTAAAACTTAACCCAGGAGCAGTTAAATACTGACAAGGATCAAGGTCATAAGTTTTCATAGAAACATTCGAAAACTTTTCAAAAACATCTGCTAATAACAACACATCTGTCTTCAAATATATGTCTGAAAATTCACCTAAAGTTTGAATGTCAAACTGTGTCCATACACGATGTGCATGTAAATATTCCTGATCACTAATATGACTTGTGTTTAAGGAACAGTAAAATGCATCTTTTGGTGGTAAAAAAACACTCTTCAAGACGTTCCACACAGTTAGTATATTCATAAGGGAATATACCCTTTTGTCGAATCAAATTAAAATCATCTTCTTTGGAAAGACACGTTGATTTTCATGAATATGATCTGGTTTTAAATTACTAGCAAGCTTATCAAGACTACTTGGCATAAAGTGGAATGGATCTAAAAATCGCAGTTTTATATATTTTTTGTGCCAGTTTTGATGTATTTTGTGAACGATATGTATTGTTCCTTATTATTTGCGATCACATCAATTTTCACAAATGAAGCTCCAAATTCTTTAACGATAAACTGTTTATCATATTTGCTACCGTTATGTAGAATGACAGGAATGAATTTTACTACTCTATACTTTAAATTACATTCTTGGTGAGCAGAACCTCGATATTTTGCTGTTAAATGGTCATGATCGCGAACCCTGTCCATATATAAACATTCACCACATATAAAACAATTAGTTTCAGTTTCAAAATTCATTTGCTGTGATGATGTTAGTGGCTCTATTGGAATGATAGTATTTAAAATAGAGGATATACGGATGGCATCTTTTTCAAGTCTTTCCATAAAGACTTTCGGTGCAACAGGTCCTCTATAGAGCTCAAACGTATTTAACGAGTCATCATAACTACATTTAATATTATATGCAAAGCTAAAAGGTTCATGAATGTGAGTGGGGTTAGTAAAAGGTTTCATTGGATTCGATGGACATGTAATAAAAGGTTTCAGCAAAGCTTCAAAGTCGGCATATATAACAAATGGTACTCGAAGCTGCTTCTCAAAGTCCTTAAATTTCAGTTATTTCCTGGAGTAGGCAATACTGTACAAACATGATAACAACCCCATTTCTGATCCTGAGTCAAATGATCCTCTTTTCTAAAATATTGAAAACAACCATCACACAACCACTTTTTATCATTGCGTTTTGATAGTTGACTACTGACAAGTCTACTTAAATGTTTTATCCAACAATAGTGAGCATTTTCACCTTTAGTTATGTATAGTAAATTTACATGATTATCCTTTTTTCCTGAGTATATTATAGAGGACCTACTATACTCTTGTTTTAAATTTCATACACATTAATACTTACATTGTTCATCTCTTCAAAACGTTGAATGTCTTTTATCGCCATAGGAAATTCCATTTCTTTTAAATCTAACACTGAGGAATAGTGAGGATAACATGAAGTTCTATCCATATGCTCTGCTGCTGGATGGAGAGCTGAGGCTACAGCCCACGCAAAACATTATTGATCACTATTCAAAACGTTTACACAAGCTTTCTTCCGTTTGATCCATACAGGTAAATCAATATATGATGATGCTACAAGGGGATTATATTTATTCACGTTGGTTTCTAAATAAAGTACTTCAACCAACGCCCAGCCTGACTCCCTTTCCTGAAACTCTTCACTCTTCACGATGTTAACACTTGAAATATCTTGGTACTGCCCCCCGAAAATTGAATTATTCTGGGACAAAATGAGAGTATTTTCCTTCCCCATGATAAAATTTAACCAGCAAATATAAATTCTGGAAGTGTGGCACAGGAGTGTAGTGTTACAAGCTCGAGGCCGTGGGAGAGCCCTATCACGAGACATATTGCACAATAGACGCTTCTAGAAGGCTGAAATTGGCATAGCAACGGTGAGTTTGGAAATTAATATTATAAATATTGTTTTAAATTATGCTATTGGATCCCAGCCCAGAGCCAATGAGAAGACGTCTTATTGAAGAAGGGATCAACTTCAACAACATAATTTGGTGAAATTATGCATTTAGGCCCTTAGAAGAAGATTCTTATTTGGTAATGAAGAGAATATTACAAGAAATTATGTCTGATACCTTAAAAACCGCAGATCGGTTAATCTACGCAGTAATAAGCATTAGCAATCTACGCGCTAAAATTATGGTGGAAGATTGATATGGCCACCAAAATTTCGACTTGGAGAGTGGGATCCAAGGATCGAGGTTCTTATTCCAGCAGTATTTGAAGAGTAAGGAAGTGTTTGTATTGGGTTAACGGAGATCACAAAGCTTTGTCCGAGTGCGACGACTGTCGACTCGTGGAGACGCTAGGTTAGCAGGGTAGAACGTTGGAGATTACCGCACTTCCATTTTAAGTCAAGTTGTGAGGAACAGTGAAAATAGTATATCTCTTATATAATTGAGATTTGAGTTCAACTAAGTGAATATAGAGATATAACAGGTCGAATACTACATTCTGTTGAAAGTCGAGCGTTTTAAGATTTACCAATTCGACAATATAAGCCTGTTAGGACAGTTTTTCAAATGTGTTGGAAATAAAGCTGAAAATCATTTTAGTTGCAAAGTGAAGTTGGCGAACGCAGTTCAAGTGAACAGTAGCTAAGAACTTTTAACATTGGCGCAGCAAATAAACATTATCATAATGACTGTCATTATTCTTCAATTAGTTTCATTCGACATAATTAAAGTTTTTGATATGATGAACTAAATAGTCATGCTCCAGAGACATATTCGATAACAGAAGTTAAGATGCAACGATTGAGCTTCGTTAGACAACGTATTCTTGAATACAGACGTAGTGTACGGTCCATCTTGTACATTTTCGTCAGTCTACGAACACTAATGTAACATCAATTAGCAATAGAAATATTTCATTCACCATCTATATGAATATTTCTATAAATTATTTTACAATGATGAGGCTGATATATATTTGCGACGGAGAATGAAGATTCTACAGAAGAGATTTGTCAAGATGCTAGGGTAGTCCAGCAACAACAGAAGAATTTGGCAGAAGGATGTCGTTCGACCCAGGCGAATGTTGGTGAATTCCGGAGAGGGAACGTTTTCCTATCTCTGAGGTCACAGTTCCGAGGTTCGAATGCAGATCCATCTCAGTATCTTGAACTGAGGAAACCTCTAAATAATTATGTAAATACTTATCTAGATCTTCAAGTTTTCGTCCAATAAGGTAGCAGTGTCTCTTATTTTTAGTATAGAGCTTGGGAGCCGTCGTTCTTACTCCGTATTTTCACATTTCATGTATTTCAGTGTTTTCTTGTATTTTACACTTCAGATGTGTGCTAAGATTTTTATGCTTAAGCTTATTTAGGAGATGATTGCCTTTCATCTATTTTTCAATTTTATTCTACGGATCAGTTGTTGAACTGACATTAAAATATTTTGTTTGAGGAATCAGATTGCCTCATAGAAGACGAGTCGTTTCGACTATCGAATTTTAATAATTTTATTTAAACCAAATATTCAGACATTGTGTCATAGTTTCAAATTAAATTCTTTTAAATTTAATTTGAGCACTTTAATGTAACAACATCAAACTTCAAGAGCAGAAGAAACATCGAATGATATTGTTATATCATTTTTGTACATAAACTTTCGACGATCTAGGAAATACTAGTCGTTTGATAAGACCGAAGTCTTAATCCCTATAGACATTCTTTGTGTAGAGTAGAAAAACATTACGACATTGACAACCCTTTTTATTACTTGTAAAGCTGAGAGCTTTGTTCATTTAATATGTTAGAGGAAATACCTTTTGATAGAAGATTATTCAAATCTTTGGCTAGGAATCCAAAACTAGTTTATCCCGGTCAAGATTGAATTCTATTTTGACACTATAAATAACTTGTGTTATTTTACACTATTTGTGTTATATCACGTCATTATGTAGACCTGATATTACAACGATATACAATTTAAAGTTTGATAAGTGAGGTGAAACAGGAATATTATTTCATTATATGTATTTGCGTCAGACGAGTTAACTGTTAATTATCTTTTTGGGTAGTAAACTTTAGGAGGACAATCACGACAGTCTAATATCGTTCATTACGATTGGAAGTTTCGTTTAAAGAACTTAAGGATGTATAACTGTAGATCAGTAGTCATGTGAAACGATACTGAGGGTCATGCCGTTATTTGAGAAAAGTTCCCACACAAGAAATGTTAATAAAAATTAATCCGTTTTTGGTTATTGTTTAACATAGTGGATGATAAGTGTTTATGCCATATATACTGTTACATGAGGATTTGTAGAGCTATGGAGCGCTCGTGCGAAGGAAGTTCCGCATTTTAAGGGAAGTCAATGAAATTATTGTTCTTTGATAAAAAAGACATGGATCATGATAAGAGTCGTTGATAAAAGTAATAATAATAATAATGTTATTGGTTTTACGTCCCTTTTAACTACCCTGGCTTTTAGAGACGCCGGGGTGCCGGAATTTTGCCCCGAAGGGGATCTTTAACGTGCGAGTAAATTTACTGACACGGCTCCCTCGCATTTGCGCACCCTCAAATGCCAGCTGACTGCGCCAGGTTTCGAACCTGCAACCTTGGGCTCAGCAAGCGAGAACGTTACCCCTGAGCCACGCAGCCAGACTGTATAAAAGTAGTCCAGTTCATGTGAAGTAACGTTTTAGCTGTGTTGACAGAAGGGTTTTAGCGGAATGCAATTAGAGAACGATTGTCTATTCATGTCAATGATACCATTATTATATTTTATTAAACCCGAAGTTATGTAATTTCATACAGTTAACATTTGTCAGTCGACTGCACTAGACCGACATTGTAATGAAACCTATATAAGACGATGTGTGAGCAGTATATGAAAACTACCGAGTGTTAGAAAATGTAATACAGTGTAAATAGTTAATTGAGAGTAACCGAGAATCCAGAATCTCGAAAGTAACATTGTCTATTAATATGAATAAATTACATGTAAATATCTTTCGGAAATGATTTAATTATTTAAATAATTTTTATCATTTCAAATGATCTTGTCGACTTCGTCGTTATGCTTGGGTCCAACGTTATGCGTCACGGAGACGGAGACGGAAGTGACGTCATGCAGCCGCGCAGGAAGCGATTGCGTGACGTCATGCAGCCACGCGGGAAGCAGAAGCTAATGGTTATTGGAGTCTGTTGAAAGAGTCCTGGGGCGTCGAGCAACCTGGGGCTTTGAGCGAAGCAAACCCAAGGATACAGGGTGACTTCTAAAGAGATATACAAGATGCCATATAACAGGGTGCCTCCTAAAGAGGTGTGCAGGATGTCAGAGCAAAATACAGTACAAGATGCCAGATAACAATACAGGGTGACTCCTAAAGAGATATACAAGATGCCAGATAAGAATACAAGGTGACTCTTAAAGAGGTGTACAAAATGGCAGAGAAGAATACAGGGTGACTCCTAAAGAGTTGCACAAGATGTCAGACCAGAATACAGGGTGCATCCTAAAGAGCTGTGCAGGATGTCAGAGCAAAATACAGTACAAGATGCCAGATATGAATACAGGGTGACTCATAAAGAGATATACTAGATGCCAATTAAGAATACAAGATGACTCTTAAGAGGTGTACAAGATGGCGGAGAAGAATACAGGGTGACCCCTAAAGAGGTGCACAATATGTCAGACAAAAATACAGGGTGACTCCTAAAGAGGTTTACAAGATGTCACACAAGAACACAGGGTGACTTAAGAGATATACAAGATGCCAGATAAGAATACAGGGTGCCTGCTAAAGAGGTGTGCAGGATGTCCGAGCAAATTACAGGGTGACACTTAACGAGGTGTACAGTATGTTAGATCCAATTCAAATACAGAGTGACCCTTAAAGAGGTTTGCGAGATATCAGATTCAAATAATGGGTGACTCTTAATGAGTTGTAAAAGATGTCAGACTCAAATACAGGGTGACCCTTAAAGAGGTGCCCGCGCGGGAAGCCTAAGTTAATGGGTAATGGAGTCTGTTGAAAGAGTCGTGGGGCTTCTCGCTTCGCTCGAAGCCCTCCTGAGCCTTTCTAACATGTGTAGCATTTGTAGCACGCGTCATTTTAAATGATATAACGTCTAGTCTTTCAGACTGACTGCAATTTTTTAATAGGATTTGAAACACCCAATACCTTAGTCACAAGAAAAGGCGTTTAATTATAATAACGAAATGTGTGAAGCGTATCCAATCTACCCAGGGGATCAAGTTTTATAATCTAAGGGGAAAATAATAACATAACCTATTTTTAAAAATTAATAGAAGAAATCAAATCAATTTCAATCACATTACAGTATATTATTATATCTGCCACATTACATCAACAGGAGGTGAAGGTTGTATTCACAGAACAAACAAAAATAACTACGACTATAATTAATTACTCCCAAAAAATAGTCAAGGAATCGGAGAAAGCAAAACAAGAAGAGATGAAATTGATAAATAAATAATAAATTAGACATCGAACCTGACATTGATTAAACGCCGAAGGAAATTAAAAGACAAGGTTACATACTTATGGGTTTAGTTAGAAATGATTCCAAAAACAGAAGTTCCAGATCAACCTAATATAAGGTTAGTTGAATTCAAAACAATTATCTTCTTAGTAAAATATCGTTCATATATAGAAGGTATTCATAATCTCATGGATTATTCCCAATTAATACTTTAAATCATATCATTTCTCGAAGCGCATACTAGCATACGTCTATCCAGATCAAAATCGCAAAACAATTTCGTCGCAGAAAAAACTGAAGAAACATATCTCGGATTGTTGGAATCAAAGATTCATGGAAAACAATCCACCACGTTTGCATGGTAACGAAAAGGATAAAATGAAGTCCAAGGACTATAAATAGGCTTATATGAAGCAAACTACAGTGTGGTCAAGGGAAATAAATTACGAAAGAAAAAAAATATAGGTTAAGAAACTTGAACCACACAAACAAAATGAAGTAACCATGAGATGAAAATCACAGGACAACAAAAACTAAACTTGAAAAGAACCCAAATAACTTCAGAAAAAACATGCTACAATTTCGAAGTAAACCTAGAAACCCAACTTAGGAAACCGAAGAAGTCACATCTTAAACTCACAAAAACTTCGGTTCACATGCCGAAAAACTGGCTATTCTATCCCTTAGAACTTTTCCGGAGTTTTTTCTACATCTTCGCGGCTCGTCTTCTCAACACAATGATAACAATTCCTTCTCTAAGACGTAACAATCAATTCAACATAAACTGAAGATCAACAAGCGTACGCCATGTTTGCGTGAACATCTGGTCAAAACAGATGAAAGTGGCCGAGCGTTACCGACAGTTCACGCTTGCTCCGCTAGGTCGAGCGGTAGGTAATACCGCACAGGAAGTCCGGGAAATTCAAATAAATATTGAGTCGTATGCAAATTACGGCTCAGGATTTATTAATGAAATGTTTTGGAATAGCGTGCGTTTTGTGAGCGGATGTTTTATATGAATGATTGCCCATTGTTTAAGAGTGATTGTTGAACCGAATTGGTCTAGAACATTTTCGGGGTGCGAATGAAAGATTGTATGAAGATTTCATAATGATTGTTAAAGGAATATAGAAGTTATGAGCATTTTTGTAAGATCTGAATGTTAATTTTATACGTATATTTTAAACGCACACAAGGCAGTCTCAATACAAGCCAGACAGAATGATTCACCGTTAGGAGTGGAGAGCTTGGTGTGATATAATGTGAACAGGTGGCGACTCATAGCCTTGTATAAAATGTAAATATTTGTGAGCGCAACGATGTGCTAGCGTTCATTGATGAAGCATGCCAATGCACGTGCGTTTTCCAGACGCGTGCCAATGAAGGTAACCAGTTGTCAGGAATGTCATGAATGTAAGAGCCTCCATTAAACGATTTTTCTTTACGTAGTGTAGGCCTAAATACGCCAAGGCTTTTAAGCTTATAATTTTACACAGCAATGTAGTTAGATGTGCTGTGGAAGAGAAGTGTGTATGATTGGATGGTTTTATTTTTTGTTGTTAGATTAGTTTATTGTTATTTTGTTTATATTAGACTAGTTTACTCTTGATAATAAATTTATTCAGTTCGTTATCTGTTGTCGTTGACGTGTGATTCATTTTAAATATAAGGATTAGAGCATTGTGGATGTATTGTAGGCGAAGCTGAGTTCCCAGTCCCCGAGACACGTAAGTAAAGGTCAGTGTGCCCCGTGTAGTTTGTTGTTTATCCAAAATATTTTTGTAACTGCTGTATGTAAATCGCTAAAGTCCATGTTGGAGCGATTTCTAATGTAGTAATTTGTCGGTGCTGTTAGAAATAGGCGATCCAGCTGGGGCAATGGATATTCCAACAGGCTACTTTTTGGATTTACGGGTACAGTACATATCTCTGATATTAGTTGATTCACTAACAATTGTGCTTTTTGTATTAAAAGATTTGATATCAGTATTTTCGCCTTCACTCCCAGTTTTTACATATAACCCAAAGAGTTCAAAATTCATTTTAAATGTTTTATGCTCTACTAAAACATTATCTACCATGCCGAACACACTAGGTTGAACAGTCTTTAAAAATGATTCAATACTTTGAGTTTTTTTGCTTCACTATGAAATCTGAAACTATCAATTCGACTTATAAACGCACTACCAATTTGTTGAATATTCGCAGAATTTCTTTCAAGTCAAGCGTTATTTTTATGATAAATACTGCGTAAATGTCCATGAATGTTTGAAGAAAGTATATCAATATTGCATACATACAATGCGTTATCGAAAGTTCACCATTCTTCTTTCTTTTCGTTGCACAACTATTTTCACAAACTTGAGAACTTTTACGCTTTTGAGCATTTATTTTAGAACAGTCACCCCCTACATCACATTTGTTTAAAGGTTCCGTGCTAGTTGATGGTTTTGCAGTGTTTAATTCCTGTTGTTCACCATGCACTTCAACCATGTGGGATTGATATCGCTTTACAGCAGAAAAACCAAGATCACAAACTGAACACGAGAAAGGTAATGAACTGCCTTGCTTTAAATTTACATGCCGTCCAAGACTATCCCGTCGGTTAAATGTCATAGCACAATGACTGCACACAAACATTTTAATGTTATATTTAGTAATTGCATGCCGTTGAAGGCTGTCAGGTCTTGACAACTGTTTCTTACAGTCACCACACTTGAACATAATGATCACTTTCCATGTTACCTATAAAAGAAAGAAATCATAAATGTTAATAAATGATACAACAAAGTAAAATATAAATAGTTTAATTACATTCCAGTCAATATTCATAGACTTTAGTTAGCAGATACCATTGTCACTGTCACCTAGCGGTGAACGTTTGGAATTAATAGAGCGTTAAACACACATTTCACTTGATCTCTTGTTTTAAATAATAATAACCAGCGGCCGCCAGTTAAGTGAGCTAAGTGTGACGTTATAGCCAGTTTTAAAGCAAGTCTAAACTTGCAGAACATGCCACGTGATAGAAACCAGCAGCCTCCAGTAAAGCGAGCTAAGTGTGACGTCATAGCCAGTCTTAAAGCAAGTCTAGACTTGTAGAACATGTCACGTGATAGAAACCATCGTCCGCCAGTTAAGTGGGTTAAGTGTGACGTCATAGCCAGTCTTAAAGCAAGTCTAAACTTGTAGAACATGTCACGTAATAGAAACCAGCGGTCAACAGTTAGGCGAGCTAAAGTGTGACGTCATAGCCAGTCTTAAAGCAATCTTAAAGCAAGTCTTAACTTGTAAAACATGTCAGGTGATACGGTTAAGTTAGGTAAAGTTAGGTTATGTTAGGTGAAGTGAGGTTAAGTCTTTATATATTCCCTCTATCACTGACACCTAGCAACGAATATTCGGACTTAATAGAGCGGTAATCAAAATCTAACCTACAAATTTAGCTTTACACACCATGGTCAAGTAGCTCCAACTTTAACTACCAAATATTCCATTGTCTCTGACGTCTAGTGGTGAACATTGGAAAATATCGCTCTAGCTGTTTAAATGTTATTAAAGGGGTACTTACCTTTACTAATTTATCAACTGCTGCCACTGAATGAACTAGGTATAGGAATCTGCTAACCTTACAGGTACCCAAATATCTGTAAACAAATAAATCAATCAATCAATACATACATTCCAATCAATAACTTCAAAATCAATTAGTAATAAAATACTAAAATCCATTAATAATAAGTACTAACCTTGCAAAATAATGTAATGATTTTCTGCCAAAGCTTTTTTGCCACTCTTTAGCAGTAATAGAGCACTGTTCACTCGTAGCGAGTAATAAAGACAGACAGTTGGGAAATATATGACACCTCTCTTATATAGGCTCTTATCGCTCGTGTCAGCTGTTTTTGTAGATCATTGCAATTTCTTTCCCATACACCTGCCAGTCCTAAGTGCAATAGGAACACATGTGTAATATCCAATGACTGCTAACTTTGCACATCCATTGTCAAGATGAACACCTGCGGTTTTAAATTACTGCAGCGACAGTCATAGCAACAGACCTGTGTGCTCTCTGCCATGTCAGCAACATGACACCGGGAGGAACTCCTGTGTAATATCCAATGACTGCTAACTTTGTATTATCCATTGTCAAGATGAACACCTGCGGTTTTAAATTACTGCAGCGTCAGTCATAGCAACAGAACTGTGTGCTCTCTGTCATGACAGCAACATGACAACGGAAATAAGAAGACGGATTACTGCACGTACCATCTCTTCAGTTTTAACATCTTATTATCCTCTTTCAACTACAAATGACTCGTTAGAACACATCCATCCACCAAGTTTCACACTTAGGTCCCTTGACCTGTCCTCAAATTGTATGTGTCCCATGTACTAGGGTGTGTGCATTAGCCCTAGCGCTACGTACGAACCAAACAGGATGTGACTTGTTAGCTCTTATCGTGCACGTGTACAGCTAATGAACACCTGTGTGTTAGGTCATATTACACATGAACTTGCATTTTCTCACGTACGAACTAAAACAGAATGTGACTTGTTAGCTTACATGTGGTTTCCTTAAGGGGGTCGGCAATAATGTCTTCTCGCACGTGTTCACATGAATTTCGTGACTTTCCTCTCATAAAGTTATCAGATTGTAGTAGTGAAGACTGGTGAACAAGGTCAGTTCAACACACTGCTTTACACACAAATGTAGTTAGGCCCTTTGATATAATTTGAATAAATTCATGGGCCAGTCCATAGGGACCAGTCCAAAGGGATCAGTCAAAAAGGACCCGTCAAAAAGACCCGTCAACAAGGACCCGAAAAACAAAAAGCAAAAATGTTAAATCATAGTGGCATACAGTTGTATGCATGCTCTTCATGTGGAACAACGTTTAATTTAATCATAGCATTAAACTGCATTCATATTGTATGTGCAAAGCAACGTTTACTAAAAAGTAATCTTTCACCCCCTAGTAGGAGTGGTTTTATTTTGGCGTGGAAAATAAGTTGTCCATGGGAAAGAGGGCATCAACCCGAGTCCTACAGCATGTCATTTGTGAAAATGGTGGAGTGGTGGTGGTGGGTATAGAACTCTCCTAAAACCACTACTAAAATGCCAGTGGTTAAAGAACAAAAATGGAAAACTAGCTCAAAGTGAACTCGAAAACTCTTTAAATTTATCTCGGGCGTTAGGCTAAGTATTGGTTCTCCTAGTACATTTTGTTTCTAATATAAATCACCAAATAATGTTAGAATTAAAATTAAATAACCAGTTTATTAACTGAAAACGAAGAATCGTGGATCTACATCCACTAAACAAAAATGTAGATTATCATCCACTGTAGCATATCACAAAATAAATTTGCAAGTCGCCTTAAATCTGGCTAGAATATACTGCATGAAATTGCAGTATTAAGTCCTGTTCAAATCGTGAACGTTTTATGCATGAGTAATTATATCACAAGTTATTTTACAGAAATACCCTTAAAGTTTGTTACAATAAATTATTTACAAAGATATACAATTTAATTCGTTTGCCGAATTTCACCATTATTTCCTATCATTTCATTAACAAGTATTTTAAACATTTCTTATTGGCCTAATTTGTCTTATTCGACGATCAATTAAGGTTATCGAACGTATAGTCTTTCCAATTAATACTTAAATTACCTCAAATTAATATTCCAATTATCACTCTAATATTTTACAAATTATTTCATGTTTTCCAGAGCATAGATTCACACTAAATTTATATGTGTTATTATTAGCAATCAAAGCTAGGTGAATTGTTTTATGCACATATGATATTTTAAATGGTGTGTTTATTTAACTACTAGCTTTCTAGTAACGATGCTCGTGACCATATCACGTATAATTATACTTCATTATAATATAATTCAGCGATAGCTCAATAGCTCGCACAATCCTCAAAATTCGTAACAAATACGACAATCTCTCCACACATGAGATTCCTAATATCCACCTTAAATTATTTCTGACCATCCATTGATGTCGAAATATGCTTCAAAAATACTTCATTAACACAACTGTTATATTATCCAATACGTAAAGTAGCTCTCAATAGCTGTTAATAATATTCCACACCTTCTCAAAATTCATAATCTTTTCATACAAACACCTCAATATATCATGGTTCATAATTGACACAAGTATTGATGTGTTAATCTACCTCCTTAAAAACTTTAATAATAATTACGTAATTACATGATCGAATCTTTACATTTGTAAATTCCCAAAATGTCATTCTGTTTTATGACAGAATACATTTTATACAAAATTGAGCTTCATATCTCATTTATACTTCATTTCATCATAATCTCAATATTCACAAATATATCTCACAAGACATTATAAATGTATTACTGTTTAAGCATTAATTCAGATCCGCATAACCAAATTCAAAAATGGGTGCTCCCCTTAAGAAAGTCGTATGAGTCTACACCATGGAAAAATTCCTAGTATGAGTAGAATACTAATAATCCATTAGAATCACACTGAATCAAAACAGGAATATTCCAAAAAAAGTATTATGAAAGTCGAAAACTGAACGAACTGTATCTCAATAAAAATGTCTATACTCAAAACGTGATTATTTTTTTTGCTATAATTGCCTAATTAAAAAACTGCAATTGTTCACTTCAAGTATGATGCTAGACTTCAATGTCTATAATTAGCTTGACGAAAAATATACAGTCTTCTAAAATGAAATGCTGTATGAACTGTCGAAAATATTCTGCTTCCTTGCTCAGTATTAAACATAATTAATGCAGAAAAAATGTTCATATATTCGTGGTAGGATATCTTCTTCCTTTCTCCGATACTTATATAATGATATCATAGTCTTAGTCCTAAATTCTTCTTGAAATATGCTTCTTCTCAACTCAGAATTATTGCCGAAATTAGAAATAGTAATGTTGTAAAAATAACACTAAATTAAAGATTAACTCCTGAAATGACTATTTAGGTGCATCCTTATTAGGATCAAAACCTAAAATAGATCCTCGAACAGAAACGACAAAGACGTCATTTCTAATTCTCATATCCATTTTCAAACTACTGAATAAAAATTGGTGAAAAAAGAACATTCTATAGATATGACATGATTCATACCGTCTACAGATAAAAAAAAATCCAGCTACCTTTAGTCGTCTTGATGAACGTATAACGTACGTTGGAACTTACTATCGCCTGCAGAAATAACGGGCAGTCTTGTCGTGCGGGAGTTGGGTTTTCGAGCCAGCAGGTTGCTAACACTTGGTGTGTTCTCGGGAGGGGAAGGCTGGGAGCCGTGATTGGGCAGCTGTCCTTGTAGGTAAGGGTGGAGAGGGGGGAGGGAGTGTGTATTCACCTTTTAATTGCAAGAGGCTTACAGTGGCTCAGTAACACGAGAGCGAACTTGTCTTAAGTTTAAATTTGACTGACATTTTCGGTTGAAATTATTTACTCATTGAGAAAACGCTTTACAGTAAGTTTAAATTTGACTGACATTTTTGGTTGAAATAATACACTCATTGAAAAAACGCCTTAAGTTTAAATTTGACTGACATTTTTGGTTGAAATAATTCACTCAATGAAAAAACGCTTTAAGTTTAAATTTGACTGGTATTTTTGGTTGAAATAATTTACTCATTGAAGAAAAGCTTGAAGTTTAAATTTGACTGACATTTTTGGTTGAAGTAATTACTCATAAAAAAAAATGTCTGACATAAGTTTAGTCTGGTATGACCAGTGTTAAGTTTTATTGCTAAATTTCCTATGAAAATAAACGTCTAAGACACGGTTAATTTTACTTTTCTGGCAAAGTAGCAATAGTTTTTCAAAATTGCAGAAAATAACTTAAGTTAGCCACGGTTAGACTATATGACAACATGACGTAAACTTTTAGCTTATTCAAAATCTTCACATCCAATGCCATTTGGCAGGGTCGAGTTACCTGAAGCTTAGATGTTTCGAAGGTTAAACTAAGCTTGGTTGCCTTATAACCTAGGCTATTAGCCTAAATATGTATTTTTTCAAACATGTTTGAAATAATTAATTTTTGCTGAAAATGTTAAACTTTTACGTCTAATTATAAGACGAATGGACGTCTATTTTCTACAAAGCACTGTCATTTCTTGGTGGCTAAATTAAGATACTCTCTTTGTCGCTTCGAACAAGATGCGTTTTAGTGTCTTGATAAAAATGATTTCAGACACACATTGAAATTCTGTCTTACTTTTGAGATATTTAATTTAAGATTTAAGATTTTGAGACACTAAAAAGCATCGTATGAAGCGACAAAGAAAGTGTCTTAGTTTAAGACAACAAGAAATGAGTGTGAGGCTGTGGTTTCGGTTGATTTAGGTTGCAATTTGTCATTATTAATTATGAAAACTGAAGTGGGAATAAAGTTAATGGGCTGTTTTTTTCGGTTGCTTAATATTTTATTAATGTTTTTTATGTTGCTTAATAGTTTATTAATGTTTTCTTCTGTTGCTTAATATTTTATTGATTTTTTCTGTTGCTTAGTATATTATTGATGTTGAATAATAAAAAAGATTTTGCTGCTAACAATTGCGTCCATGATAAACGAATCAGAAGCTTACGGTATGTTGAATCATTTTTAAAGATTCTCTGCTACACAAACATCGCTTCAAGTTCTGTTATTTGATGCAACAAACCTCCTGTTAACGTGAGTCCTTTTAAAATTACTAAGGTTTTTATGCTCTTTAGTTGTCTTTTTCTTTTCAAAACTTATTTCTTATTAAGAAAAATGCTTAAATATATAACTAGTTTCCTTCTTTTTCTTCTTATTAAAATGCGTTTAGTCCCTAACTGTGAAAACTAGATTCTCAAAAAATTTCACACACAGTAAAACTCAACAGTGCCTTTCCAACGAGACTTAACAATTAATGGGTTACTTGGTATTTCAATTTAGATTTAGTATCACCGTCTCATCTGTAACAATCTTCCAAGCGCGAAACTAAAGAAAATAAAAGTTGGTGCTCCCCTCCTCTCCCCCTTTACCAACAAGGACAGGTGCCCAATCACGGCTCTCAGCATTCCCCGACCGAGAACGCCCCTAGTGATGCCAACCTGATGGCTTGAAAACTCAACTCCCGCACGGCAAGACGGCCCGTTATTTTTGCAGGCGATAGTACTTCCCTTGTAGAGATCGAACCCTCATCCAAAGCGTTGAGTAGTTGAAGTATTGGTCAGGACTACTCGTACTCGAACCCAACACCCCTCCACTCGAAACAGCTATCCGGAACACAATGTTCATCATACGGTAACTGACTAAGTTCCATTTGTAGAAAAGAGAAAGATGCCACTTCTCTTACTTGAAGATCCATATCTTAGAGGTAATTAATTATCTCAGTGTCATTATATAGACTGCCTTCAGTCTCCTTTTATATAGCCTTCTGCTAATGAATTCCATTATTCAGCATTGATCATTTCCATATGCTCAACTATGCTTGTGTGCTGCATTCCTATTCAGTGCCTAGCAATTCATTTCTTTTCTCGTATTAAACGGGTACATTATTCCTTTCATTGCAGTGTTAATATCCATGTTGTAATGTAGAATGGCCACTGGATAAATCACAAGTCTTTTCGTGATAGCAATAGTGCTACAGAACAATATATGCGGAACACGAAGTTCACTCGCGTCACTTTCATATTGCACTAAGTCCTTTCACTGGGTTAAGCGGTCGTCCCAAGTGTATCTCGCCCGTGACTTGCTAGGAAGCAGAGACGTACTGTACCGTCCCGTACTGTCACAGAGCGCACTAAGTAAAAGTGATACTCGAGAATGTTGCTTTGGCCGAGCCAACAAGCAAGTCTGTAAGCAAGTAATAAAGTGTCTCTCTCCGAACCGTGCTACAACCAGCTGGACTGATCCTACCCATAATACAACTCTGTCCGATCGATATATGAATCGAATTTGGCATAGCATAATTGCGATTAACATCTGATAGCATAATATGAGTGTTAATAATTCCATAAATGTCTTCAAATCATTCCTTCTTATGTTTCAATGTACTTCCATATCGTCGATCCCCTCAGTAATCTCTGTAATGGTTAATAACAGTATGTATCAATGCCATGCTTCTAAGGCAGCCATCTTGCGGACTAACTGTACTCTCCAAATCATATGTTCTGAGATGCGTTGCAGCGTTGCCTATCCATTTCCCTAACCGAGCGTCAGCTTGCTATTACTCTTGTCTGCAAGTTGGAATCTTGTCATAAAATTACCAAATATCTTTCTTAAACATGTAATTGTTCCATTACTATACAAAATACTGGCACAGTACTGCGCCCGAAATTTGAATTCTTCAAGATGAAAATGATGTTATTTTTCGAGCCCCATGTTCAAGTTTAACATTGCAATATAAATCTTGGAAGTTGGCTCAGGCGAGCTTTGTTAGCGAACGCAGACAGTGGGAGAAACCAATCACTTGATCAGAGACGCCCCAGAATATTCTCGATCATTGAAAATTGCCTAGCAACAAGGAAATACCGCGAAATATTACCAGTTAATTGTTATAAAATATATCATTGGATATATGCTTACAGCCAATGAGAGGATCGTTTATGGTAGCAGATATGGATTTTTACCTAGTTAATGTGATTAACTATGCCATTTAAACCCTATGTAACAATTTTATTCCATTGAAACCATCAAGAAAATTAAAAGAAGATATTACTACTACTTTAAATGACGCAAAAGGGAAGAATTTCACTGTAATAAGCTTTATTACAAGTGCGTGCCAATAATTTCGCGCGACCAACAATGGCGCCATATTTCAGACGAGTTGAAGGGGGGAAGGCTTGTAGAAGTGTTCTCCTCTCGACTGACTTCGAAGGTACAAGACGTGTTACCCGGGGTAGTTCATTCCCGTAGACACGATACTGAGTGCGGTCCTACGCGACACGAGCCCGGTCAATAGTTATTGAGAACCCCGCTGAAACTAAGTGAAGTCAAGCGGAGGATAATAAGTTCAATAGCGAACAAGTGTACGACTTTGTGGAAACTAAACAGTATACATTATATTTATCCAGTGATAAGGCTTCATCATAAGAAGATTTAAGGAAATTAATCGAGAAATTCCAAAGTTATAGGACACTTTGTGTCGTCAAAGAAAGTTACTTATCTCAACGCAGAGAGAATCATTTTAGTGCAGTGAGACTTCAACATAGTCAAGTCCACGTTGCAGCTATACGTACGTAAAATGATATTGCATGAACATTCTGACTTTATTGTATATGAACACTATGATGGCTACAGACAATTATAAAGTGGAATTAGTTTATAACACTTTCAGTATGAGTGAGATGTTGGATTAAACATATTACACGATTGGGATATGTCGAGACAGGGTTGTGAATAGCAACATGGAACAACGTTAAGGAACATCGAGAATATGTATAACATCAAGAATTATAGAATGCCGAGACAACATAAGACATTATGTACACTTTCATCCCGTACATTTAATGTACATTCATGTACATTAATTCTCGACTATGAGCAGATATAATCTTTCATCGACCAACCAAATGAACATTAACATCCACGATAGTGATTCGAGGTACAACTTACAAATTTATTTGTAACGATGATGCTATTATGAAAATATTGCTCGATAATGATGGAGGACTTTCGAGTGTTGTCGGCTATTGAAGAATCATTAACGGGGAGACAGAAGATAGAAGATACTTGGCCTGATGATTGTTCAAGATGGAATCCAGGTTCGAGGAACGAGATTCAACGTCCGGAGGAGATGAGTATGCCGAGAAGGAAATGTTTACATTCTCGAGGTCGCAGTTCTTATCCGATGGTGTGGAATGGGTTCGATTTCAGCAAATCATGCCTGGGAGATGATCCAACCAGGTATTTTCGAATACCTGATGATGAACTTCAGTTGTCTACAATACTAAGGTAAAAATGATTTGCATTCTTTTATAGTTTTAGTATTTATGACGGCATTTGTGAACAAGAATTCTCCATATTTGATTCATGTATTTTCACTTCTAAGTTTAATGAGTTTTATTCTACAAGATCGTATAAGATGATAGTCATTCATCATCTATACTTGGAGAAGTTTTTATGATTCAGTTTTTGAACTGAAGTCATCTCTTTGAGAAATTCATTTTCCGCTGGGAAAATATTTAAGGAAGTTATTATTCGACGACATTAGATTTTTATTCAAGATTTCAGACATTTTGTCTTTGATATTTTCAGTAAATTCATTTTGTTTAAAATGAATTGGGCACTCTTTTTGTAAGAAGAATTCATAGTTAGGAGAAGAAATCTACGCGTGATATATTGTGAAATATCACCTAATACTATAAACAATTCGTCGATCTAGCAAGTTGCATTCGTTATGATTACGACGTTAAGTTATACATTTATGAACATTCTTTGTATAGAATGAAGTTACATTCAGTCGATGACAAACCAATATTGAATTGAAGGGAGGCATTTCTCTTCATTAAATGTAAATTATTTGAGACATATATTTTGAAAGATAATTCATCCGACCATAGGAAATTTAGATTAAAATCTCATCCGGTCGTGATTGATCTTTATTGAGCGATAAAATAACACGAGGTGTTATTAATACACAAATGTAACACTACGTTACTTGTCAATGTAGTATTGCAGCCGTGTATATTTGTAGGAATGACCAGTATGAAGGAACATGTGTTTGTATTGTTATTAAATGTATAGTGACATAGTATTTTATACCATAGAAACCTCGTTTAGTAAACCTTAAAAGGTCTATCAATATAATCGTCGAGAACGAACAGTGTAATTGTAGAACAGATATTGCTGTTAATTTATAAGCAATGGATTGTAACAACAATAAGATCAATGCTAGAAGGAAGTTATGCCAGTACTATGGAACAATTTGAGAACAATTGTGTTGATGTCATGTAAGTTTTGTAGTAGAGATATACGTTTTTTGCCGTATATAGTTGTTTGGAATACGAGGGTGATACCGTATTAATTGTCATGAAGTCCTGTGGTTTGAATAATAGAAGCATTGTTGTATAAGTAGAGTCAGGGTAGACTCCTAATGTGATCAGATCTGCGACCCGAAGGTCGTTTGTAGGCGGAACTACGTGGGGAAAAGATATATTATCCTTGTTCTCTATACTATTATTAAAATTATATTAAACTGGAATTGTAACAACAATGAACTAATCTTAAATGATAGGTCATTTGTATACCGATAATGACTATTAACCTGATAAGACATGAAAGTGGTTTAGCATTTTTAAATAGAAATTTATAGTAGAAGAGAACTATAAGGAAGGAGCGTTAATACATATATTAACAAGGTCATATCGCTTAAGAGTCTTTCTTTTTGAAGCGATAGACACATGTAAATAGTGTATAAATATTTCCATTTGTTTATAATAAGGGTTTTTGAATTATTTGTAATTATTAATATTTAAAAAAATTGATAGCGATAATAGGTAGACAGAGCGAAAGTTTTGGATATGAGTGATTTTTCTTATGATTACTGTGTGTATGAAGGCTTCGTCGGTCATGAACGACGGTGGCAAGTGTTAGTAAGATTGTTTGTAAGTATGGATGTGTTTAAAAGAGAATTAACTTAAATAGAACAAAGTTTGTAAAGGTTATTGTTTGAAACACGAGATGCTTCATCGCGTTTCATTTCTCGCATTTTGTATGCTATGAACAGATAACACAGCAGGTGGCAAACAAGCAAGTCTCGTTCATAGCAAGCTCGGGGAAACAAATGAGCTCAGTTCTCACAGCTGTGTGTGTGAGGGGCTGACGACCAAGCCACTGCTATTATATAATAGCCAGTTCAACTATGCAGACAGGCACGCGACAAAGAATGTCGATAATTTTAAATGGATTGCCCGTCTCAATAGAACACCAGTAGAATGTTTAGATCTGCTTTTAAAAACTTGTAGACGGCAGAATATTTTTATTTTTAACCGAATATGTTAGTATGAATGTGAGAAATTTTAACAGCTTCAGTGGCGTAAATGGATATTTATTATAGGGTGTTATTTTGAGTGTGATTGTTATCTAGTTTTATTAAGAAATTTATATTTTATACGTCTTGTTCGGTGTACCTTAATTATTCTATAAATGGAGACGTTTTATGGAACAGCCTAAAATAGATAGGATGTCTTTTTATCCAGCCCCGAGAAAAGAAGGTAAGTTTGTACTCATCCGTATAAAAGCTAATTTGTTTTATCCATAACATGTTTGAAGCTTACTGTGTATATTCTTGGAGAGCTCACTGGCGAGATTGTGATAGATCATTCAGCCGGGACTTTCACTATTTTATAATCCAGCTGTGCTTTGGATGTCCAGCGAGTACCCCCTTGATTTTTACGTGTACAGTACTGTACCCGCATTACCTGCCAATACGTGTTGAAATCCCTCGATGACAGCTGGATCTTAGAACCTGAAAATTCCCGACTATAAAACCCCTCAAGTTCTACCAACAAATAAAGGGATAATAGGGTAACTTAAATACCTAACAGGTTGCATTAAGAATGACCATGGCTCAAAGAATGTAACTAGCTCACTGAACACAAGATTCCCCCAAAAAGGAATATCTCAAAGGGGTCGTGTACCCTAGAAATACCTAGCGATGGCCTTCTTAATACGACCTTCCATCACCTCTATAAAGCATCACGCAATAATTTAAAATCAGTAAAAGAATAAATTTATTGAACGAATAAACATGACAAAATAAATTAAATCGTCGTCGGAACGACCAATCAAAAATTCAAAAATAATACCTTGGATTATATTCAAGATATAAAACAAATGATCACCTCCAAAATGGTGTGTCCATAATTGGAAAAACCTTCCAATTTCCTAAACATGAAATCTACATAAATTTTATTCCCAAACACATGGAAAATATTGGATCCACTTCGATTACTAGAATGAACACTTTTATCAAAATAATGATAAATGTAAGTGATCATTATTCATTGTTCAAAACATTATTATTATTCACTTGTTAATCGACGATGAAACTATTATATCATATTTACATAATATACAATTTATACATTAATCTAGAATAATATAAATTATTCTCTGCACTGACTTGTTATCACGACATTCGCTCCTGTTTAAAGTTCACTATCCATATATTGTCTTATTAATCCAGTATAGTTCTACCGAACGATCAAGTTAAGTTGAATGATTTCCATAAATTCGATATTAAATAAATATACCGGTAGATCATATTTCTTATACCGTATATACTGTGGCATAGTAATCCATACTTCATTGGTAATATTTGATTCAATAACCACTCAATCGTATCAAAATTGTGCTTAGAGTAAATAGTATTCATCACGCAGGCCTAACTTTACATACAAGAACAGCGATTTTGTCACCTGGGACATATTATAATAACCACACTAGGTTAAATTCACAACACATCTGGTGTGAGACTTCTTTAAGTCTACTCATGATTCGCACAGCTGGCTCAATCTTCAACAAGAAAATCGCTTCAAAAAGCACAATACCTAAAACACTTATAATCATTGGCATTATTCATAATATATGCCTGATACATAAATACACACATGCACCCTTAATCGGTGTCTACCGATCTTAATTCACTGTTTCAAAAATCAGCTGTTTGTCAAAATGCCTAAACTCGTACTTAGTAAAAATATTCAACACTGTAGCACGTCGTTGAACTCGTTGTGGATTCCTAAAATATTCCACAAAATCTAGAAACTTGACTTACAATAATATAGTACAATATACGTTATCACTAAATCGTATGACTTACCATATAGTAAGTCCTCCCAGGGATTTGCTTCGCAAAACTGGATGTATCTCAAATACCGTACATTATTAATTTCAGCAAACTCTTGTACCAATTGCAATTATTTAATTTATTCCAATGCTAAATTCATAAGTGAAAATATCACAATCAGCAAATCCACTCAATACATGAGGCTATAAAAATGTCAAGATTGATCCTCCCCAAAACTAAGATCGTCCCTGAATTCCCTGAACTTGAAAATGTCGATGGATAATACCTACACCATGAATCTAGGTTAACTACTCAGGTTGAGCGACTATTGATACATTAGGAAAATACATCTAGAAAATTTTGCTCAGAAAAGACAAGTGAAATCTTTAAATAATTGAGAAAAAGAAACAAAAAGAATCAAAGTCTCTTTCTAATCAACTGGATCGAAAACTTCCTAATATCAAAGTGATAATTAGAAAAGTAAAGATTCTCATCTGAGAAAATGATAACTCGAATGTAAGTGCTAAATGAAATGTGCACTAAATACTAGAAATCTCAGTCAGTGTTCTTAACGCTACTGAAAGATTACGCATCGAAAATATTCTTACACAAATATCTGGAGTTCTTCCTCTAAATGGCTTCACGACAATGATAATATGCATATCAATTTAAATACTACTGAAAAATACTGAAATTTACATTTACCTTTACCTTGTAAAGAGCTTTTATAGCAATTATAGATGCCAGGTGGTCCATGAAGGGAAGCTTACTGAATCAATACATGTCAATTCAGGAGTTAAACAGGGATGTATCCTATCTCCTACCATTTTCCTTATTGTTATGGACCTGGTTATGAGAAAGGTAATGTTTGGAACAAGAACCGGATTGCAATGGAAGTTGATGCAACAGCTAGAAGATTTGGATTTTGCTGACGATGTTTGTGCAATCTCTCAGAACTTTACGGATATGGAAATGAAGTTACGGCTCATCACAGAAGAGGCAACAAGAGCAGGATTAAAAAGATAAATTGCAACAAGACCAAAGAAATGCGAGTAAACAGCTTAATAAATAGAAACTGTAAGTGCAAAATAAACGGAGAAGAAATTGAAAATGTGAGAGAGTTTCCATATCTTGGTAACGTCATTGCAGAAGATGGTGGTGCTAGCTCAGATGCTAAGAGCCGCATCAAATAAGCAAACTTTGCATTTGTTCAATTATATCCGGTTTGGGAAGCTCGCGACATCTCGACCAGGACGAAACTACGAATCTTTCGTAGTACTGTCAAAGCAGTTCTCCTGTATGGACGTGAAACTTGGAAAGTTACAACCCAGATCACCATGAGTCTCCAAGTCTTCACTAACCGTTGCCTCAGAAGGATTCTACGCGTCTATTGGCCAGGAACCATTTCAAATGAGGAACTTCTGAAGAGAACAAATGAAAGGCCAATACATCTAGAAATGAAACGTAGAATATGGAGTTGGATAGGCCATTGTCTGAGAAAGCAGGACGCCATTGAAAAAGAAGCACTTAGGTGGAACCCCCAGGGCGCCCGAGAAAGGGGTATTAATGCATTTCATGATCGTAGCTGTGTTGATTGTATCTTTACAGACTTCGCGAAGGCTTTCGATAGATTAAATCATGATGTATTAATTAAAAACTCTCTGATTTTGGCATTTGTGAACTGCTATTAAACTTGATTGCATCATACGTGAACGGTAGACGGCAATACGTATCTTTTATAATGAATCCTATGAATTCATAGCCAACTCCGGAGTTCCACAAGGATCAAATTTAGGCTCATTATATTTTATAATATTCATCAATGATCTTCCACAAAGAATAAAACATTCAGAATGTCAATTATATGCAGACACTTCAATACAGTGCAATGTACGCCTTCTGTAATTGGAGCCTAAGCTCTGTTGAAGGTATAAATAAATAAATACGAACAACCACTGAATAAATCCATATTAGAAATGGAAACGGAACTAATTTTATATATGACCTATAGTAGTATGGAGTTCGTTTATTAAATTCATGGCGAATAACTGTGGTTGCCCGATGCCTATTAATGTAGTATTCTCATTGCGCTTTAGCCTGCCATAATAGCAGATACAGAACTCATTATAATTGTTCCCTCCGAAGTCTCACTCGAAAATACGTCGTTCATAGAGGTATAGCACACTTGAAACTGTCTTAATAACTTTGGGCTATGAACCCATAAAGTTTTAAATACGCCCGGTGAAAATCACTTGAAGCAAGGACAGATCCGCGCTTCTTGCTACTAATGGTTTGAGCACGTCCATAAATGTAAGCACATAACATAGTGTCTGAATCCCATTATAAAAGCTTTTACTCTTTTACTGAATATTGAGTGATACACGATCATTCTCAGATAAAGCGATCAACTCGCACGCCTTGAAATATCCGTAATTTACGTATTTCACTTCACATTTGGAGATAATATTCCCGCACGGTGTCTGAACAAGGAGTCGCCTCTCTACATGCTTGCATCAACGAGGAAGACACAAATCATCCCCACTCCTTGACGTCATGTATCGATGTTCATCGCAGTAGGTGTGAGTAAATACAAGTAATTCAATGGATCTTCTTCCGTTTTTCACACATGCGTCTGCTATGGAAATGTGTATTCTAACACATACATATCCTCCTCAATGGCACTAAATATCCTTTATCATACTAATATATAAAAATGAGATTGTGTCTTTCTGTCTGTCTGTCTGTCTGTCTGTCTGTGTGTTACTGAATAACGCAAGAATCACTGGTCCGATTTAAATGAAATTTTGCAAGGATGTAGCTGATGTTTACATACAGGACACTTTTAATTTCGATATTTTGCACTATTAAAAATGGCGACCATTTTAGTGACGTCACTACACCCTTTGGTTACAAAATTTCATATTTCCATATCAAATAAATAGAGAACGCTAAGAAATAGCAAACTTTTGATGGCATGTGCGAGCTTCAAAATGTAATTGTCTATCCGAATGGTCCTTATCACTTTTCGTGTATCTCCAACGGTTAGCGAGTAAAACCCACTTATGTGACGTCACTACACCCTATGGTTTCAAAATTTCATACTTCCATTTCAAATAAAAATAGAACGCTGAGAAATAGCAAACATTTGATGCATGCACGAGATTTAGAATTTAATGTTCTATCCAAAAGGTCCTTATCACTTTTCGTGTATCTCTAACGGTTAGCGAGTAAAACCTAAATTTGTGCAATAAAACACGGTCAACACCGAGCGGTGCAGTATATCTCTACATACATAACAATTAAAGTTTGTATGTTTTTTTTTCGAAATTTCTACGGAAATTTGTGTTATTTAAGCGTTTCAGACTGTTTTATTATGGATGCGCGATAATTTTTTTTGGTCTGTCTGTTTGTTTGTTTGTTTGTTTGTTTGTCTGTGGACAAGTTTGTTCCCTTATAACTCTAGAACGGCTGGGTGTATCAACGTAAAATTTGGTACGGATATCCATCAGAGGCTCGACACTAATCATTGATGTAACCCTTCTCCATACCTCTCATAAAAGAGGGCCTACCCCCTTAAAATCCATGCTGAAATAGGAGTAGAAGGACGAGACAAAGATCATTCTCAGCCCCTCAATGTGAGAGTCAAAACTCGGAGGCCCAACAGGTTCCCCGAAATCCACATTATAAGGCCCTAAAACCAACCGTTTTTGAGATATTCCCAGAAAACTAATTTCATTTAATAAACTAATGATCGAATACAAGTCGGTAACCATGGCAACAGATTCTCAGAGGTCCATCTATTGCTGTAAGACGCAATGCAATTCCATTAATTACTTTGGTGTGAAAGTTTGCAAACGGCTAGAAGGTTATCACTGAACAAAATTAAGCTGTAAAATTCATCAATACGTTTAATGCGCTTAAGGGGGTCAAGGGGTACACTAGAATTTTTTCACGCGATTTACTCCTGCGGGTGTGGTACGGCAGGTCTATTATATTCCTATCCCAATATTATATTATTATTAGTATTATATTATGGTGTACAACGAGGAGACAAAGCCCCTCGGTGCCAGAAACAAAACTTCGGGGCCTCGAAAACTACATTATAAGGTATCTGAAATATTCCCAGAAAACTAATTTAATTTAATTTATCAAACTAATGAAGGAATGGAAATCGGTAACCATGACAACATTATCTCAAGGGGTGGCATCCAACTTTCCATCTATTTCTGTAAGAAGCAATGTCACTCCATTTATACCTTGCCACGGTGGGTGAGTGGATAGCGTGTCGGTCTACTAACCCCAAGATTGCAGGTTCACTCCTGGCCGTGGTAAGTGATTTTTGAAGGCGGAAAAAATACGACTCGCATGTAATACGATGTTGGCATGCCGAAGAACCCATTTGAATTTAGTAGGCCGTGTTCATAATGGCAAAATTAATCTCAGGAGTTTCCGCCAACACAAAGTTCCTCATTTCTCTACTAGAAAGCGCTATAGTGTTCAAGGAGCTTAGATATCTACCCTCCTTGACTTTCATAGTGATTCAAGGAACAACGAAATTTCGACATGCAAGCTACCTTCAGAGTGTCAAATTACGAAGCTTGCACCCGGCACCCTAGGCCATACGATATTATTATTAGGCTACTCCATTTATTACATTTCTGTGAAAGTTGGCAAATGGCTATAAGGTTATCACGGAACCAACGTAGACTGTATAATTCGTCAATGCAATTAAGGGGGTCAAGGGGTAACCTAGAATTTTTTCATGCAATTTCACGTGCGACATATAGTACAAAAGTCTATTATATCTCCAAACAGCAAGATTATTTTCAAAAATTCCTGAATTGATTCAGAATTTTTTGCGGCTTTTAGGAATTTGGGCCATTTGAGGCTAAAGAACCTGAATTTTCATGCACCACAAGCCTTTGTAATTTATGAAAGAGGTCTTCCTGTGTATGGGGACCTAACACAACGTAGAGGGTCATTTTTTATGTGAGGTGTATTGCGTTTCGTCTACAAGGCTTTCAAATCTATTTCACGTCAGGAAGTACACGTTAGGTGAATTTAGTTTGAGAGCACATGTTAACTAATCTTTTTTTTTGTCGACATATGGGTTTATCGTAAGGATGATTTTGTTTGATACTGTATGGTAGATATACCCATATTTGGATATCTGGGTGATATGTTGTAGACAATAGAATTGTCTGTCTGCCTTTCTGTGTATCTTTATGTACGCCTATAAATCGTGTTCGGATGCTTGGTGCATCGTAAAATTAGGTATGGTAAACATGAGTCAATACACCAATCATTTATAAAACTCCTCACCGTACTTTTCATACAGTAGAAGGGTGGATATAGGGAAAAACTTCTCAAAATATATGCTAAAATAGGCGAAATATTAAAATTATCCTAGAAAGACGATCAAAGCATATTGTACAGGCCCCCAGGGGGCTGCACCACCTGGAAGCCACCCTCCATCATCTATTAAAACCACCCCTAACTGGCAAATCTCATAAGTCCAGAACAACATCTTTCACTCAGCAAGGGCAGCTAACCAGCCTGGAAGGCTTGCCAAACACTTGCATCACACCATAAACATCTACACTATAACTAACTGGGGCAGCTATGCCAATGGAATGCTGACAGTACAACAGCAAAACCTATAAAAAGGAAAGCCTTAAGGAGGACAGCTCTCTCTCCATTATCTGTCATACCGTGTGTCGCCGAAGGCTATACTGCAAGCTGCTATCACCAGGTGAGTATCAGTGAAGTGTTCAGAGATCCTATATTTTGTAACCTACTCCACAAACATGTACACTCAAACTTATAACATTTATTACATTCCCCTAAAAGGGACTCACAATTCCATATCCACTGACCAATAAATACTTGGTCAGTACACTACACTTGTCTTACTAATTACACGCCTATTCACGTCCTAACGCCCTTCCTGATTCCCGCCACGAGTGACCGTGACAATAGTAGCCAAATAGTTGCTGGCTCAAGCTTCATTGTACTTCCCGCATCGGCCCGACTGCCTAAGCAGCGAGCCGCCAACATAGCTGACGCACGCACGTCAGTTATATAACTCTCTTCAACCAGCTAGGAGGCTAGTACATTAACCTGTACACAGAGGTTCATCCCCCGAGTTACACTTACGTCTTTATAGCATCCCCGAGCATCCTAACACTAAACAACACTCTACACTGGTCAGCTTACCCAGCTACGTGAAGCTGCCCCCCTCTAGGAATCACTCTCCAAATCAGCACAATAACACATCCGTTTTAGATCTAACTACCCCCAACTAAAAGGATCTAAAACAGATTGGTGGAGGCCGGGTACCACGCACAGTAGACAAAGGGCTCACACAACGAGTTCTCGTGGTCAAAACGGCCCGTACCGCATACAGCCAAGCGAGACTGAAATATTTTTTTTTTCTCAGACAGAAAGCATCATTTTTGCTCCGCACTACCTACACAGGGGAAATTCTTGTTAAACCAACCCCCCAACCCCCAGAAAGAATCAGAGAGACACAAGATACACTGCCAAACAAGCACAGTTTTTTTTTGTAAGACGCATACACTTCATTCAGCATGGCCCCCCTATACCGCCTGGCTGTGCTGAGGAGCATTGGGGAGTACCAGGAATTAATTGCCTGGCACAAGGTCTTTGAAACAAGGCAGGACTACCTCAGAAGGTTTCAGCAGCTCCTGCACGCCCTGTATATGCGGATCATAAGGGCACTTGTCCGGCCACTCCGCAGCGCTAAGAATCGCAAGATTCGGGCGAAAATTCCCACCCTCCGTACACAAATCATCAAGGCACACTGGCAACTACACTGCCGACACGAGTTCATGTTCCACCAATGGGAGACACTCATTAGGGAACACCACCGGATAGGGACTTGTGGCACAAAAGTCGCCGAACAGGCCATATGCCTCAACAGGCAGTACACCCAAATTTGGGACGAGTACCGCGAGCTCCAGGATAACAAGGCCATTTTTGAGTACATGGCAGGGCCACCAGCCCAGCCGAGAGAGGACATAAGCGTAGATTCGCTAACTCGGCAATTTGCGAGGATGTCCCTCTCGCCACGTACTGCCACACATGGGAAGGAGTTCACCATGGCCACAGTCCAGAAGACGGCCAGGTTAGGCTCCAACACACTGCGGGGACAAAGTTACACCATTACACAGCCTTCAGCTCCTGTTCGGAAGGCAATTTTGCCAAACCGGGGAGCAGAACCTAGGCCAACCCCCTCAAAACGGATGAACGAGAGGGAGTTGACGCCAGGACTCTCGGTCACACATGACATAACAGGGAGAAAACGGGAAGTAACCACGTCATGGGCTGAGGACGTAGAGCCCGCCCTACAGCACATTAAGCCTACATACACCTACACAAATAGGCAAACACAATGGCAGGAGTCTACCGTCGCCATAGGCCAGAAATCGGTTAGACTACACTCCACTACATTGCCAGGGCAGAGACAGGCAATTAAACGGCCTTTACCGCTAGTCCAAAGGGCAATTTTGCCAGGACGAAAGCGGGCACCGGCATTCGTGCCCCAGGTGCGAATGCATAAGAGGGTGTTGCATTCAGGCCCTCAGGGTACACAACACACACCCGCACACTCTGACAGGCGCTAACACACAGTACACGGGGTATAAGAAAGGTCTTATTACCTACCCCACGAGACCGGTCAGTCAAAAATACACACACCCCCGTAAACTCTACTAGGGTAGCGCAGAGCGCAAGTAGTCCCTCGAACACAACCACATTCAGGCCAACAGCCAGACGCTACGGTGAAAGTAGGCCCAGGCTTACTTTGCTAGAAAAACCGCCAGAAAATGGCAAAAAAAAGCGCCTCAATGGGCTTCAGGGGCCTATGCCCTAGTAACAGGGCGAAAATATTCACCTTTCAGACCAAGGACGCTCGGAGGGGATAACGACATTCACCAGGAGTACAAAATAAACCAATATCACTTGCACCACTATTATAGATACCCGTAGGCTCGTTTACACGTGAGAAATACGATAATAGACACACCGAGACTCACAAACATAAACTACACATTTTTTTTCATGTATATACAGTGGAACATGGCTAAATCAAAAGTGTACAATTCAAAATTCTTCTTGTTTTTTTTGGCCCTTAGCATTTTTTTAGGCCACCAATGGCTTATAATCGTGACTAATTGAGGACATATTTTTGATAATGCAAAGTTTTTAATATGCAAAGCCAAGCGGAAGCCAATCAATGGGACACGCGGCTTAGGTCCTCCGAGAGCTATTTCGAACACAGCTTAAGCAATAAACCACAGCATAGAGCTTAGGCAGGCCTTTCTAAGTACAAATGGCTAAGGCGTTCTGTGTTCCATTCCCACAATTTCATAGATTCTCTTGTGACGGCCGAGAGCCCTAATCATAGACAAGAATAAGAATCTCAAACTATTTTTCAAAATTGGTAGATTTTCCCTGAGACGTAACTAGATTACCGTTGTACTAACGTCGCCATATAGGTGCATAGTACACTCAGGTCCTACCTTTCATTTTTCAACATTTTGACATTATTTACGACCGCAGCATAGCAACCCGCTTTAATAAGCATAAAGCAGTGAGCAGGCGGGATACAATATATTTTCTCTACTCTTTTCAAAGTGCTCTCTTAATTCGGAGCGTTGCATAACTCATTTTTTTTGCCTCATTCATTAATCCCGAGAAAGGAAAGTTAGCCAAGTTGAACTGTATGTATTTAATCCATAGGCATACGTGACACATTACACTGCCTATAACATGACTTTTTCTCACCTCCATAACAACACGCAAGCTAAAACACAAACACCATAGGGTGAAAATCCCAGACTTCGGGAAAGCCTACATATTTTTGGACGGCACACAGCCAATTCACATTGCCACATAGCAAGTTAATACGCTAACACAACTGGCCCGGAGACACAGCCTAGAATGGCACCAGAAATAATTACTCTGGTTAAAGACGGTCTCGAACCCGTAACCTCCTGAATACCAGGAATGTAAGGTCGGGTAGCTATCCAGTTGCAGGATAGGAAAGTAAGGGACAGTTACACTAACAGATATTCACACGCGGACGACAATAAAATCACATCCGACACCTAGTCACCAAACACGCGACTAGCGGCCCGGAGACACTCATGCATAACGACATTTAGTACCATTAATAGGGATATATTCGACCCACGCTACATTAACACAAAACTTGGGGACACGAATGTATTCAGTGGAAGATTCTTTTACATGGCGGAAAGCCATGATCACAATAAGAGAACGGGCAATCAAATTCACACACATACACGTGCCGGAAACATGAACGGAGCCAGACAAGCAACAAGTGAGTGCACACGCCATTGTAATTCAATACTGTCGCACTCAGCGATAACACGCTCCGCGTGGGCGACCTTTGCTGGCACAGACAGGCTAAGAGCACTCCAGACTGAACTGGGACATACACACTCATTCACGCCAAGTCCAGAACCCCATAACTTCCAAAATTACACTACGAGGAGAATTCAAGGAGATCCAAACTTCTCATGCCAAGGCGTATTTTTATCCGCATGCCTTAAATACACGATGCGTGTACCATAGTACATACGGCACAGATATCGTAATACCAGGTCCCTACAGCAAGCCGGGTCCGAACTCATAACCACACAACACACTCGTACCAAAAACTAACTAACCAATGGTATTTTTGGTACGAAAAACACAATCAAAATACATACAAGGGGCGCTCAAAACCAACAGACAAAGCAGACATAGAACACAGAGAATTACATGAGATTGCTGGTCCAAATGCCCAAGTAAAAATCGGACACAGTGGGAAACAACTATACAGACTCCCAATTAGACCGAAATTGGCCCATACAAGTACATAAACAGGTAATACCACATTTCCTCCGTCCAAACACCATGCAAAAATTTCGATTACACCTGACATAGGAAATAGATTTCCCAAACTCAGGTATATCAATTTCATAAGGCAAAAAGTCGTAGGGAATAGTGTCCACACAACAGTACTAGCAAAAATAGGACGAATTGACACATTAGACCGCCCGGAATCTCAGACAGTGACAACACTCACATACTGGCAAAAAAAAAATCACGTTCCGATAGCTGACATACGCAATATGAGAGACTTCATGTACACAAACAAATGAAAACATAACATGACGAAGTACTGACTTGCAGATTCCGCCGCATTGCAACACTGCCGACGACAGACACTATTGTTATATCGGGAGTGACCATGAAATCACAAACACAAACCAATTATAATGCCATACATTTTTCAGCACTGTTACAACATTGTGACATTTAGCAACGTACAGACATAATATGCCGGACTTATCTTAGGGCCACAGGGACATATCTACAAAGATGTTGACAAGTTGCACGCGCCATCTGACACTCAGACACGCGATACAAGATAGGACTTAGCCGATAACAGGCCTCCCGCCCGCATGGTGTAACGGGACATAGTCACACACACGCGCTCACTAATCAGGGGTGAATAAAGACAGGGACTCTGAGGGAACAGACCTCCCCAATAAACACTTCTCTTCTTACTTTTAAATCCTAACACCATCATAGACAGTCAGGACATGACCAGTCGCACTACGACCACTGGCTGCATTAACATTGCAACTGAAAGACTAGATTAGGTCGTGACGTTATAGCGTCACCATACTTTACTATCCCAAGAAGCGGACAGTAAACAGATTGACCAGGTGAGGATGGCAGGGGCACAGGTGGATAGGGCCAGCCAGACAGCCAATATACCGCCTACAGGCCAACATAGTACCACCTCATCCTTCCATAACCCTCCCAATTACAACATTAGCCATCACAGACATATAAACACATATAAACACATAAACTACATGACAAAATACACAGCGGGGTTGATAGACTTCATGCGTTTAAAGAGAGGGCTTCCTACGCCCTGGATCTCAATGCTAGCACCTGAGTATTAGGGGTGCGTCGGAAAGAATGGCAAGCGTAATGCACATCTCTAAGTAAGAGATGAGGCCAAATTTATATATTAACAATTCTTTTTTATTAAATAATCCCGCATGAAAGGGACATAATATTATTATACGCTGACCGATACCCATCCTTCAATGAGTGTGGGTACGCCTCATATCCAGACACATGCATGGAATATCCCGTCCACATACCAAGGGTTATTATTATTAAACCTGCATGACACTTTGTTAAAATTTTTGCAATCCCGGGAAATACCTACCCCCGTCCACTCATTGTAGAAGCATCCTGGTAGCATCACCGGCTTTAGGCTACCATTTACATGAAGCCCAAAGATGCCCAACCCCCTCCTACCTTGCTATAAGCCTATTCAACGAATAATACCCCCCGGATCCTAATAACAGGGAACCTAGCGCCATAAACCCTACTAACGCCTCCATGAAAATGAACAAAGCATTACAGCTGGAAATCCGACATAGCACAGTAGACCTGAAGTAGTCTATGCACTTAGAAGTTTCTACAACCCCAAAACACTTGAAAAATTTTACATTTTATACACAGCAAATTATTTACAGGTTACACTATATTTTTATATATATATAACACAAAAGTATTCTGATAACACGCTGATTGGTGATAACGACATAAGCAGAAGGCCAGAGGCACCACACTGAAGCAGAGCTGGGGAAGGTGATGATGACCCTTACCCCAGTTGGCTCAACAGCTCAATGACCCAGACCAATAACAGATGAACTACGTAAGGTTGAAGCATTCATGGCCTGGCACGGGCAAACTTCGGAATCCTAGGTGTGCCTAGCCTGCCCCTAGGACGAAGAGATGTTACACCCACTATGTGCCACGGTCGTCGAAGCCAAGACCTGCAGGGAAGACTTCCTGAGGATGGTGGGAGAAATAGCCAACTCCACACCGGACTCAGGAGTTGACCCTAGGGACGACCAAACTAGGACTAGACTTTTAGTTAAATATAAGTAAGTAGGGCTTCTAGAGCGAGAAGCGAGACTCCTATGCGCAGGAGTGAAGTATTATTGTTGCCAATCAGGGCGAAGAGAATATTATTACTGCCAACAAAGGCGAAGAGAATACTATTACTGCCAACAAAGGCGAAGAGAATACTATCACTGCCAATAAAGGCGAAGAGAATACTATTACTGCCAATAAGGGCGAAGATGATACTATGCCATTGGACGATGTCCAATGCCCACATAAATGGTGACGCAGCGGGCAGCCAAGGGCATTAAATGAGGAGCATGGCGAGCCCTCAAAGGGGTCATAGTGGGCAGATCCAACAACGACAACATATGCAAAGGCAACGGCAATGAGCAGGCAAATACATCGGGCAAGGTGGTTTGCTTTGTGGCACCGTAAGGCGCCTGCGACTATGTTAATACTAGTTAGTAAGCATTAATATTAATGTCGACAACTAGTTATTAAGGGGAGCACCCCACAAAACACATGGGTGACAATGTACAAAGGAGGCCAATAGGTAGGGGTAACTCCTCCTAGGCGCAAGGTAATTCCAAACTACTATACGTACGGGTCCAATGGAGGAGCCGTGTTGAGCACGAAACGTAGTGCCCAAACCACAATCTGCATGCGTAGTCACTCGGATTACCGACACCACACTGCAAATTGGGCGAAGGTCCCTGGGGACTATACGCATGCTCGCGTATTTCGAACAGTCAAAGGCGCAGGTAAGCCCTAGGAGGCACCCGTAATCCCAATACCACCCTATACATTGCATGCCATCGAAATTTTAGCATGTAAGACAGTTGCATTTTGGTACGCAACTTAGAATTAAGCAAATTTACTAACCGCTGTTGCTAAATAATAGCACAGCATATTTCGGCAATAAAGTAAGGCCACCCATTCGGCTTGTAAACAACAAACATTTTTACTTACCATAATTAAGGCAATTTTTTTTAGATTAAGATAAAATCTCGGCACCTGGCGACTCAAATTCATTGCCAGGGTAAGCCCGATAATACATTAAGTTAGATTAACTAGGTTAACTAAGACTAATATAAACACTTTGAGAGTAAGAAAAAACATTACGGCACCGTGTAGGGTAAGCTCGATCATACATCAAGTAAAACAATCATGTGTAAAGAGAACATGACATTAATAGTGGCCACAGGTTAACACTAATCATGCTATTTTTTTCAGGGGAAAAAGAGCTTCAGCCAGTGAACACACTGACACAGTAGCCGATATGCAATATTCATATGTTTTCTTAACCTCTCCATTTTTCAGGCACCGTCACCAGGAATATGGCACTGGTGACTATGATTTCACTGCCATACAGCAGCAGCATGTTATTTGTGCCATGATATTATTGTGTACCACCTTTACGCACTAATTTGTATTTGCAATTCGTATTCATCCTGACACACAACCCAACACATACACCTCCATTTTTTTACAGCTACACTCCAGAAATCTGAACAGCAGGGTTGATACCTGTGGGGTATCAGGCTTGCTGACAGATCAACATAAACAAAGAACATAAAGCGTCAAAGATGCGACGCAAAATACGGCAATGAGGGCGCAACCGATCTGTGGTGGCGACTCTCACTGTCAAGTGTGAAGGCATTCGCCCACAGAGAATGGTTCACAAAGTAAGGGTATATATCAGCGGCACGACCACTAAGCTACACCGGGAAACGGCCGGACAGGATTAGCCGTGGGACGGCACTTAAATACAAAAGGTAGCGTGCACGCAGGTTACAATAGACACGGCCGTCTAGGTATAGCATAATTAATAATTAACATAGATATATATAAGTATATAATGTAATATAATGTAATACAAAATACGGCAATATTGTTCAAAGGCACTACACACAAAATTATGATGCCACACATTGTGAACACACATATTCTTGTCAAACACATGTACACCATGATTATGATTTGTTTCTTTCATTTTCTTTCTTCTAACGTCCCAATTTGTAAAGGTGTTCCGTTTTATCCCAACACAATAAACATATTTTAAATATTTACTTTAACTTATACACTGGAACACCTATTTTTTCTACTTCTTCCATCATTCACATTGCAGGGAGCAATTTTTTCCCCAAGACAGAGGCGGACGGCACAATCACCCGTCCAGCCCTGGGTTTTTTCCTCCCTGCACAACAATATATTACATAATGTTTAAAACCATGTATTTTTTTGGAACTTTTTATATATTGCAAATGCCAATTTTTTTTCCTCATGCACTGTTTTAAAATGTCAAATGTATATGTATATCCCAAAACCCACCCCTCTGAACACGAACTGATCTCACATCTACACGACATCCCTACATCAACACGACATCACCACCTCTACACGGAACAGAAGAAACGAAGATCAGACACAAGGAAGATTCCACTACGACCTACTACGACGACACCCCAACTCCACGTTCCGTTCCCGTTCGCGGGGACGCGAACTAAACAGAGGAAGAGGCTTGTACAGGCCCCCAGGGGGCTGCACCCCCTGGAAGCCACCCTCCATCATCTATTAAAACCACCCCTAACTGGCAAATCTCATAAGTCCAGAACAACATCTTTCACACAGCAAGGGCAGCTAACCAGCCTGGAAGGCTTGCCAAACACTTGCATCACACCATAAACATCTACACTATAACTAACTGGGGCAGCTATGCCAATGGAATGCTGACAGTACAACAGCAAAACCTATAAAAAGGAAAGCCTTAAGGAGGACAGCTCTCTCTCCATTATCTGTCATACCGTGTGTCGCCGAAGGCTATACTGCAAGCTGCTATCACCAGGTGGGTATCAGTGAAGTGTTCAGAGATCCTATATTTTGTAACCTACTCCACAAACTTGTACACTCAAACTTATAACATTTATTACATTCCCCTAAAAGGGACTCACAATTCCATATCCACTGACCAATAAATACTTGGTCAGTACACTACACTTGTCTTACTAATTACACGCCTATTCACGTCCTAACGCCCTTCCTGATTCCCGCCACGAGTGACCGTGACAATAGTAGCCAAATAGTTGCTGGCTCAAGCTTCATTGTACTTCCCGCATCGGCCCGACTGCCTAAGCAGCGAGCCGCCAACATAGCTGACGCACGCACGTCAGTTACATAACTCTCTTCAACCAGCTGGGAGGCTAGTACATTAACCTGTACACAGAGGTTCATCCCCCGAGTTACACTTACGTCTTTATAGGAGCATCCCCTAGCATCCTAACACTAAACAACACTCTACACTGGTCAGCTTACCCAGCTACGGGAAGCTGCCCCCCTCTAGGAATCACTCTCCAAATCAGCACAATAACACATCCGTTTTAGATCTAACTACCCCCAACTAAAAGGATCTAAAACAATATGTTGCGCTTCTCATTGTGAGACACAAAATTCGCGAGTCTATAAAAGGTCTCCGGAAACCACATTTTAAGGCCCTTAAATTAACAGTGTGTGTGATATTCCCAGAAAACTAACTTCGTTCTGATAAACTTATGAAGGTATGACAAACCGCTAACCATTGCAACAGTAGCTCAATTGATAATGTCTGGTGTTAACACCGTTCAAAGAACGGGTACTTCTGCTAGCACTAATATATAAAAATGAGATGGTGTGTGTCTGTCTTTCTGTCTGTCTGTCTGTCTGTCTGTGTGTTACTCAATAACGCAAGAACCACTGGTCCGATTTATATGAAATTTTGCATGGTTGTAGCTGATTTACCAGGTTTACATATAGGATACATTTGATTTCGATATTTTGCACTATTAAAAAATTGCGACCATTTTAGTAGCGTCACTACACGCTTTGGTTTCAAAATTTTATATTTCCATATCAAATAAAAAGAGAAGGCTAAGAAATAGCAAACTTTTGATGACATATATGAGCTTGAAAATTTAATTTCCTATCCGAAAGGTCCTTATCACATTTCGCGTATCTCCAACGGTTAGCGAGTAAAACCCACATTTGTGACGTCACTACAAACTTTGGTTTCAAAATTTCATATTTCTATTTCAAATAAAAAGTGAACGATTAGAAATAGCAATCTTTTGATGGCATACACGAGCTTTAACATTTAATTTTCTCTCCAAAAGGTCCTTATCACTTTTCGAGTATCTCCAACGGTTAGCGAGTAAAACCTAATTTTGTGCAATAAAACACGGTCAACACCGAGTGGTGCAGTATATCTCGACAAATATAAAATTGAAAGTTTGTCTGTTTTTTTTTCTTCTGAATTTATACGGAAATTTGAGTTATTTACGCGTTTCAGACTGTTTTATGATGGATGCGCGTGAAAATAATGTTTGGTCTGTCTGTCTGTTTGTTTGTTTGTGGACAAATCGTTCCCTTATAACTCGAGAACGGTTGGGTGTATGAACGTAATATTTGGTTCAGATATCCATCAGAGGCACAACACTAATCATTGATGTAACTCTTCTCCGTACCTCTCATAAATGGGGGCCTACGCCCTTAAAATACATGCTGAAATAAGAGTAGAAGGACGAGACAAAGCTAATTTTTAGCCCCTCAATGTGAGAGACAAAACTCGGGGGCCCCAAAGGGTCCGTGAAAACCACATTTTAAGGCCCTAAAACCAACCGTTTTTGAGATATTCCCAGAAAACTAATTTCTTTCAATAAACTAATGAACGAATGCAAGCCGGTATCCATGGCAACAGATTCTCAGAGCTCCATCTATTGCTGTAAGACGTAATGCAATTCCATTATTTACATTACTGTAGTGTGAATGTTTGCAAACGGCTAGAAGCTGTAAGCTGTAAGCTGTCAAACACATCAATACGTATAATGCGCTTAAGGGGGTCAAGGGGTACTCTAGAATTTTTTCACGCGATTTACAGCTGCTGGTGTGGTATGGCAGGTCTATTATATTCCTATCCCTATATTATTTTATTATTATTATTATTATTATTATCATTAGTATTATATTATGGCGTACAACGACGAGACAAAGCCCTTCGGTGCCAGAAACAAAACTCGGGGGCCCTAAAGGGTCCTCGAAAACTACATTATATGGCTCTAAAACCAACAGTTTCTGAAATATTCCCAGAAAACTAATTTAATTTAATTTAACAAACTAATGAAGGATTGCAAATCGGTAACCATGACAACATTATCTCAAGGAGTGGCATCCAACTTTCCATCTACTTCTGTAAGAAGCAATGTCACTCCATTTATTACATTTTAGTGAAAGTTTGCAAATGGCTATAAGGTTATCACGGAACCAACATAGACTCTATAATTCATCAATGCAATTAAAGGGGTCAAGGGGTAACCTAGAATTTTTTCATGCAATTTTCACTTGCGACATATAATACAGAAGGTCTATTATATCTTCAAACATCAACATTATTTTCAAAAATTCCTGAATTGAAACAGCTTTTTTGCGGCTTTTAGGAATTTGGGCCATTTGAGGCTAAAGAACCTGAATTGTCATGCACCACAAGCCTTTATAATTTATGAAAGAGGTCTTCCTGTGTATGGGGACCTAACACAACGTAGAGGGTCAGTTTTTATGTGACGTATATTGCGTTCGTCTACAAGGCTTTCAATTCTATTTCACGTCAGGAAATACACGTTAGGTAAATTTAGTTCGAGAGCATATTTTAACTGAAATGAAAATCCACAGCCTGCTTCCAGTCTCCGACTGGGTCAGGAATGGAATGAATGAAGCCCCCATCTAGCGGCGAGGATATGAATTGTGCCGGCTGCCGAGGCCTGACGCACTCCTCTGGGGCAATGAATAAATGAATGACAGATGAAATGAAATGATAGTGGTGAGTGTTGCTGGAATGAAATTTTGAAAGGGAAAACCGGAGTACCCGGAGAAAAACCTGTCTGCCTCCGTTTTGTCCAGCACAGATCTCACATGGAGTGACCGGGATTTGAACCACGGACCCAGCGGTGAGAGGCCGGTGTGCTGCCGCCTAAGCCACGGAGGCTTCTACATTTTAACTAATCTTTTTTTTCCTGATTTTTGTCGACATACGGGTTCATCGTGAGGATGATTCTGTTTGATGCTTTGTGGTAGATATACCCATATTTGGATATCTATGTTGTAGACAATAGTATTGTGTGTCTGTCTTTCTGTGTATCTTTATGTACGCCTTTAACTCGTGTTCCGATGCTTGGTGCATCGTAAAATTAGGTATGGTAAACATGAGTCAATACACCGTTCATTTATAAAACTCTTTACCGTACTTTTCATACAGTAGAAGGGTGGTTATAGGGAAAAACTTCTCAAAATACATGCTAAAATAGGTGAAATATAAAAATTATCCTAGAAGAACGACCAAAGCATATGTTGCGCTTCTCAATGTGAGACACAAAATTCGCGAGTCTATAAAGGGTCTCCGAAATCCACATTTTAAGGCCCTTATATTAACAGTGATTAACAATTATATTCCCAGAAAACTAACTTCGTTCTGATAAACTTATGAAGGAATGACAAACCGCTAACCATTGCAACAGTAGCTCAATTGATAATGTCTGGTGTTAACACCGAACACCGTTCGAAGAACGGGTACTTCTGCTCGTTTTTTATAAATCCATCTCAGGCGTATCAATCGATACGATACATGACAAGATTGATTTGATTATAATCGAAGCATCTTCGGCTCTCACTCCGGAAATGCTCGCTGGGAGACTTACACTCCCGAGTGGAACTCTGCCTACCACATAACAGCTGTGTAGAGTGACTTCCCTGGCTAGCTCAAAAGTTACACGCCGCGTCACAGAAATGTACTCATAAATGTACTCAAAAACCTTGAAAATAACGGTACAGTACTTACTATAAGGCCACGGCCACCTCCTTCCCTCTTCCTTGCCTATCCATCCTAATCTTCCCTTCCCTCATGAGTCCCCTGTTCGCTTTGCAGGTGAGGCCACCTGGGCGAGGTGCTGATCTCACCTCACCAGTTGTATCCACTCCGACCAGATGTTCCCAGCTCTAGGACACTGTCTAGAATGGCGGCAGGGGTGAGATCCCTCGCTGAGTCCGTGGGAGCCACCACCCTGGAGGGCAAACTCGATTTTAGCCTACTTGTCACATTTTGCAAAAATGAGGAAAAAGTAGACTTTTGAGATCGGGCAAATGTGTGTCTGTCTGTCTGTCCTTCTGTCTGTCTGTCTGTCTGTCTGGCTGTGTGTGTGTCCCCCCATATCAACTCCTAAACGGCTGCAGCAATTGAAAAAAAAATTGGTAGGAGTAAAGATCTATACCTGAATATCTCACCGCCATATTTGAAAATGATGTCAGTGCTACCAACTGCTGAAAAATCGCAATTGAAATTTGAGCTCCATGTTTGATATCTTGGAAGGTATGAATGGGAGCTATTTCAAAATTGGCACACGTATAGATAATAATATTGCAGTTTAATTTCCAGGACGCCATACATGGCAGCGTTGCCAAAATGATTATAAGCCTGCTGATAGGTCCAATTTTTAAATGCATATAACTTCTACACTATCAATTGGAATTCAACCAAATTTCGTATGTGCTATGTGTACATAAACAGATATGACTGAGCGTATTCTTAAGGCCCACCATGGCTGCGAAATGTTAATAAATGCTCTCAATTTTTTAAATCCAAATACCAATATATCAGAAAGTATGCAAGCCGACAGCTTTTAACTATGCACTCGTATAGTACCTGACATTTTATATTAATCTGGAGTAATTTATGTACGTCAGTGCTACCAACATGATTCTAAGCCTGCTGAGAGGTCCAACTGTAAATACATGTAACTTCTATACTATCATTTGGATTTCAACCAAATTTCGTGTGTGCAATGCGTACCATAACAGATATGATTATGCCGATTCTTAAGAGTAACCAGGGCTGCCAACTGTTAATAAATTCTGTCTCTATTTTTGTTACCCTAATATCAATATATCAGAAAGTATGCAAGCTAATAGCTCTAAACTTTGCACACGTATAGTACCAGGCATTCTAGAATAATTTGGAGTAACTAATATAAGTCAGTGCTGCCAACTTGATTCTAAGCCTTCTGATATGTACAATTTTAAAATGCATGTAACTTCTATACTAACTAATGAATTTCATTCAAAATTGGCACAACAATAGATCATATTATATCAGATTATTTCTGACCAATACATGTATGTCATTGTTGCCAACATGATTTTACGCTTGCTGTTAGATCTAATTCTTAACTGCATGTAACGTCCATTCTATCCATTGGACTTCAACGAAATTTTGTATTCTGTACCTTTAGAGATGAAACTAAGAATATATTCAGTCACCAGGGCTGCCAACTGTAGTTCTCTATTAGGCTACATTATGCCAGGTATACAGTATTTCGAACTAATTAAAATATTTGGTATACCAACTTAATTTCGTCATTATTCTAGATAGATCCAAATAGATTAATCATTGGCATGCTTCTTAAATTTTAAGAAAAGTAGGCTCTTAAGTTCGTCACTGAACTTCTTGTTAAAAAATTATTTTTCTGGTTCATCACTAATTGCACGCTTTTTAGAGCATGGCTGTCCTCCTTAAATATCAATTTCAGTCTCAACATGTCCGTAAAAAAATATCAAAATCTTCATCTCGCATGGACTGAATATTTAAAAAGAGCTCCTCAACTTTCTTGCCACAGTACTGTATATCCAAACTTTTTGTTTGTTTGTAATATATTGAACAAAGTATCGGAGAATGAAAAGATCTTGGAGAAAATTGCCAGCAGAAATCTAGTGTTGAACTTAAGTAAGAAGAACAAAAATCCTTGTGCGTTCAATATAATGTCATCATCCCTGTAGATCAGTAGCTCTCTGACCAGAGCTTTCAACTACATATTACAAACGTGACAGCTCGCAGCTGGCCTTGGACAGAAGGAACCTGCGCGCGCATACATTTCTCGCTGTGTCGACAGCTCCGCTGAAGCTCCTAAGACAAGAGCAAGCCTCGCTGTAAACGCCAAGATATATGTAACATGCGATTTATTAAAACGCAGATCTATTACAGTACATATTGTAATTTTTAAAATCTCGCTTGCTGTAGCAAAATATTGCACTTGCGTAGCATGCTCGGAGAAATCGTCCCTGAATTCTTATCAAAATGTGTTGTAGGTAGAGGATGGGGGTTGAGGGAATAGCATAACTCATAAAGCATGAGCAATTCATGTTAGCAAGTGGTAGAACACATACCGTAGGCTATATTAAAATCCGGAACGTTTGCCTATACCAAAAGTAAAAAAGGCAGGAAGTTTTTAGTTTTACGATGTCGTTAATTATGCGATCATGAGCCACGAGACCTCCTTTTTACGTGGAATCCGAAGCAGGGGACATGGCAATTCACTTCGAAAATCTCACATACATTGACCGGGAATCGAACCCGGTCCACCTTGGTGAGAGGCCGACAGATTTACCGCTGCACCGCCACGCCCCCCATTGCCTATATCAAACATTTCATCCAGAAGCGTGCGTCCTACCTTAGCCTCCAGTCCTACTGAGCACTGTTGCTGCATAGAGGGTGGCGAGAGAAACTAAGAGAAGACTCCTCTCTATGCTCACAGTATACACATGGTCTTCCCTTTGAACACAAGCCACTTCAAATTGATGTGCATGTAATCAATGCTTACAACGGAGTGCGCACATTTTTAGCCTTTTTTTTAGTCGTTTACCCTCCAGGTTGGTGGAACCCACGGACTCAGCGAGGGAACTCACCACTACCGCCTCTACGGGCAGTGTCCTAGAGCTGGGAACATCGAATCGGGAGGGATACAACTGGAGAGGTGGGATTGGCACCTCACCCAGGCGGCCTCAACTGCAACTGCAAAGCGAACAGGGGCCTCATGAGGGAAGGTAAGGGATGGTTAGGAGGGATAGGCAAGGAAGAGGGAAGGAGGTGGCCGTGGCCTTGAAGAAGGTACCATCCCGGCATTTGCCCGAAGACGAAGTGGGAAACCACGGAAAACCACTTCGAGGATGGCTGAGGGGGAATCGAACCCCCTCTACTCATTTGGGCCACCCGAGGCTGAGTAGTCCCCGTTCCAGTCCTCGTAACACTTTTCAAATTTTCGTGGCAGAGCCGGGTATCGAACCCAGGACCTCAGGGGTGGCAGCTAACCGTGCTAACCGCTACGCTACGGAGGCGACAGCCATTTTCAATTTTGAAAAAAAAAAAAAAGGCTTATGAGATCACCTTTTGTCCGTGCGTGTGTATGTCCCCCTAATGACTTCTAAACGGCTGGAGCGATTTCAATGAAACTCGCTAAGTTCAAAGCACCATTCCGGACGACCCCGACCGTGCCCTTCAAATTTTGTTACGTCTCACCAATCCATCATGGCGGCTGTGCGAAATATTTCACCAGCATTCTATATCTCCGAAACTATTCCCGATATCACCCTAGAATTTTTTACGGTGATAAAGGAAGCTACTAGAAGTTTACCTATGTTACTTTTGAAAAACTGGCAACTACAAAACGAACATGGAGGCCAAGCGAATTTGAAAATTTTAAATAGACTTTTCTCGCGTTTTAATGCTCCAAACGCAATGAAATCTGGTACAGGAAATGTTTATACACATTATAATGCACTGGTATGTAATTCAGTTCATTTGTTTACATAACCTCAAGATGGCGGCTTTGCGAATTTTAAAATTAAGTTTTTATTTTTGGTGTCGTAATCATGCGATCGAAGTGAAAGTTTGAATAATGAACCTTCGCAATAATTATCCTTTAATGGTACACGACTCTATGGCCTATACATTTAACAATCCAACATGGCGACCATCCGAAATATTTAGATGGCTCTGAATATCTACGAATCTATTATAGCAATCAAACTGAATTTTTATGTTCTTAGAGGCTATGAATTTATGTTCACCTATAGGACTTTAAATAACCTGGTGATCACAAATCCAACATGGCGGCGACGCGAATTATAAATATTCACATGGACGTTTCTCGCAATTTAACCATCCGAGTGCAGTGAAACTTGGTACAGTAAATCCTTATACGAATGTTAATTCACTGGCATCTAACTTATTTCAATTGTTTCCATAACCAGAAGATGGCAGCTGTGCGAAATTTTAAAATCTCCTTGTTACTTCTTGTGTCCTAATCATGCGATTGAAGTTTGAATACTACACGTACACAATAATCTTCATGTAACAGTACATATCTCTAGGACCTACGTATATAAAATCCAACAGGTCGACCATCCGAAATATTTAGGCGGTTCTCAATATCTACGAATCTATTACAGCAATCAAACTGAAATTTTGTGTGTAGTTAGAGGCAATTAACATAAGTAGTATATATGAAAATAAGCTGTATAGTTCTTCACGGAACTACTTGTTACTATTGCAATATGAGGCAGATATAGTTATAAGGTGTCACAAAAGTTATACGTGCACAAGTCCACCTCCAGGTGTAGCGACTAGCATTCTTGGCTATCGCCCAAGATGTGCGGGTTCGATTTCCGGCTCAGCCAAGCAATTTAATTCTGGTCTGAGGGCTGGAACTAGGTTCAGTCAGCATCGTGAAGCAAAACTGAAAAGAGGTGGGTTGAATTCTCACCTCAGCCAACCTGGAAGAGTTTCCCATGGTTTCCCATTTCTACACCAGACAAATACTGGGATGGTTCCTAACTTAAAGGCCACGGCCGCCTCATTCCCATTCCTCACCTGAATTACAAATGTACACACTCTAAAATAGACATCACAGATTATCAAGCAAATTCTATACCCACATCCAAGTACACGGGGCTAAATGACCAAGATGGCCAAGCTCCTCAAATGAAACATCATTATTAAACGTGACATAATCTACCCTCTATATCATTCTTAGTAACGAGGCAATACAAATACAGAGATGGAATCAGTTTTTGTTTATCGGGGACCACCTTGTGGTGTAGTGGCTAGCATAGCCTACTTTGCTGTCGCCCATGAGTTCAGGATTCGATTCACGATTCAGTCTAGAAATGTAGTTTTGGTCTGGGTTCGAACGCGGTTCAATATGCCTTGTGAGATATAACTGAGAAGAGGTGAGTTTCCTCACTTCAATTACGAAAACAGACACACTTTGGAGAAACCACAATAACACAGGCCATCAGAAAAATTTGTGTTATCACATTTGAATTCGAAAGCTTCTTTAAAAGGCCATACACTCTGAAGATTATATTATTTGTCGTCTGGCTGTGTAAAACCATGTGTTGCCTTTCGACTTGCTAAGGGACATAGTTATGAATTCAATATTTTATCTCGCAGCACTTCTTAAAGCTTCACTACTGTACACTGCATTGATACAGCAATACTGCCACTCTAGCTTGTATTTCCCCGGCGAACATAAGTATTTCAACACGTAATCTTTCTCACTCAAATTATCCCTCCAGTTCATGTGCAGATGTTAACTCACGGCGTGGTGTGGTGTACTTCAGTAAGACCTTGGCATGGATTTACAAGATTTGATCTAATTGGAAACTCTGAGTGGCCTTTATAGGAATGGGGCTGGGCGACTTAGGAACAGTGATAGAGATGAAGGTTGGCTTTGTCAGAGACCTATAAATTGTAACTGCTGGGTAGAGCAGAAATTTCTGATGAAATGTACTGATGGACAATCATAAATTGTCGCATGGAAAATATCAAAGTCCTGTTGGGGTATCATCGTGCTTGGAAGTGGCTGTACAGTTGCAACAAAATTGATACACTTCCATCTTTGTTCAATGACATGTTCGGGACGAAATGCAACTATCGGTACACAGTGTCACTGTGTAGATATCGGAATAACAGAGAAGGATGATAAGCAATTAATGAGAAACAGCCCAAATTATGCGTGAAGTGAGGGACACGTCCCAAGTGACGATGGATGAGAAGAGTAGCTGTGTTAGCGTAGAGGAAGGGTGTGAAGTGAGTAACCCGAGCCACGACGGTTCAAATATTGGTCTCGGCAACTATTTTTGTTTTGATGGCTTCTGTTATACCGTTGTGAAACCGCACGATACTGGACGCCTTTTAAGTTTTACGACGAAATATTGCAATAAACCGATAGTTAATTACCACTTGGTCTATGATAGCTGGTGAGATGATGGAAATATCATTACAATATTTTGAGCATTCTGTGATTGCCAGTTAGCACAGGGGAAGAGGCGTTGCGTGAAAAGACTATGAACCGGGGTTCGAATCGCACTCGCGGTGCCTATTTTTTAAACATGCCAAATGTTTCATGAACGAAATACATATGTGTTTCTATTTTTTTAAATCGTGTTTACCCTCCAGGGTGGTGGCTCCCAGGGACTCAGCGAGGGAACTCACCAGTAGTGTGGTAAGGGGGGAGCTGCGCCACTTCTTTTTGAACCCTCCTCGTATCGGCCCCGAACCTCATATCTCGCTAACCAAACATGGGATTAGAACATACAGGGTGTCCTAGCACTGCTAGTAATGCCCCCTACTTTCCTATAGCCTCTTTATTTGATTAAAAGACCAAAACTAAAAGGTCATTCGCGAGTAGTGGGGTAGTGTTGGTTTCCTGAAGTCGCGCTCGTGCTTGAATATGTATGCCTATGTTGGGAAAGGGTTAGGTGGTGGGAAAGGAGTAGGGTCGAGTGAGGGGTCGTTTGGATGGTATTTTTTCCGCTCTAGATGATGGTGAGGTTATTTTTTAAAAATGGATGGAATTGGGAAACGCCATTTGGGGTAAACATGTTGTTTTTTGACATTTTGGCGATGAATGTTTTTAATACGCATGCGCACTTGAGGAGTTTTGTAAGAGAGCGGGCTTTTTAAATGATGATTTATTAATGAGTGTTTTTTTAATATGTATTGAAATAAACCTTAAAAACTAATAGGTCATTGGCTTTTGACTATGTCGCTAACCAATAATCGGATTTAAACCTATGAGGTGTCGTAGGACTCGTGGTGAACTCTCCTTTTCCATGGACGGGGTATATCCACACCAAAATAAAAACGTGGTAAGGGGGTGGGGAGCTGCACTACTTAGGAAGTTGTGAGCCCCCGCGACCTTGGAATGGAAGATTCATGCTAGGAGGGCGTGCTTGGATTCGTTTATTTCGTTTCGTCGTGCTCTTTACGGGCATGTAGGTGTCGAAAAGGTGAACTTAGGGTTTTGGGTCAAAACATGCGTTTTTCACATTTTTGCCGATTTTTGGAAAACGGGCGATGCTAGGAGGGCGTGCTTGGATTCGTTTATTTCGTTTCGTCGTGCTCTTTACGGGCATGTAGGTGTCGAAAAGGTGAACTTAGGGTTTTGGGTCAAAACATGCGTTTTTCACATTTTTGCCGATTTTTGGAAAACGGGCGATGCTAGGAGGGCGTGCTTGGATTCGTTTATTTCGTTTCGTCGTGCTCTTTACGGGCATGTAGGTGTCGAAAAGGTGAACTTAGGGTTTTGGGTCAAAACATGCGTTTTTCACATTTTTGCCGATTTTTGGAAAACGGGCCATGCTAGGAGGGCGTGCTTGGATTCGTTTTTTTCGTCTCGTCGTGCTCTTTACGGGAATGTAGGTGTCGAAAAGGTGAACTTAGGGTTTTAGGTCAAAACATGCGTTTTTCACATTTTACCGATTTTTGGAAAACTGAAAACGTGAGAATGACGTGTGCGATAGTATTTATTTCGTCTCTTTATTCTCTTTACGGGGATATAGATATGAAAAAGGTAAAAAGCTGGAAACATGGTTTTCTTATGGAAAAGGTGTTTTTTTTGTTCATTTTCGCGTTATTTGGAAAACGAATGAGGCGATTTTTATGATGGGCATGTCGATGTATTTATGTCGTTGTTCTGTTTACGGGAATGTAGGTATGGAAAAGCTCAAATCATGGTTTCCGTCATTTTTTTTTTCGAGATTGTTGAGGAAAACGGGGAAAAAAGTAAGAAACCAGATTTGAAGTCACGTTATGTTAAGCGCTTTGATGTTGGTAAAACACTTATGCATTATTATTATTATTTGTCTTGACTGGTCAGGACTCACACGCAGAGAGAGAACTTGCTTAATGCAATGAGAATTGAAAGCATTGAGGCTGTCCCATGTCGAGCAGACAGAAACAGGTCTTATCATTGTACGTGCCTCGCAGCAGAGAGAGATAAGAGGCTGGTGTCATTATACAGTGTGCGGATTTATACTGTGTATGTCATAGTCTAGGTTCATTATGGACTCATCATGCAACGCAAAGTTTGAAACAATGAGTGAGTGTATAACATCATGATAACAGATTGGCATGGGCTCGAACAAAGCGGTTATTGGACATGTAATAAACAAAAGGGTGGGAATAATGAAAGGTCATATGATACATTTTTTTATTTATTTTTTTCAAAATAATTAAATAGGGTTTTATTACAAAAAATTATGTTTATTGACCCATGAATTATACGTGGAAGGAAAACCTAACCACTTTACAAAATATTTTGCACCTTTGACTTTAATTACTCGTTCAATGAGATAATCGTTGGGATATAATGTTTTTTGCACTTCTTCATAATAGAATCGTCCCTGAATGGGTTGACCGCTCTGATCTTCTAAGAGATACGTCACTGGTTGACCTAGCTTGACTTGGCGAATTTTAAAAATTTCTGTCGACCATTGTGGAGTATACGATTTTGAAAACACACTTCTATGTTTACTAATGCGAACAAAATCTCCAATTTTAAGGCGATGTCGCCTTGGATCTACCCTTTTTATAGGGTTAAACAGTCTATTGAGTCTGGGTAGGTTCTTGGTGACGAGGCGAGGTTTCATGCCGATGGTGGAATGAATGGTGTTGTTGTAGCGAGACACAAGTTGAGGTAACCAGTCTATCCATCGATAGGAACCATGTATTGTAAACTCTTTCCACATATAACTTTTTAATGTTCGATTGAAGCGTTCAACTACACTAGCTTTGAGATTGCTATAGGTGGCATAATGGTGAATATCCTTAGATTTGAGAAAACTGGAGAAATCCTTGTTGAAAAATTCTTTCCCCTGGTCGGTTTGTAACAAGTGAGGTTGACGTTTTGATTGTTCAATAATATGTTGAAAGGCCTTTGTGACTAAGATACCAGTTTTATTTTTACTGGTTGAACAAAAGCCATTTTGGAATAGACATCAATGACAGTCAACATATAGCGTACACCGTCGTTAACGTTAGAATAAGGTATCATTTCAACCAGGTCTGCCTGCCAAAGTTCATCGATTCCTCTGGAAATGACACGACGACGTTCATAAATGCGTCGGGCTGGTTTATGCAATTCATGAGCAATGCCCACTTTGATGGGGGATGGCTTATAAGATAATTTTAGCATCTCGGAGTTGTTGTTCAATGTCGGCGATTTCCGCCTCATGTCCAGTGTGACCAGCTTGTTTTGATGCATGAAGCAAGTATAAGCGCTCTACTAACTGATTGGGATTATTCCAAAAGGTTATATCTAGGTAGGGTTTTAATTTCTTAAACCTTACACCAGAGGCAGAGTGATGTTTTTGCTTACCAAAGATGTTTGCAATGATGGTTTTATATTTTTGGGATATATTGGCATTGACCTGCTGAGAGGATTTATAGTTTCTTTTGTGAGCGTTGGTGTCTAATAAAATGGATTTATATTTAGCAAGGTCCTCGGACGTAAAATCTTGTGTCGAGGGGGTGCGAGAAAATAGCAGCTTTAACAGACCTGGTGTTAATTTATAGTTGATCTTTTTAATGACAGCTTTCGTACGAGCAAATTTAATGGATGAATCCCCAATTTTAAAACTATCATTCTCATAGCGAACACCATACGTGGTATCTGTCTTTCCAATAAATAGAAGGGTCAAATACGGTTCCAGGGTTGCCCCATAATGTTTGATTAAAATGTTTTTGTGTTGAGCTTTATTTTGAGGGGTTGCCAAGACTTGTGAAAACGGAGACGATGTGGAGGAAGACGGTGTTGCCGCTATGACGGAAGATTTTTGTTTTGTTTTTAGAAACTGTTGAAGGGGTGACGATTTCTTTTTTCTTTCAGGACTAAATACGCTTTCGCTGTCACTTTCACTTTGTTCATGCTCTTCTTCTTCTTTCTTTTCATGTTCTTGATGTTCTTGTTCACTAACATTAGAGGAGGAGGAAGAGGAGGATTTTACCTGTCGTGTGGATTCTGTTTGAGTAAATTTTGAACTTGTTATGGGTTTGGTTTGAGAGGTAGCAGCAGCAGCAGAAGCAGCAGTAGCAGCAGAAGCATTAGGTTTAAATCTCATGGGATCAACCGATGATGGAGCATGTTTTATCATGGGTAAAGGATTGACGTTTTTTAAACGTTGCAATTCACGAAATTTATGTCGAATCGTATTTCGTGCCTCAATAATACGCTGCATGATTTGAACATGTGTCTTGTACCCTATGGCGTTCGCCATGGTAAAGGTAAAGACACACTAACAGGAAATGTCCAACCCTGGGTCTTTTTAAACAGAAATAAAATGATCAAAACCCAAGCGATAACGTCCCTCACATCGTTCACTCTGTTTATTTATGACCAAACAGGCATGGGGATGATGGTTCCAACACGAAGCACACAATTGCGTGAAAGCTGTAAAGGACATATCTGGATTCACATGATTTTGAAAAATATGATAGAGATTTCTAGAGTCTTGGCGAAAGAGAACGATGAGATTGGCATTGTCACGAATCAACTGTTTGGGGATTTTGGAATAGGTCTGAGCCAGATAAAAACAATCCACTTGTTTATGGCGTCCCATACTAAAATACTCTTGAATAATGGCCTGTCGTTGAGTGGCAATATCATCAAAAATTATAATGGAATCTGGTTGAATGCGGTCTGGTTGAATGACATCTTGAGGTGAGGTGAATGTAAAATAGCCCATGGCTTCTTTATTTAACGAAGACATAATTTGTTCCAGATACACGTACAGAGGCTGGTACAAGGATTTGGCAAAAATATAAATATTTTGAAATCGTAGGCCATGAGGTGCGGTAATAATGTTCAGCAAAACATTGGTCTTTCCACAACCCGAAGGCCCTACCATAATACATTGAACGGTAGATGGGAATAGGGTGCCATGACGTTTAGGTTCGCACACGGACAGTGATAGCTCTGAAACCAAATCAGAGACGGGCAAAGCATGGGGTTGTTTCATTAATTCCATTGTGTCGATGACTGAGTTTTTTTCATGTGTGTATAAGGTTTATATATATAGGCAAGTGGTGAGTAAGAAAGGTTAGTTAACGTCTATCACCATGGACGTGTTTGGGCGAGCTCGTGTAACCATGGCCACGGCCGCCTCTTTGTCAAAACAGTCACGAGAGGTGGCAACAAAAAGCTATGTCGATCGCAAAGTGCAAAGTGTCTATCACATGGCCCCGAGACTAACCGCTGAGGGCTATTCAGCCAATCATCATCGTATTATTGATGTGCAAGAGCCTCGAGACGAAAATGATGTCTGCACGAAACGTTATGTGACCTATCAAATGAAAAGGCTTTATAAATTTGTCCCATCTGTATTTTTAGTGTACCTGTCAAATCAAAAACTGGACAATGACGAAAACCATTCCCCACCACCACTACCACTGGTGAATGATGATCTTACCTATATGCTTGCTTCCGGTTTAAGTCGTTATCGACTGCATTATGATGGTGTCATGCATATTAAATATGTCATGCCTGATGAGAAACATTTAAAAATACAACTAAACGGTGATAGAGTGTTGGCCCACAACCATCAAAGAGTAAATGTGGGAGATGAATTATCCTTTCATCTTATGCTTACGTTTGAGGAAAAGGAAGCTGGGAAAACGGTGAATGATTTCCCGCTTTATATAGAATTGGAATATACTGCTATGAAATAAGGTTCTCTACGTTAGTTGTTATCGAATGTTTGCTGTGAAAGGTTCACCAAGTAGCAGCATGGTGAAAAAAAGATATGCTATGAACATGAAAAAATCAAATCTCAAAAAGAGAAAAAAGCCAGGTCGGGAACCAAGTCGATCGGCCTCACACCCAGTGTTAAAACGTAAAAAAACAAAAAAAAATCTAAAAAGAGTGGCTATCGAAAAAGCTTTACAAGCGGTGCGATTGTCTACAGCTCCGAAATCGCAGCATCATGTATCGATAAAAAGAAAAGAAAGAAAGCAAAAACGTGGGCGAGTCATTTCTGTTGCTAAGCGTGGGGGGTTTTTGCCGGCTTTATTTGCAGGGTTGGCAGCTTTGGGGTCCCTTTTGGGTGGTGCCAGCGCTGTAGCGAAAACCATAAAAGCCGTCGAGCAAGGCAAGAAACAACTCAAAGAAAGCGAGCGACACAATAAAACGTTAGAAGCCATTGCAATGGGAGCTAGAAATGGCAATCCTTTAAAGCCAGTCTTTTATCCACAAGGTAGTGGCCTACCGTCTAAGAAAAAAAAAAAATGTCCATCATCGATAAGCGCTTAAGCCAACTGCCTCGTCATGCCATGACCCATGAAGAAGTGGAAAGCTATGCCAAACAACTAAAGATTTCTCAATTTTGAGGTGTATTTATGCGAAATGAATTACCCAAAGCACCGTGGAAAGAAGAACGAGCCATGATGAATTTAGATGATGATGCAGGCCCAGGAACCCATTTTGTAGCCTATGTGAAACAAGGTTCCACAGTATGGTACTTTGACAGTTATGGAAATTTACCACCCCCGATCGAGTTGCTACGTTATTTGGGAAACCGGGTAAAGATATTCTATAATGTGAATCGTCAACAAACCTTTGACAGTCAAGAGTGTGGCCGTTTGAGTTTACATTTTTTATATAAGAGGTCGCGTTAAGCCAACAGTTTCATCATTATGAATGTCAACGCCAAGACCTTTACCGTGCACAGTCGCGGGCCTGAAGTGTCCCTGGATTTTTTCCCTCCCATTGAATTGCATTCCGAACAATCCTATGTGCTAGGATTAATTTCTTTGGAAAGTTACAACAGAATTTACAATATTCAAGTGGATATTAATGACAAATTTTATTATGATGATTATATGTTGACACTACCCCCTGGAGGTTATACCATAGACGATGTGCATGAGGCCATTAGCGTGTCGATGATAAAACAATTTGGTGTCAAACCATTTGCGGATGGGACACACAAATTTGAACTTACAGCCAATACAATAACTCATCGCTGTCGCATTTTCTCTACGTTTAACATTGACTTTGAAACACGAGTTCATTCTATTGGTCCTTTATTAGGATTTAAACCAAGAGTGTTGGCAGCTCAGCAACCCCATGAATCAGATTATCCAGTGAAATTCATCGAAGACCATCACATTTCTGTAACTTGCAATATTATTAGAGACGTATTTACGAATCAAGAACAAAGCCATTCCCTGTATGATTTTATTGTCACCTCTCCTTGCGGCTATATTATTCGTGAAAACCCTTCAGTGGTTCTCTATCATCCTGTGTGTGTCAGTGATATTAGTAATATTACCTTACGCTTAGTGAATAGAAACCAACAACTGATTGCTTTGGACGCCAACACCCCTGTGACCTACAAGTTGGTTTTAAAGACGCTATGAAATTTATCTATAAAGCAACAACAACGTCTACGAGGTCGGTTAGTTGCCCGCCGTGTATGAAACGGTTGACACGAGTAAACCGACAACGCTTACAACGCCTTGGTTATACGCTACACCCCAATCATGAACAAAGAGCTGTTGCAAGTGTTAAATCCCATACAAGTGGAAGATGGCGTCGTGCGCATTGATATGCATTCCTATCAACCTCAAGCAACAGGACTGAATAACAATGACGAGATTCAATTCATCATTAACAATCAAGATATTTTTACTCTACCTCATGAAAGTGTCCTTCAAATTGAGGGTAAATTGATGAAAGCAGATGGCAGTACGCCCACAACGTCTGCGTTGGCGAATCATGGTTTGGCTTTTCTGTTTTCTGAAGTACGTTATGTGATAAATGATATTGTCATAGATATGACTCGAAATGTGGGCATGACTAGTCTTATGAAATTATATCCATCCTATAGCGAGGAGGAAAGTAAAACGCTTTCTATGGCAGGATGCTGTCCCAACAGTAGCAATAACTGGCTAGTTCATACCGATGGCACTTTTACAGGCTTCCTACCCTTAAAATTACTCCTTGGCTTTGCCGAAGATCACAAGCGTATTATTTTAAACGCAAGACAAAGTTTGTATCTAGTGAGAGACCGCAGTGATTATAATGCACTGAAAGGAGCCTCTGAACAAGTGATAGACTCAAAAATTCAACTGCTTCGATTACTATGGAAAGTGCCCCATGTGACGCTATCGGATCGTAAAAAGCTAAGCATGTTAAATTTAGTGCAAAAAGATAAAGCCTTGCCTATCGCCTTTCGAAGTTGGTGTCTGCATGAATACCCCTTGCTACCTACCACTGACACTCATAGTTGGAGTGTCAAATCGGCTCGCTCTACCGAGAGACCCCTCTATGTTATTATTGGTTTTCAAACCAATAGAAAATACCAACAAAGCAAAGATGTCACCTTGTTTGATCACATTCACTTGAGAAATATACGACTATTTTTAAATAATGTTTGCTTTCCCTATGAGGGGTTGGAACTCAATTTTTCAAAAAATAAGTTTGGTCCCCTTTATGACATGTTCGCTAAATTTCAATCGTCTTATTATGAAAAACAGGATTGTCCTATGTTGTCGCCACAAGGGTTTAAAGCAAAAGCACCACTGATTGTTTTCGACTGTTCGTATCTAGAAGAATCTATGAAAATCACCACCATTGATTTAAGGGTAGATTTTGAAACACAAGAAAATGTCCCAGACCATACCAGCGCCTACTGTTTGATTATTCATGCTAGACAAGTGAAATATCATCCTTTGTCCAATTATGTCACCAGCATGTAAGCCATGTGTGGTCGAGTGAAAAAAAAAGATCATCATTCATGGGATTAATGATAAGCGTCTGCATGCACAGTATCTGTTGCGCTCTGGCACTGTGCACACATACGACAACAAAAAACATCATGTGTCCCTCAATAAGCAACAGCAATAACAACGTGACAGACAAACCATGGAATTTAAAATGTGAATTTAATCGTTTGAAAACTTTTAAAGCATGGACAGTTCCCTTTATGGATTGTGGAGAATTGGCTGCGAGCGGATTTTATTACTTAAAACGTGGGGATGTGGTCAAGTGTATTTTTTGCAACATTGAAATTGGAAACTGGGAAATAGGGGATCGACCCTTTAGCGATCATCAGCGATGGAGTCCATCCTGCCCTTACCTCAATCGCTATGATGTGGGCAATATTCCATGGAGTTTGAATTATCCTGTTATTGTACCAGACCCTGCAAAACTAGGAGATACCTGTGGACCGTATGTGCAAACTATTCATTTGAATGCTGTTCCAAATTAAGCCAACAAACTTTTTGTAATAAAAGTGTAAGTTTTTTTTATATGAATAAAACCTCAAAAAAATATTTAGCTGTTGTTCAATTCATTTGTTTATTTTTTTCCCCTAAACTCCTTTGACTTTGCCATGTTAAACCATGGCATGGGTTAGTTGTTGATTAGATGTCAATGAGGTAACAAGTAAAAATAAAAAAAAGCATGATGCGTACACTCATCGTGGATTGTCAGGGGTTTAAAATTGCAGACAACAAATTTATATTTAAGGAAGTTGCTTTTATCGATTGTAGTACGTTTTGGGTGTCTAACCCTATTCATTTGGTGTTTAAACCTCCCTATGCTTTCGAGTTGCTTAGTGAAAAAGATAAAAAACAGAGCCAATGGATTGAAAATCATTTGCAGTTAGCATGGAACAAGGGTGATATTTCTTACAAGTATCTTGACATTGTCATGAAAGCCCATTTGTCCTCGGCCAATGTCTTATTTGTTAAAGGGAGTGAAAAACGCCAGTGGCTTCAACCATTTCTACCCTCTCACTGTCAATGTATTGACCTTTTAGATCTGGGTTGTCCATCCCTGCAAACGCTCATGGACACTTGTCCTTGCGACAATATTCAGAATAAAGCCTTAGCGCATGCATGGCAATTGTTTCATTGGCTCACCACGAGTGCATGTTGGGAGTTGTTCAATAAAATTAAAACTGAAAGTGTATCGTCCAATGATAGCAGTGAGACGTGCACACGTGAGGTGATAACATCAACGTTATAGACATGGACGCCACTACAATCGACAAGGCTATTGGAAAGTTCTTTGTGTGCAAGAAAAAACTGATTAGCTTTACACAACATGAATTATTAGCACTACCTAAATCATTTCTTTTTTATGTTGCTGCCAACGCTGTCAAAGAAATTTGGGAAAAGGCGCCTGCCGAGTGAACTAACGACTCTGTATTGAGTGAACTACAACCATGCAGTCATTTTTCCCATCACAAGCAATTAACCATGGCAAAAAATACCTTCCATTCGACAGTGTGCCACATGCCAATTAATGAAATTATATCATGGACATAAAACTCATTGTAAAGACATTGTTTCATCATTCCATGGCTGTCATGCGGAAAACAACCACCACCTACCATGCTCGTCAGGAGCCGCCGACAAACAACAACAACAACAACAGCAAGAACAAGAACAAGAAGAAGAAGAACAACAAAAAAAGTGTTTTTCACCGATTGAAACCTCTATGTCCCAGGTGTACTGGCCATGGAATTATTGATAACATTATTAAAAACTTACCATTCGAAGCTCACTTACCTGCTTACAGCTTTTGCGGCCCTGGTACTCGTCTTGAAGATCGTTTGAGGAGAGGGGATATGGGAATCAATGCTTTGGATCATGCATGCCTTAATCACGATAAAGCCTATGAAAACAGTGATCCCACACTAAGACGCATTGCCGACAAAGTCTTGTTAAGCATTGCCAAGCAACGATTAACAGCTTCAGATGCCAGTCTAGCAGAACGAATGGCAGCATTTATAGTGATTGGTGCTATGAAGAGCAAATTACTTTTATCTAGATATGGACTTTAACGTAATGAATTTATGTTAAAAAAATGTATAGTATCACTGTTATCATGACAAAAAATAAATAAAAAGACAAGAGTCCATGTTGTGTTTTTTTCCATTATTATTATTCACTCTTAGTTTCATTATTATAATTATAAATGACAAACAATAAAAAAGGGACAGCAATGCATCGTTAAAAATTATTACTAATTGTAGTAAATCTATTTTTCAATCACAAACAATAAAAAAGGACAAAAGTCCATTATTTTAACTAATAGTTTCATCATCATTATTATAAAAAATTATATATATATATGGTAATTGTACTAAACCTATTTTTTTAATCACAAACAATCAAAAAAAAAGGACAAAAGTCCATCATTATTCATCAGCTTCAAATGCCAGTCTAGCAGAACGAATGACAGCATGAAATCTTTATCTACTCTAGAACCAGGTTTTTTTTCTTAAACGCTTATTATTGAATAAAATAACATGTTACTAGAATTTAATCATTATAAATTACAATCATTATAATAAAAAATGCTATAAATGCTATTTTAAATCACAAACAATAAAAAAGGACAAAAGTCCATCATTTTAACTAATAGTTTCATCATTATTATTATAAAAAATTATATACATGGTAATTGTACTAAACCTATAAACAAAAAAAATTCCACCATTAAGCATAAGTTTTGAAAATTTATTTTTATTATTATTTATCATGGTAAACGTTGAGCAACAATTAATAAACGTCAAACTGTTGAACCCAAAAAATAATTTTATTTTATTATAGTTATTGAAGAGTAGGGCATGAATAAACAAAAAAGTTACGGCTAGCGTACAATGATTATTCGTTTTCAATTTTTACAAAACGAACCATGCATCGATTATTTTTTTTCACCCTCATAAATTAAATAGACAGGGTGAATACTGGAATTGACATCTTCCATGACATTATCAGGTAGGTTATTAAATCGTGTGGGAAGAAATGTCTCAAAGTCTTGACAAATGCAAAGAGCTCGTTCACCAAATTTGGTTATCAGTTTTTGAATTTTATGTATGCGAAAGGGTGTTTGCGTAGGCAATTCACTCATTTTCTTGCGTGCAAAGCCACAATCTTGACCAATGGCGTTCAAGGCGTCCATGGCTGTCTATAACCAAAGAAAAGAGTGTTACTTTCTAACACTCTCGTTCTTATATTACAACAACAATAACTTTTGTACATTAAAGTGTGTTGTTTCTTTTAATCCTGAGTGTTTATGACCTGTAGTTGTATTGGATAAATTTACAAAAATATTTTTTTCAGTCAAAACATACATTTGGAAAATTATTTAATAGGAAATGTTTTATCAAAATTAAGTGTGTGAATCATTTTCAAGATCTCTCTCTCTTGGAGGTAAATGCATGTCTCTGTTGTGAATGGGAATTAGCCTATCATTCCCTAGTCGAATGACTTGTATTCGTTGCTCTGTTGTTGTGCAAATTCACACAACATTCTGTTAAATAAATAGTATCAACAAATACTAAGAGCAAACATGGAATGCTTTTGGTAACCTATAAAAAGGCAAAGTTAACACGCTATGCATTTAATAACCATGTCTACATCCAACAAAACAAAATTCAAAACTACAAATTTAAACCAGTGTGTATGTGTTTATCAACGTGAATACACGATAAACTAAAACAAACAAACAAAATAGCCAAATGTATTCTAAACGTCAAGTATGCACCTGAAAGCCGAATGTAAACAAAAAAAAGCGATAATCATGACATCATGTGGTTAGTTTCTAACAAATCTCATTCTATGAGGCGAATATTGATTGATAGGTAAGCCAAGACAAAGTTGGCGAAATGCTTGTTGTCAATACGAAGTGATTGATTCCTCAGCAGGAAATTTATAAAAATGAAAACAAAACATTTGAGAAGTTATTGGAAAATAAACATTAAACAGGGGTTTTGTACATATTGTACACCAGAAATCTGGAAAATGATCCTCGTCAGCTAATTTAACAATCACTTGATTCATGGTTAAACCATACCATGCTTTATGAATCACTTGTGTGGATACATTATTTTCAAAGCCAAAATTTAGCATACAGGATTTACAAAAGTGATGCCCTGGGTCATGAAACAAATCATCATCATTATCATCACGATTCATGAAGCTGTCATAAAATGTGGTGTCAATGCGTACTTTCGTGTTTCTATATTCTAAAGGATAGGCCACACGTTGAGGATTATGAGACACCATCGTGGCATATTCATTGAACGTGGTGTGTTTTGTGACGATAAAACGATCTTCACCGTGGATCATGATTGAATCTGAAAAGTAGTCGTTACTGTTTACTAAGTGAATAAATAAAAAAAAACAATGTACTATATACACTGTCTGTCCCCTAAGTCAATGGCAAAAAATAAAATAAAAAATAAGCAAAACACAAATAAATAACCAGCTGTCTGTTGACTCCTTTAGCTGTAGGCGGCAAACATAACATGCAACAGGTTAAAAAAACAATTTCTGTTCAGATATTTCAAATATATCACCACTCATAACTCTAGCCATAAAGTGAGAGTTTTTATCCACGATTATTATTATTATTCTTTTGTTCTTGCATGAGACCTACTAAGCCACACCCTAGTGTGGCCTATTAAGCCGCATGCCTACTGAGGGTGAATGGTCACTTTGCCGAAACATGAGGCCTACTAAGCGACAACAATAGTGAGAGTGGCTACTTGTTTGTTTTTTTCATAACCTAACCTAAAGAAGTCAACATGTTTTTAATCTAGCCTGTGCACAGTGAACCATGGAAACGTTGATGCATGGCTCTCTTTATGCGTTGACAGGCAAATAGCACAAGACATACAGTTTATGTACAACTATTTACAGGCATTCACACATCCATGCATACACCCATGCACACAGGTTAAAAAACAAAAATTATATGATACACTACAATTTGTTATTTTTATACCGAGGCTCAAGATGGCATCTCGCATTTGATAGCAACCAAACCAAACACTTGCCGTGTTGTACAACAACAATAGCTACAACCACTACTGGTTGTAACCAAATGGGACGCTTGTCATCATATCCTGACACCACTGTCTCTTGTCGTCTAACAAAGCGAGTGTTTGTTTTCGCTGCTTCATTAAAAATAAATCATGATTTTTTGAGAGAATCCTAAACTGACTATGTGCCATGGCTGTGTGGGTCTGAAGGACATGTAAATAATCATCCACACAGAGTCGTTTAACCACATGCTGGCTAATCCCTTTGGCTCGCATAGATTCGCATCGATCCACCTGTCGAAAACTATACATTTTCGGAGCGAGACCTACAAACTCAGTCATCATGGTGTCTGAACACTCATCTTTCATTAAACCAATTTCTTTTTTGTTCAGACGGGGGATATCGAACACGTTCTTGTCACTAAACGAGGACGTGTCAAACCATTTTGGGTTTTGTTTCATAACGACATACGGATCACAGTCACGGATATGGTAAATAAAACTATCCGTGTCTGTATATAACAAGGAAATGGTACCAAATCGCTGTATTGCAAAACCATAATGGAATTTATACATGTGCAATTTTGAAAAATCTAAAATGACTTGGCCTAAATAGATAGGCTTATTCATGACCACTTTAGTTTTGGTAAGTTCAATAGTCAGTAGATCATGATCAATAATGTTTAAAGATTTGAAATTTGGTTTTGCAATATATTTTTGAGCCCCCCATCTGCCATGCCATGTATTGACCAACTTAATGTCCCTATACTGCCGTACATTTTCCAAACTCTTGCCATAGATACAATTATTCATTAGTTTAAAAAAATTGATTTGAAATGGCTGAGTGGCACTTTGTCTGTGACTGGTATTTAAATCCATGTATGGTTTCAACCACGGTTTCTGACAAAAAGAAATACCTCTATGGATTTTTTTCAGGGTTAAGCCCTGGGCTAAACATTCTACCAACATGTCAATATGCAACACATAGTGATTTTTATCATACAAGGTACCCATTAATTTCTTATGATTGCCCTTACTCTCGGGCGGCACCATTTTCTCTATGCAAAAGGGGAAATCACCATGTCGCTGTCTGAGATGGGAGGGATAAGCTAAGTCGACGTCAAGAACATACCCTACGTCCTGTTGCTTGCTAGCGCTATGCACATTAAAATCTTTAATTTCATCCTCAGACAGCCAGACAAAGTTTCTGTACGGCAGTGGTCGACTCATAGCGTGACCGTATAAATTGTTTACGTCGAAATACATTAGATAGGATTCAGGTTCTTCGGGACAATAATCAGGCATGAAATGATTATTTGCCTTGGCATGTCGCTGATTGAGCGATACGAATCCCCCACGAATCCCTTTTTCCATCATGAGTACCATATCGGGATCCGTCAGTAAATCAAGCTCAATGTGGGTAAATTTGAGGGCGGCGTCCCAACTTAACCCTGGACTGGTATAGTAGTGGGCGGGGTCAAGGCCATAAATCGTGTGACATAGCTGACGAAACGTTTCAAAAACGTCGGTCAACAACAACACGTCTAATTTTAAGTAGTGCATAGCATACTGGCCCATGGTTTCTATGCCAAACACTCGCCAAACATGCTGTGCGTGGGCATAGTCTTCTTCACTGATAGTGCTTTGTGTTAACTGAGAAAAGAATTTTTCTCTTGGCGGCAAAGTCGTTTCTTCAAGCACTTCGTAACTTTCCACATAATCGTATGGAAAATGGCCTATACGAACACACAATTTAAATTGATTTGTATCCGTAAAGTGGGAATGGGTATGTTTCAACTCATCTTCGCTTAAGCCTTTCACAAGACTATCCAACGAACTAGACATAAACTTGAATGAGTCGAGAAAGCGAATGCTCATGCTTCCTTTTCTCCATGAAAGTGAGGTAAAGCTCTCATGGTTTTTAGCCAAAATGCTGAATTTGCTCTTATCTACATGAGCAAATTGTTTTACAATAAAGTGAAGGTCATACCGGGAGAAATTGTGTAAGAAGACAGGGAGGAAGCGAGGTGTAGAGTACTTCAAATTGCATTCGTTATGGGCAGCACCTCTAAAATGACCTGTCCTGTGGCAGTGGTCTCTTACTTTTTTTTCTCCGCCTAAGATTGGCTTTTCACATATGTGGCAGGTGGTGGCTTGATCATATTCTCTTTGCTGTACATCATTCATCTGAATTGGTACAGGGTTGTTCAAAATAGTTTCTACTTTGCCTGCTAAAGCCGCCATTTGATCAACAAACCACCGCGCACAATCGTGACCTTTATGACTTACATACTCACATTGTGAATTATCATAGTGACAGACAACATAATAGGCTACGGCAAAAGGCTCATGTTTCTGCACTGGATAGGTTGAGCTTGTATGGGGGCTTGGTTCACATCCCTGAATGGGAACAGTAAGGGCCTCAAAATCAGCGTAAACAGTAAATGGTATCATGTCTTGTTTATTAGTGGCCTTAAATTTTAAGACTGCGTCATTTCCTTCGGGCAAGACTAGCTTTACTGCCGTCTGCCCTTCACAGTCTTCCGTATGTCGTTTCAAAAGTTCATTAGTTTGAAAATACTGAAGGCAGCGCTCACAAATGTGTTTTGCACACTTATGGTTAGACACTTGGCTGCTCACCAATTTACTTAAATTCTTTATCCAACAATAATGGCTTTTATCCCCATCAGACAGGAAAAGCAGGTGAATGTTATGTTGCTTTACCTGTTTGGTGGCATACAAGGGGCCCACAATATCGGATCCGTCGATGCCATACACCATGAAAGAGAAATTTGGATTATCTTTCTCAAATAAATGAATTTTATCTAGAGGCATGGGAAATGAAACACGCTCGAGATTGAGAGTTTGTTTCATGTGGTTAAACACATCTTTGTACTGCCCTGGTCTATAAACATGACTGTCTTCACGGGGTTGCAGACAGCTAACTATACTCCACAAAAAGCAGTAATCGTCTTTATTGCATATGTTGATCACTGCCTTTCTGGAAGCGATAAAGCTCGGTGTGGCAATATAGCTACTTCCTGCATTCAATGGATTGTATTTACAAATATTGATTTGCAAATAGGCAATGCTATTGAGGGCCAAGCCACTGGGACCCTGTTGCAACTTATCAAATTTAGTGATAAGCGCTTGAATAGCTTTCTCCTGATACCACGTTTCCAAATTATCGGCTATCAGTACTTTCTCCATTTTTGTACAAAGGTTGAAGGTGTGTTTCTCTTCAACATTATTTTTTATCAATGTAAATTCACATAGTAGTTCGAAGTTTATTTTTAAAGCCTGATGCAATCTTAAGCCTTGTTTACATTCACTCAAAAAAATGGGAAAACATAATTCCACAAAATCTTTAGGCGACAGACAGTGAATCGCATTGTAAATTCGGCCTGAGCATACTCGCGTTTTGAAACATTTGGCCAAAGGCTGCCACACTAACACTTCACTCTCTGATATAGACATGATTATAAAATGGACTAATAAACGTGCAACCCTTACCTTAAAATAGGTTAATCCAAAATCTGCAATTCCAAACGACCACACTTATCGATTTTTACTGACTGGCACACAATCTCGTTCACAGGTACACAATGGTTGTAGCAATTTGGGCCCCCAGCAGGAAATGATCACCTTCAAGGTTGATATAGTTTTAATATCAACGACAAGGTTTATCTTGTTTTTTGTTTCCAATGATTTATCTGAAAAACAAACCAATACAATCCGTTATTAGTCATGGTTATATACATTAAACATGTGCATTCATTCATTCATTCATTCATAAGACTTGCTAAAAACAAAAGGTTTCATGTGTGCACACATAAATAAGACACTCACTCGAAAATAACAAAGTCATTTACAAAGAAAAGAATTAATCTATATTCATTGCTCACCTCTTTTTTTTTTTATATCGAAAGCGTCAAGGTAGTTAAAACCTATTCACTCCATATATATCTTCATTCTGAAACAATAATAAATACACGCCATAAGTTTATAAATTTCCGTGAAATAAATGGCATACATTTAACAACAACAACAATAAAAGTAATGGAACAACATGTACTCACCATATAATGAACTATAATGCTTTCAGCATATGTGGTCTTTGCCGCCAATGTCACTGTCTGTGTCACTGTCTCTCTGTCTGCTTTCCCAGACTTAATAATATTGTTTTTAAAAATCTGCAACAAACGAAATCCCCCAAAAATACCATCAGTCACTAACTAACTTTTCATGCATACACAAAATAACAATAAAACCAATCATGCCATAATTAACAATAATGAACCTACCTTAGCACAAGTATGGCCGCGGTTCACGTAATATTTTACAAAGAGCATAAGGCACTTGCATCCGTCACCTTCAAAGATGAACACGAGAATGATGAGTCTCTCTTACCCTCAGAACATATATGTCTCCTCAACAAGATGCAAAGTTAACACTTTACTTTTTTTTTGTTCCTACGAGTAGGATGTCATGGAGCGCACAAGTCAGACCGATTCTCACAAGCTTTTGCAATCTCTGCATGAGTATGCGTGGGAATGCAATGATCAGCTTTTCGACAGAGCTGTATGTCCTTCATCGAGATATCGGGTAACACGTCTGGGTCAGATAACAGCCACCTGCATGTGAACAACAGGCTGTTATCTCTCTCTGCTGCGAGGCACGTACGATGATAAGACCTGTGTCTGTCTGGATCGCCGTGGGTCAGCCTCAATGCTTTCAATTCTCATTGCATTAAGCAAGTTCTCTCTCTGCGTGTGAGTCCTGACCAGTCAAGACAAATAATAATAATAATGCATAAGTGTTTTACCAACATCAAAGCGCTTAACATAACGTGACTTCAAATCTGGTTTCTTACTTTTTTCCCCGTTTTCCTCAACAATCTCGAAAAAAAAATGACGGAAACCATGATTTGAGCTTTTCCATACCTACATTCCCGTAAACAGAACAACGACATAAATACATCGACATGCCCATCATAAAAATCGCCTCATTCGTTTTCCAAATAACGCGAAAATGAACAACAAAAAAACACCTTTTCCATAAGAAAACCATGTTTCCAGCTTTTTACCTTTTTCATATCTATATCCCCGTAAAGAGAATAAAGAAACGAAATAAATACTATCGCACACGTCATTCTCACGTTTTCAGTTTTCCAAAAATCGGCAAAATGTGAAAAACGCATGTTTTGACCTAAAACCCTAAGTTCACCTTTTCGACACCTACATTCCCGTAAAGAGCACGACGAGACGAAAAAAACGAATCCAAGCACGCCCTCCTAGCATGGCCCGTTTTCCAAAAATCGGCAAAAATGTGAAAAACGCATGTTTTGACCCAAAACCCTAAGTTCACCTTTTCGACACCTACATGCCCGTAAAGAGCACGACGAAACGAAATAAACGAATCCAAGCACGCCCTCCTAGCATCGCCCGTTTTCCAAAAATCGGCAAAAATGTGAAAAACGCATGTTTTGACCCAAAACCCTAAGTTCACCTTTTCGACACCTACATGCCCGTAAAGAGCACGACGAAACGAAAAAAACGAATCCAAGCACGCCCTCCTAGCATGGCCCGTTTTCCAAAAATCGGCAAAAATGTGAAAAACGCATGTTTTGACCCTAAACCCTAAGTTCACCTTTTCGACACCTACATGCCCGTAAAGAGCACGACGAAACGAAAAAAACGAATCCAAGCACGCCCTCCTAGCATCGCCCGTTTTCCAAAAATCGGCAAAAATGTGAAAAACGCATGTTTTGACCCAAAACCCTAAGTTCACCTTTTCGACACCTACATGCCCGTAAAGAGCATAACGAAATGAAAAAAACGAATCCAAGCACGCCCTCCTAGCATCGCCCGTTTTCCAAAAATCGGCAAAAATGTGAAAACGCATGTTTTGACCCAAAACCCTAAGTTCACCTTTTCGACACCTACATGCCCGTAAAGAGCACGACGAAACGAAATAAACGAATCCAAGCACGCCCTCCTAGCATCGCCCGTTTTCCAAAAATCGGCAAAAATGTGAAAAACGCATGTTTTGACCCAAAACCCTAAGTTCACCTTTTCGACACCTACATGCCCGTAAAGAGCATAACGAAACGAAAAAAACGAATCCAAGCACGCCCTCCTAGCATCGCCCGTTTTCCAAAAATCGGCAAAAATGTGAAAAACGCATGTTTTGACCCAAAACCCTAAGTTCACCTTTTCGACACCTACATGCCCGTAAAGAGCACGACGAAACGAAATAAACGAATCCAAGCACGCCCTCCTAGCATCGCCCGTTTTCCAAAAATCGGCAAAAATGTGAAAAACGCATGTTTTGACCCAAAACCCTAAGTTCACCTTTTCGACACCTACATGCCCGTAAAGAGCACGACGAAACGAAATAAACGAATCCAAGCACGCCCTCCTAGCATCGCCCGTTTTCCAAAAATCGGCAAAAATGTGAAAAACGCATGTTTTGACCCAAAACCCTAAGTTCACCTTTTCGACACCTACATGCCCGTAAAGAGCACGACGAAACGAAATAAACGAATCCAAGCACGCCCTCCTAGCATGAATCTTCCATTCCAAGGTCGCGGGGGCTCACAACTTCCTAAGTAGTGCAGCTCCCCACCCCCTTACCACGTTTTTATTTTGGTGTGGATATACCCCGTCCATGGAAAAGGAGAGTTCACCACGAGTCCTACGACACCTCATAGGTTTAAATCCGATTATTGGTTAGCGACATAGTCAAAAGCCAATGACCTATTAGTTTTTAAGGTTTATTTCAATACATATTAAAAAAACACTCATTAATAAATCATCATTTAAAAAGCCCGCTCTCTTACAAAACTCCTCAAGTGCGCATGCGTATTAAAAACATTCATCGCCAAAATGTCAAAAAACAACATGTTTACCCCAAATGGCGTTTCCCAATTCCATCCATTTTTAAAAAATAACCTCACCATCATCTAGAGCGGAAAAAATACCATCCAAACGACCCCTCACTCGACCCTACTCCTTTCCCACCACCTAACCCTTTCCCAACATAGGCATACATATTCAAGCACGAGCGCGACTTCAGGAAACCAACACTACCCCACTACTCGCGAATGACCTTTTAGTTTTGGTCTTTTAATCAAATAAAGAGGCTATAGGAAAGTAGGGGGCATTACTAGCAGTGCTAGGACACCCTGTATGTTCTAATCCCATGTTTGGTTAGCGAGATATGAGGTTCGGGGCCGATACGAGGAGGGTTCAAAAAGAAGTGGCGCAGCTCCCCCCTTACCACACTACTCTCACCCCTACCGCCTATCCAGGCAGTGTCCTAGAGCTGGGAACATCTAATCGGAAGGGATACAACTGGTGAGGTGGGATTAGCACCTCGCCCAGGCGGCCTCACCTGCTAAGCGAACAGGGGCCTCATGAGGGAAGGGAGGGGAAGATTGGGATGGATAGGCAAGGAAGAGGGAAGGAGGCGGCCGTGTAGGGACCATCCCGGCATTTGCCCGAAGACGAAGTGGGAAACCACGGAAAACCACTTCGAGGATGGCTGAGGGGGAATCGAACCCCCTCTACTCATTTGGGCCATCCGAGGCTGAGTAGACCCCGTTCCAGTCCTCGTACCACTTTTCAAATTTCGTGGCTGAGCCGGGAATCGAACCCAGGACCTCCGGGGCGGCAGCTAACCATGCTGACCGCTACGCTACGGAGGCGACTCGTGTGTTTCTATACAAAGGGAAATCTGGCTTAATGAATTTGCTTGTTGTTAGTCCCGAAAAGGACACTTCTTCAATATCTCGTCCAGTATCCACCGGCTTTGACAACTTGCTGTAGCAGACGTGGCATTGACTGAACTAGATTTCTGAAGTACTGTACATCAAGGGAAATCTCCTCCCATGCTTCCAACATAATCTCCCACAATGCATCCTGCGAAAGAGGGGGAGGGTGAGGCCATTTTTCCCTGATACGGCGTTTCCACTTTCCCACACATGCTCAATGAGCTTCAGGTCTGGAGTTCGAGGGTCCCAGTTGAACAGTTCAATGGAGTCCTGCTCAGAAAACCAGCCCAGAACACTCCTGCTAATGTGGATTGGAGAGTTGTCTTGCACGAACTGAAGTACTGCATGTGGATAGCGCTCTCTCACACTCGGAGTCATAATATTCTGCAAGATTTGCAAATATTGGTCCGATGTGGGATGTCCATCTATCCGATGAAGCACTCCAGCCCCATCAGACGACATCCACCCCCAGCATGACACAGATATGCGACCACTACGTGGGCGCTCAGCCACATACCGTTTCTCCTATTGGGTACCACGTGTGCTGTAAACTCGAACCGGTCTGACCTCTGCCGAACTGAAACATGTCTTGGAGAAGATGATATGATCCCAATTATGATTTAATTCCAGCTCAGAAAAGGTACACCGTTCGACTATATGTTGGTCGGAGATACATTCTTTGATTGCCGGTTTTCTGCAAGCAATTCCTGCTTCTCGTAGGCTGTGTATGGACATCCAGGAAAATTGGTCGTCTTCATGAGCTCTACCGAGTTTAAGAATGGATTTTCCTGCGAAGTTGTGACTAATTGGCGGTCTTCTTCTACAGTAGAAACCCGCTGTAAACCAGTGCCCGGTAGACGACCAATCTCCCCTGACACCAGCCACTGCTGTATCCATATTTGGGCAGATCTCGGTGGAACACCACATCGGATTGCTATCTCAAGCATCCTGTAATTGCCGTGTTCGACGAGAGCCAGAAAGTGCTTTCTGGATGAGTGTGTATAGTGAGCCTTGGCAGAATGTAATGACGCATTATCATCAACGTTAGCTCGGCCAAACGCGGTTATTTTCGTAGCATGACATCATCATGTTTTTTTTTTTTTTTTTTTTTTTAGCGTATGGCTTTTAGTGCCGGGAGTGTCCGAGGACATGTTCGGCTCGCCAGTTTTGTAGCTGCTTCGAGACGGACACCCAATGGGTGAGCTACAAGTACCGTTTGGGAGGAATGTTGGATGGGAGGGTCGAGGAGTTGGAAGGTAGCGGCTGTGGCCTATAGTTAGGGACCAACCCCGGCATTTGCCTGGAAGGAAGATGGGAAACCACAGAAGACCATCTTCAAGGTTGCCGGCGGGGGGATTCGAACCTCCTCGCCTCCCGGATGTGAGCGACTGCCAACAGTCACGCCGCAACGACCTCGGCTAACTCACCCGGTATCATCATGGTGAGTTAACTTCACGAAAATAATATTCACGGCGTGACTCGAACTGTGGAGAAGGTCTTGCTCGAGAGCGCATGCGCGTGTTCTTACTTCTTCGCTACTTAGCTATTCACCATGGAAGATATATATCGCGGGCTAGTCCGCGAGAACAAACCAAACAATGGCGGACTGCGTTCTAAAGTTTGTGATGTGTGCGGATGTGTAGCTGTGAGAAAAGAAATATGTCCTTGACTGAATTATGTCTTGTAGGTTAGTAATGTATGTATTCCCATGGATTCCATCACAAGATTTGTGTAAATAAACGATTCCATGACCCAAGGCAGGACTGTGTGTGTGTGAAAGATGCGTGACAGATATCACTCTATGTAGGCCTACTGTGAGGCACGCATGCTGTAGTCGACATGGTCGTTCAACTGCAACGTCATCAACAACAGCAGTTCACCCACGCTATGCTTTTTATACCCACCCCATCGCTGTGTGGCTGGGTGCTGTACCCCGAGGTGGTAGTTTTGAACTATTTGAATAACCCACCGTGTACACATCTCCATGCCTCCATGACAAGGTAGTAGTTAGTTAGTTAGTTATTGTTGTTCCAAGGGAATGTATGAGACCACGCGCATGCGTACTAGAGCAAGACCTGAACTGTGGTTGCTCGGCGATGAAAGACTTTACAACTTGACAGCTAGCCTACTACGCTACAGCGCAACACACCAGGGCCGTGTCACATATAATAATTGTTTATTAATTCAAACATTAAAAACCAATATTATCATGTACTATTGTTACTAAGTGACGTATGGCAACGTTGCAAAGCAAGGCGAAGGTAGAGCGATGTCAACAGTTTGCTCTGATCTTATGAGTAACAACATAACCTCTTATTACTCTCCAGTGCCTTCGCTCTTATGAACGAACAAACGTTTTTTCCCTAAATTGTATACCCTTATCAAAATTTTGGCAAATTTGCCTCTCTCTGTAGGTACCGGTACTGCCGAACGGAGTTTGAGTTGGTTGAAAACATACTTAAGAAATTCTACTTCTGAAAACAGACTCAATGGTCTAGTATTGTCATCTATTCAAAGAGACATACATCTCACTGACGCTGAAGTAATGCCTCAAGAATCCTTGACTGTATATTATAGTGTGAGTTGTAAATCAAAACAGTAACATTAATTCTTTCCAAGTAAACACTATCAAGATGATTGTAGTAATAACAAGTATCATAAAATGGTCTTAGCTGTGTTTGACATTAACCAACCATAAAACATCACAACAAATTGGTTGAAAAAGTGATGTCAGATAGCGTTAAAACTCATCATTTTGCACCAAATTATACAAAGTTTCCCGGGGAGAACCCCGGACCCCCTATTCTTTGGACCTATACCTTCTCCCCTAACCCCCTGTTGGGCACCCCCCGAAATAAAATTCTATATACGCCCCTGCAATACACATAATTGTGCGTGTGAGAGTGGGGCGAGGGGCTGGCCGATATCGAGAGAGTGAGAGAATTACGAACAGACCATGTTGCAGTACTTATCCACCGAACTGTACGCAGCCGACAGCAGCCGAAGTGACACTTAGCATTTTTCATGCCTCAAGAGATGCGACATTTTATGATTGTTTATCTATACCGTACCTCAAACATTCAAAATCAATCTATTTTTATCAGGATTCTTCACAAGGTTCAGTATATGTATGTGAATCGCTCACTTTAGACATCCCTTGTAGCGAAAGCAAAATACAATTATAATATATGCACAAGAATAATGAAAAACAAGAAGGTTTTATTTAAAAAGCAAATAGATGGCAAATACAATTTATAATGATACAAATATTAATCCAGTACAGTGCTACCCTCTAATCTAATTACAATATCTCCGTTTGTTGACACTGCCTGAACAGATTCCTGAATATTTGGGGTTAACATTGTTCATGATTGGTCCGTATTGACGAATGACAGTTTAAAAAATTGAAATATAGTATGTTCCGTCTAGTCAGTACTTTTTGTGTTTATTTACACACTAGTACATGTTTCGAGGCTTATCATTATCCTAGAAAATTTGCCCCTTCATCAGCTAGTATGATAATGGCCAGTCACTATGACCATTAACAAGATGTTCAGTAAAGAACATATAGCCTACTTTCTCCTAAATGCATGGGTATTGTTAAAACTCTTTGTCCTATTCAAGGAGTATAATTGGATGTTGGTTGTAGTAGCTTGTTGAAATGCAACGTGCTATACGGATATAAAAATGACATATGAGGTGCCCTTCCCTAGTGCTACCTCAGTAAAAAAAAAACATTAAATTCGGTTTCACCGGGTTTGAATTGATATGGGGAATCGATTTGCACACATACATGGCCGCTATCTGCAAACTATTGGGCTGATGACCTTGTAGTTCAGTCAAAAGATGCTTCCCACAAAAAGGTATGTTGTTGCAAAATTTGATAAAGATCAAATGATTAGGTAGTTCGTAATTTGATTTAAGCTTTTAACATTTGGGTGGCCGTCATTCTGTTTCCGTCAAGATGGCAGCGATATACGACATGACACTGAGGTGCCCTTTGCTAGTGCTACCTCTGTACCAAATTTCGTTCAATTCGGTTTTACCGGGTTTGAATTGATAGGGGGAATCGATTTGCACTCATACATGGCCATATGCAAACTATTGGACTCATAAGCTTGTAGATTGGTCAAAGAACGCTTCTCCCATAAAGGTATGTTGTTGCAAAATTTTGTAGAGATCAGATAATTAGGTTGGTCGTAATTTGACTTAAGCTTTTAACATTTGGGTGGCCGCCATTACGTTTCTGTCAAGATGGTGGCGATATAAAACATGCCACTGAGGTGCCCTTTGCTAGTTCTAGCTCTGTACCAAATTTCGTTCAATTCGGTTTCACCGTGTTTGAATTGATAGGGGGGGGGGGGGGCAGCAGAGGTGTAGTGGAGCGGGGACGCGTGGTTTCATTCAGTAAAAGCAATAATAATAATAACAAATAAAATTAAAATCACTTACGCAAGTAAATAAAATAATATCTTAAAAAATTTGTGAGAGCCTCATATATTGATTTGAGGCATCAACACCCATGCACCGTACAATATTCTAATTGTTTACTTAGATTAAGATTCGGTAGTTCGTTGTCGCAACCTTGCTATCGCGTCGTCGGCGCGGTGCTAGCCGGTATCCGGGGCGCTCAAGTTCAGCCCCCTCCCTCTTTCACGTGCGACAGAGAAAGTGGTGAGTCATTGTCATTGACCTTTGCAGTCGCGCTACTGCCGTTCGTGTGGCAAGTTGTGACGCGCTGATTTGACTGTTCTCTTTATTTTGTTTGTTAGTGAGGTTATCGTGCGCTGTATTACTTTAATAATTAGTTGTGTTATTTTAATAGTATTCAGACATTCAGACGAACTTGAATTGAAGGGCGATTGCTCAATTATCCCAATCGAACATGGAGCCGTCAAATAAAAATCCAAAAACACTCTTTTCGTTCTTTTCTAAGCAACCAAATGAAGATAAAGGTGAAGAAGTAAATGACGATTTAGATGTATCTCACTCAGGGAATAATTCTACTTCTCTTCGTGTGTCTTCAGATGAAAAAAGTGGTTTACAGGCAGGAACTGAAAGTAATTCTTCTGTAAGTACGACTTCGAATATGCATGAGCATGATGTACAAAATAAATCTGAATGGCCTTCTATATGGACTGTTGATATGTGGGAACGCAAAAAAGAAACCTTCCCATGGTTGGGTTGCAAAAACAGTTCATTAGGTTGTACATTATGTAGCAACGTTTCTCATCATGGTGCTTTTAAAAAGGAACGTACATCAATTTCTAAAGAACGGTGCACATTTGCAGTAACATTCAATGGGTCTAGTAAGTCTGCCCAACCTACTTCCCTACGAAAAAAATCTTCACAAGCAATCATCAGCCCACTTGACTGCTGAGAGCATAACCGCTAAGGCGAACGAGGAAACTATTGAAAACGTTTGTGATAAAATGAACCTTTCCAATCTAGAATCTACAATTAAAGTATTTCGATCAGCTTACTATTTGGAAAAAATGATAGGCCCTTTTCTGATTATTCTAAACTTTTGCAACTTCAGAAAATGAATGGTGTAGACATTGGTGTAGGATTACACTCTAGATTTAGTGCAACTGAAATCATTGACAACATTTCTGATGAAATGAAAAAACGAATTATTCAACAGGTTAAAAGCATTTCAGGTAAAATTTCGATTTGATCGATGAATCTACAAGCTTAAGTGATAAATCTACTTTGATTGTTTATTTAAAATGTGATACCAGCAAAGATTTGACACCAAATGTCTTATTCTTAGACCTAATTGATTTGCCTAACCAAACTGCTGATTCTATTTTTGAGGCACTCTTTATAAACATAGTCGTGTCTTAATTATAGCCATTATAGGCTCGTTTCTTGTATCATTCTGCTTCTTAACCAATTCCATACATTCAATATCAGCCTTAGTCATCTTTTCAATCCTCTTTTTTTCTCGATAATGCTCCAGCAAGCTTCTTGTGCAGTTCGCCTGCAGTGTCTTTTGGTAGCCTATGTGATGTTCTTCTCTTCAGTCACCCTCTTACACTCTTTATCAAACCATATGGGTCTCTTTGATTTTCTTTTCATCCCTATTGTTTCCTTAGCTGAATTGTCGATAGCTTTTTTATAGTCGACCATTTTGTTCTATGTTATTACTGTCTCGCATCGTTCCTCGTTCTTGTTCTAGAGAAGAGATAGCCAAACTGTGGATCGCGAGCCACCAGTAGCTCGCGGCCACACACTGAAATGGCAAGTTGGCAACCCTGAGTTCCGGCTGTGGCAGAGTGAGGTTACGTCTGTGTTGTGTGTGTTCAGTTCATGCGTGCACGTTGTTTAGGCTATTTTCTTGTGTGTTAGAATGGCTAGTTCAAGCAAAAAGCCGAAATTATATTACTTTCATGCAGAATGGGAGACCGATTACTTTTTTACCCAAGTGAAAGATAAATGCGTGTGTTTACTTTGTAATGGGAGTGTCTCAGTCGGGAAGATAGGAAATGTTGACCGTCATTTCAAGACCGTTCACAGTGGAATTGAAAAGGACTATCCGCCGAATTCAACGCTGAGAAGAGAAAAGGTTATGCTGCTGAAATCTCAACTAAATGCGCAACAATCTACTTTCCTTAAGACACTGGACAAGAAGAAGGCAGCCACAGAAGCGTCATTCCAGGTATCAAAGGTTATTTCCCAACATAAGAAACCGTTCGAAGATGGTGAGTTAATAAAAGCTGCATTTTTGGAAGCTGCAGATACATTATTTGACAACTTCAAAAACAAAGCTGAGATTATGTCTGCTATTGCATCTGTTCAGCTTTTTGCTAATACAGTGATGCGAAGAGTTGAAGCTATGAGCTCTGATGTAGTTTCACAACAGCAAACTGACTTTGATCATTCTAGTTATTTTTCCTTACAACTTGACGAATCAACTAATATAGTTGATACAGACAGCTCAGTTGGCCGTTTTTGTAAGAATGGTCTTTAAACATTTTGAAACAAAAGAAGAGCTGGTAAAGGTTGTGCCGCTTACCGGGCACACTACCGGAAAGGATATATTTTTGGCATTAAAAAGCTTATTGAGTCTGAAAATATTCCTGTGATGAAGTTGGTGGGCCTAGCTACGGATGGAGCTCCTGCAATGATAGGCGTGGAAAATGGATTTATTGCCTTGTGTTGAAAAGGCAGCGATATACCAAAGTTTGTGTCTTATCATTGCATAATACACCAGCAATCATTATGTGGAAAGTTCGTAAGTATGAACAATGTAGTGGAAACAGTTGTCAAAGTAGTAAATAAATTATGAGCGCATGCACTTCTAAGACGACTGTTCAGAGAACTAACAGAAGAGTTAGAATGCCAGTATGGTGATCTGTTGCTTCACACAGAGGTTTGTTGGCTTAGCAGAGGCAGAGTTTTGCAACGTTTCAAAGAGTTGCTTCCTGCAATTGTAAAATTCTTCAAAGAACGGGGTGAGCCTTTCATTGAACTCGAAGATCCCACATGGCTACAAGATTTTGCCTTTCTCACTGATATAACTGAAAAGTTGAATGGTTTGAACTTGCAGCTTCAAGGCACAGATAAGGACATTGGTGGAATGATTTCAGATATGACGCCATTTTCAAAAAAGCTCGAGCTGTGGGAAAAGAATTGTAACCAGTTTGAATACAAGCACTTTCCCAGTCTGAAGCAGACCGTTGACAAGCAAAACCTTCTACAACACCCCAGAAAAAACAAGCATTCGTGGATATTCTTTCAGACCTCAGAGAACAATTTGATCAACGATTCCAAGATTTTAAAAACATGTTGATTGTGGCACAGTTCGTCAACTCCCCTTTTGTTGAGATCAATGCAGAAGATTTCTCAACTTATATTGTAAAAAAAATTGGAGGAGATCAGGCTGCAGTGGAAATGGAAGTTGTTGATTTTCAAAATGATCTGTCTCTTAGAAGCCTTTCTACCACTGGAAATATTTGGCCTCTAGTTCCCAAACAAAAATATCTAATTCTTGTTCAATTTGGATTGAGATTGAAAGCGATGTTCAGCTCTACATACTTATGTGAATCATCATTTTCCACTATGAAGTTCATTAAAATTAAATATATAAACAGACTGACCAATGAACACTTGGATAACTGCATCAGAATGGCGGCTACAATATACTCTCCAAACTACAAGAAGACACTTGATGGCCAAAAAGAGTTCCACTCCTCTCATTAAAATGTAAGTTTAGAAACTTTTTGTAATAGTTCCCATCTTCATTGTTATTTGATTAATACTAGAAATGTATGTTTTTAGGCAATAAACAGAATATTTTAATTTTATTCAATGTTGCATACTTTCTTTGGCCCAGTATTCCTTGGTAGCTCTTAGAGGATTTATGAACGCTATGGTGGCTCACTGTTTCAAAGGTTTGCCGACCACTGTTCTAGAGCCTAAAGCCTTTCTGGCAGTACAATTCACAAGTTTCTGCTGATTTCAATGCTGCAATATTGTACCATTCTCTCCTAGTATGTCTTTCTTTCTGACCTGAATCCACATTGGGACCACGAAGAGTTCTTACGTCCAACAGGTTTGATTTACTGTATGTCGCTGGTCTATCAGTACATGATCAATTTGATTGATGTTTCACCATCAGGTGACTTCCATGTGCCCTTATGTATCTCCGTATGTGGAAACCTGGTAGACCCCACTATCATATTCCCAGGGGCGGCTGGTGCTGCAGCACATTGTTTTATTTGAAAATTAATAACTTTAGTAATATCATCTACAATAAAATACAGTGTGTTAAAAGGATGTCATATCAACTCCCCTCACAACGAGGAATCTAGTCGTGCGCTCCATTCCCCGTCCGGCACTGACTGTGTAGATCGCAGCTCAGCGCAAATTTCTACCTTTATTGCCAGCAAACAGGAACTCTGCCTTTTGCGCATGCGAGCCCACCTTTTCCGATGTGCTGTTGAGACAACAGCCAAGACCACAGTGACTCTCCGTTCGACCACACAGCAGCAGCACTGGTCACAGGAAATGAGAACGTGACAGGTGGCACCTTCTAGAATCTGAGGCAGCATTTTAGAGGGAATTGCTCAAAGCAAATGGTGGAAGAAATAGAGGAAGCCATCAGTTGTTCCTGCCAGAAGGTCTTTTAACACTCCCAACTTACCTATTCCATGGCCATCATCATCATCATCATCTTGCACAGTTTCCAGCCACTGGCCGGGTTTGTTTGGAACACAAGCCTCTCCAACGTCTTCTGTCTTCCCACCATCTCTCAGCCTCCACCCTTGTCCAGTCCTCTCCTCTCTTCTTCACGCTTACTTCCACCCCCTTCAGCCACCTGTCTCTTGGTCTCTTTCCTTCCCACTTCGTCTCGTGTATCCTCCTGGGTATCCTCTTCTCCTCCATTCGTTTTACATGTCCATACCATCTAAGTCTAGATTTCTCTATATCATCCTGTAATGGTTCCTCCTTCATTAATTCTCTGGTCGTCTCATTTCTTATTCTGTCCATCTTGGTAGCTCCAATACTGCTTCTCAAGAACCTCATCTCACTGGCCTGTATTTTGCTCTTCTCCCTTCCTTTCATAACCCAGGTCTCCGAGGCATACGTCAGGATAGGGACATAGTACGTCCGATATATGATCTTTTTGCTGTTCTGAGGGACATCCTTGCTCCATAACATGCTTCCCACACTCCTCCGGAATGCTTCTGCCTGTCTCGCCCGCTCATTTATTTCTCTATCGTTTCTTCCATATCTTGTATCAGGCTTACCAGATACTTGAAACTCCCCACTTTCTTCATCTGTTTCCCACCAATTGTTATTCCCGTTTTGGTTCTTTCCTTCTTCCTTGTTGTGATCACCATCTCACTCTCATTTATTCCATGGCCACATTTTGTAAATCGATGAACTATAGTTTAAATATAATAAAAGGAAGAGAGAATCCTCCTGATCAATACTTAGAGTATTTAATTGACAATCAATACGGAACCATGACTAAACCTACTGAACTATAGTTTGTTCAGTATGGATAACTCAGTGGCGATCCTCTTAAGAGTGAGTGTTTCCATAAATTATGTTTCTTAATATTTTTATTCTTAGGAGGGGGGATGGGTTATTTGAACCAGGCGCCACTGCATATTCCGGGAGGCTGCAAAGAGGATCAATCTCATTCCATTATCATAAATAGATCTATGTTTTCTATGGGCTCCATTTACGGGCTGGAATAAGGTTTCTCTTCCAAGTTGTGCGTTAAAATCACCCAGTACGATCTTGATGTCATTCCTTGGGCACTTATCATAAGCTTTTTCAAGTGCATCATAGAAATCATCTTTTAGATCTTCAATAGATTCTTCTGTTGGTGCATGTCCTTTAATTATACTATAACTAGCAGAAGTACCCATTCTTCGTACGGTCTTCGGTATTATTAACCACACGTAATCAATTGAGCTAATATTGCAATGGTTAGGGTCTTGGAACCTGTTTGTCGACAAAGTTAAGTGATTAGTTGAAATATGCTCTGAAAATAATTTACCTAACGTGTACTTCCTGACGTGAAAATAAAATTGAAAACCTCGTAGACGAAACGCAATACTCTTCACATAAAAACTGACCCTCACTGTTGTGTCAAGTCCCCATCCAGAGGAAGACTCCTTTAATAAATTATAAAGGCTTGTGGTGCATGAAAATTCAGGGTTTTTAGCCTCCAATGGCCCAAATTCCTAAAAGCAAGAAAAATATACTATTTTAATTCAGAAATTTTTGAAAATAATGTTGTAGTTTGGAGATATAATAGACCTTCTGTACGACATATCGCACGTTTAAGTCTTGTGAAAAAATCTACGGTACCCCTTGACCCCCTTAAGCGCATTGATGAATTTTACAGTTTTTGTTGGTTCCGTAATAACCTTATAGCCATTTTCAAACTTTCACAGAAATTTAATAAATGGAGTGGCATTACTTCTTGCAGAAAAAGATGGAAAGTTGGATGTAACTCTTTGAGACACTGTTGTCATGGTTACTGGCTTGCATTCCTACTTAGTTTATTAAATGAAATTAGTTTTCTGGGAATATCTCAGAAACTCTTGGTTTTAGAGCCTTAAGATGTAGTTTTTTTCTGACACCAAGGGGCTAAAAATGAGCTTTGTCTCGTCGCTGCAGGCCGTAGTATAATAATAATTACAATAATAATATAACAATATAGGGAACTCCACTATGCCGGTCCCAAGCCCGGGTAGGAGGAGGGGGAGGAGTAACAACCTCGTTAAAAAAAAAACAGGGTTCACTTGGCCCGAGTGATAGCACCCTGTGAGGGCTCCTTGCTAGGATTACGGCGAAGACCTCAACGGCAGTGAAGGCGGAGAGAATGGATCTCGGTACGGCGGAACTGGCGGAAGAGCCATACCATTCTGCGAAATCCACATTGCGTCTGACTTGAAACAAGCGGCAAAGTGGTCAGCGTCTGTTTTTCTAATTGAGGCGGCTGCACTAAAATCTTCTCGAACTCAAAAATCGAGTCGTATACCTGTGGTCTCAACTGAGATCACCACAAAAACAAAACTCAACTTGAGCGCATGATGGATAAGACGATCACAGAATCACTACCCCAGGCACCAGTCGATAGACTGGACTCACCTGATCATCGGATTCTGGGGGATCAGGGACACCATGCGGAGAAGAATCGGAGCTTCTCAAGAACTCTTCACACTCTCAAAACTCGACGCAAGAATTTTATTGGCACAATTAATGTGAACACCCTCACTAAAACAGGCAAATTAAAACAACTCACTAACGCCCTCGAAAAATTTGACCTCAAAATCACCGCACTTCAAGAGACACGATTCACGGACGAAGAACACTTTAATACGGAGAATTTCAGAATCTATAAAGGCAAACCTGCCATCAAAGTTAGAGGCAAACTACCACTCCTGGGAACCGGTTTCTCCATACACAATTCCGTACTCGACTCAGTCATCGATTTCCCTTCTCCCAACGAAAGAGTATCTCTGCTCTCAGTAAAGTCAGCCAATAAAGCTTACACACTGATCAACGTCCACGCTCCCATAAATCAACTCAACAAATCCGACCCTGAAACTATGGACAATTTCTGGGAAACTCTCGAAGAAACAACCAACAAAATACCAAGGCACCATGTGAAGATCTTATTGTGCGATTTCAATGGCCAGTTAGGTAAGGAAAGAAAATTTAGTGATACCACAGGCCCCCATATTAAGCACGAACGTACCAACGGGAAACTTTGAACTTAAGATCATGAGCACACAATTTCAAAAACCTCCACACAAGTTAACCACATGGAGATCACCCAATATTAGACAGGGTGAATACCAAATTGAACATATCGCAATTTCCAAGAAAAACACAAAATAAATTTTAAACGTCCGAGCTCGCAAAGGTGCCTTTGAATCAGACCATCATCTTGTCCAAATTAAGACGAAATTCCAACCCAATAGAAAGCAAAAAGGCCCACCCAAAATATCAAACCAGACCCAGAGTACTTGAAACTCCACAAAGAAGAAATCATAATGCAAATTAATCAGGAGACATCAACAGACTGGCAGAAAATAACGAAGAAAATTCAGGAAGTCATGGAACTAGGACAACCTCCTCGCACAAGAAAACATCGTTGGTGGAATGCAATTTGCGATCGGGCAGTTGACAACCGAATGACTGCGTGGAAAAAGTTTAACAGTCACAAAACTGAGGAAAACTGGGAGAACTTTTTTAAACCCAAACATATGCCTCCAAAACAATTAGGAAAGAAAAACGAGGATATGACAACAACAGACTCCATGAAATCCAGCAGGATTTCACCCAACATAATACTAGAAACTTCTACAAGACGTTTAGAGAAAACTTAAAGGGATATCAGGCGCCCAGCATGTGCTTCAAAAAAAAACGATGGCACGTTGGAAACTAACGCGAAAGAAAACTGTAAAATATTAGCCTAATACTTCAACTCCCTTCTTAACTGCGAACCACCCCAAGAAAAACCTGCCTTCACTCCTCTGGTTTCCACACACTCGGACTCACAACCCCCTGACCTAGAAGAAAGTCAGGAGATCATCCAAAAGTTCAAAAATAACAAAGCACCAGGAGAAGATGGGATCATTGCTGAATTATGGAGACAGAACGATCCTACACTTACGCAGAAACTTCATCACCTTATTTCAGACATATGGATGATGGAGCGAATACCAGAAGACTGGAAATGTGCTCTATTTCATCCGTTACACAAAATGGGTGATAAAACAGATATCAGTAATTACAGAGGAACCTCCCTGCTCCCTATTGCTTATAAAATCCTCTCCAAGGCACTTTTAAACAGGCTAGAACCCCAGATGGATCCGCTAATTGGTGAATACCAAGCCGGATTCAGAAAAGGGCGATCATGTGCTGAACAGGTGTGGAGCTTGAAAACAATATTACAAATGAGAAAATGTAGAAATACAGTAATAACATTCGTCGACTTCAGAAAAGCGTATGACTCTGTAGACCGCGAAACCCTTTTTATGATCATGAAAGAATTCGGGATAGACAGAAAGTCCCGAAAAATCATTGAACAGATACCTACAGGAACTATATCCTAAGTGAAATTTATGGGTGAAATATCGGAGCCCTTTCACATCAAAACTAGAGTTCGACAGGGGGACGGATTATCCCCAATGCTCTTTAATATTGTTCTAGAAAAGATCATTAGGGAATGGGAACCTCATGTAAAAGGAATTCAAATTGGAATCAAAAAAGAGAACCGTCTTACAGTCAAGTGCCTCGCTTTTGCGGACGATATTGCCATTATCACTAACACCAGACATGAAGCCATACACGCAGTGGAAAAATTACATGAAATTGCTCCAAGAACCGGACTACAAATTTCTTATGAAAAAACCCACTAACTTTTATGGAAAGACGGCCAGAAAATAACTCTTCTTTAATCACACAATACGGTAAAATAACACAAGTCCCCCATTTTAAATACCTTGGTGAAATCATACAGTCTTCGGGACTAAACTGAATCGCCAATGAACAAAGAATCACCAAACTACAGAAGGCCTACAAGCTAACGTGGGCTCACTACAACAAGAAGTGCATCTCGTTAGACGCAAAATTCAGGCACTATACAACGGTGATTCTTCCGGAAGCAACTTACGCAGCCGAAACAATGGTAATCGACGGTCATTCCAAAATTACGGATATAGAAAAACAGGAAAGGAAAATTCGCAGAAAGATTTTCGGGGCAGTTAATAATAACGGTATTTGGATGAAGAGACCTCAAAGCGAACTCTACCAAAAGATCCACACGATAACGGAAGTAATCAGAAAACGCCGAGTACAGTTTTATACACACATTTACAGGACGGAAAATTTCAGAACGGCGAAGAAATTGCTCAACGTTATAACACGGAGTAAGGGTGGCACGGAGTGGCTGACAGAGGTTCAGAGGGACCTACAACAGGTCAACATTGAAATCCTTGAGGACCACACCGAGTGCAGGAATAAAATCAAAAATGTTAAGTTTGATCAGAGACCATCACGACAGCCTGGAAGAAAGTGGACAGCTGAGCGGAAGATGGAGCATTCTGAGATGATGAACAGATTTTGGGAAGAGAAGCAGGAAAACGCCAGGAGATGAAATCATGTATTCAAGTTCAATCGCTCTCCTAAAGGGGAACAATCGATTAAATAATAATAAATAAATAACAATATAGGGATAGGGATATAATAGACCTTCCGTACCACACCAGCACATGTAAATCGCGTGAAGAATTCTAGAGTACCCCTTGACCCCTTAAGGGCATTATATGTATTGATGAATTTTACAGATTAATTAGGTTCCGTTATAACTTTATAGCCGTTTGCAAACTATCTCAGTAATGTAATAAATGGAATTGTATTGCGTCTTACAGCAATAGATGGACCTGTGAGTTTCTGTTGCCAAGGTTACCGGCTTGCTTTCTTTCATTATTGTATTAAATAAAATTAATTTTCTGGGAATATCTCAAAAACTGTTGGTTTTAGGGCCTTAAAATGTGGTTTTCGGGGGCCCTTTCGTTTCTCACATTGAGGGGCTGAAAATGAGCCTTGTCTCGCCCTTCTACGCCTATTTCAGCAAGTATTTTAAGGGGGTAGGCCCCCTTTTATGAGAGATACAGAGAAGAGTTACATCAATGATTAGTGTCGTGCCTCTGAAGGATATCTGTACCAAATTTTACGTTGATCCACTCAGCCGTTCTCGAGTTATAAGGGAACAAAATTGTCCACAGACCTACAGACAGACACACATTTTATTTTCGCACGCATCCGTCATAAAACAGTCCGAAACGCGTAAATAACGCAAATTTCCGTAAAAATTCAGAAAATACAGACAAACTTTCATTCTTATATATGCTGCTCAAAAAAAAAAAAAAAAAGCACCACATTTTTCAAAGGCCACCAAATTTGAAACGTTGACCGCACGAGCTCGAAATCTCAGTATGACGTTTGTCCTGACGCCTACTAAGCATATGCTTCAGCACAACTCCCCACCTTGAGTAGTTTCGAGGTAGCGCCCCCCAAACCAGCCCATTTTTGAAAACCACAAATTGAAGTTTGCAAAAAACGCTGTAGGACTTGTCGCAGGTTACCAAAGCAGTCGAAAAAGGAGCTATGCCTGTGTCACCACCCCTTCCCCTGCTACCCCCTTGTGTGTGATTTTTCGAATCAGGCCCTTTTTAAGGGCTGAAACGAGGTCTTAATCACTGAGAGGCCTGTAAAGGTCCTTAGAAGTAGTGGTGTCACGAAATTGACCCCTTCCGATTGTTTATTGACATTCCGTCCCCCAAAGTTGACATTTTTGCACCCTCAACCCTCCCTGTCTGGACGCGTAACGCGTCATGGCAGAGTTTTCAGAGTTGGTTGAAAATGAAGCTTATGACCTGCATTCGAGCCCAAAAACAGCAAGTTGGATGGGAATTTATCGGTAAGGTGGCAAACGAGACCAAAAAGTTTTCAAACAAGTTAACGGCCTCTAGTAAGTACGCCCATGCATAGGCAATGAATGCCATTTTTTGCTTCGCCAGCTATCGATTGAAGTAACCCATTGCCGATCATAGGCAACCCGCACGCAAGTACGTGATGTGGGTTGCCTATACATGGGCGTACTTACTAGAGGCCGTTAACTTGTTTGAAAACGTTTTGGTCTCGTTTGCCACCTTACCGATAAATTCCCATCCAACTTGCTGTTTTGGGTTCGATTGCAGGCCCTAAGCTTCATTTTCATCCAACTCTGAAAACTATGCCATGACGCGTTACGCGTCCAGACAGGGAGGATTGAAGGTGCAAAAATGTCAACTTTGGGGGGTGGAATGTCAATCAACGATCGGAAGGGGTTGATTTCGTGTCACCACTACTTATAAGGACCTTTACAGCCCTTTCAGCGATTAAGACCTCGTTTCAGCCCTTAAAAAGGCCCTCATTCGAAAAATCATACAAACGGGGGTAGCGGGGGGAAGGGGGTGGTGACACAGGCACAGCGCCTTTTTTGAAACGTTAGGGGAAGACCCCCCCCCCTCCCCATTCACAGCACTGATAAACATCTCGATTAAAAACCTTCCTTAGGGGTGAATCGAGAGGGGGTGGTTTGGTCCCATGCCAGTTGAGGGTGTTAGAGGGGGTGCACATTGCCGGAGGCCTTAAGAACTTACTGCAATCAGCAACTGAGGACGGTGTGCAGGTTTTCAGGAGGTTAAACACACCCGGGACCTTCTCAAACGCCCCCAATGGTAGTCCATGTTTAGGGGATGATGAAGGGGGTTGAAAATGCCCAAACGTCAAATGTAACGATTTCAACGTGTTTCTGGAACCTTTAAGAGCAAGACTAATTCATTTTCGACTGCTTTGGCAACCTGCGACAAGTCCTACAGCGCTTTTCGCAATCTTCAATTTGCGGTTTTTCGAAAATGGGCTGGTTTTGGGGGCGCTACCCCGAAACTACTCAAGTTGGGGAGTTGTGCTGAAACATATGCTTGGTAGGCGTCAGGACAAACGTCATAATGAGATTTAGAGCTTGTGCGGTCAACTTTTCAAAATTTGGTGGCCTTTGAAAAAAGTGGTGCTTTAATTTTTTGAGCAGTTTATATAAAGATTAAAGAATCTTCCTTTAATTCTAATTACTTGGGTTGATGGGTGTGAAGTTAATCACCAGCTGTTTCAGACCTTTATGAACAAGGAAGCCTGTACCAAACTCATGTTTGTTATCATCACAGCTATAAAACATAGTGCCCTCTTTCTTTTCCAATACACCACTCCCTGTCCATCGAATTTCTTGGATGTCAATGATACTCCCCGTGAGCTTCTCCTGCTGATCCAATTACTTCTTCAGAGATCGAACATTCCAAGTACCAATTCGAAGATCAGTTTTCAACCTTGTTACCATTCATTGTCCAAGACCCGTGCCATGTCGCCGTCTATTAATCCATCCGGCTTCTGCTATTTGGGTTTTCGTAACTTTACTCTTTTACAGGAAGAGGGTGTTAGCCTCAGGCCCAACCCCCAACCTGGAGGACCAGGGACTCTTCTGTCAGGGTTACCATACCTTAGCCAAGATAACCCCGTTTTAAGGCGCCGGGCATTTGCATTCATCCATCCCCCTAGGGGGGAGGATTTGCTGGTTGCATAAGCAGGTTGACCTGCTAACTACGGCATTTTCCAGTATTTACCAGTGACACCTACTTGGCATAGGTGTCACCACTGGGGCTCAATAATCAGCCATTTACCCTCACCATTTGTACGGGCTTGAGACCGGCACAGAGTGGAGCTGGATTGCTCTCCCTGTGCTGGGTTTTATATTCCATTTAATCCGATGGCAATGTGATGTCTCTGAAATGCGGCATTCGTTATGAATGAGGTACATCCGTTTTACCGCGCAATTGAATACAGTTTTCTCCGATATCAAGCAGTTTTTACCCTAACACCTCATGGGTGCCTGCAGAAGTGGGGAGGGCAAGTAGGGGCCGCCCCCCCCCCCCCCCTGAAATCCCGAGAATATTTCGATTGTTTATTGTCACACCATTGTCCTATATCCTACTCAAATTGAAGTTACTGATGGTTAACTGATTTAGATGTAGGGATAGTTCCACAGTTTTATTTAACTTGGTAATTTGGGATTATTTGAGAATATCTTCAGTTATTCAAAAAATCGGCAAACTACTTTTTGCCTGTTTTAAAATGATGAACATTATGACGATGATTCACAAAGAAAAGTGAACTCCTATGGACAAAAACTCTGAACTAAAAGAAAAATATTCCTCCCATTAATTTATGCCATAAAGACCATGTACCCAACGGTTTAAGAGCAGCCAAATAATGAATGTCACGAAGCAAGTAAGAAATGAAACGAAAATTACGTCTGAATACCACCTCGTGACATGTAGTCAATGAAATAAAACAAGTAGTTCCGTGAAGAACTATACAGCCTATTTTCATATATCCTACTTATGTTAATTGCCCCTATCAACATACAAAATTTCAGTCTGATTGCTGTAATAGATTCGTAGATATTGAGAACCGACTAAATATTGCGGATGGTCGCCACGTTGGATTTTTATATAAGTAGGTCTTAGAGTCATGTACTGTTACATGAAGATTATTGTGTACGTGTAGCATTCAAACTTCAATCGCATGATTAGGACACAAGAAGTAAAAAGAAGATTTAAAATTTCGCACAGCTGTCATCTTATGGTTATGGAAATAATTGAAAAAAATTAGATGCCAGTGGATTACCATTTGTGTAAGGATTTACTGTACCAAGTTTCACAGCACTCGGATGGTTAAATTGCGAGAAACGACCTTGTGAATATTTATAATCCGCGTCGTCGCCATGTTGGATTTGTGATCACCAGGTTATGGAAAGTCCTATAGGTGAACTTATGTTCATAGCCCCTATGAACATTAAAAAATTCAGTTTGATTGCTGTAATAGATTTGTAGATATTGAGATCCATCTACATATTTCGGATGGTCGCCATGTTGGATTGTTATATACAGTGTGGTCCACCCGCCCCTTATTATTTAGTTTTATGAAACCCAACTAACATCGCATTTCTCCCGATGGTCGATATTGCTCTGCGCTGTGACTGTATGACAGCAATGTAATTGGGTCATGAGTCTAGCAAAGAAAAACCGACCTTAAACTTTTCCCCGCCAAATACTATGGCCCATTCTACTAACATATGACTTACTGCTCCTTGAAATAACACACATACACGTAATACGATCGAATTAATAGCTTACGCCACGTGATCTGTAATAGTAGAAAGTTAAATCAACACCATAAACCGTGATTGAAGACTTTGAAATGGACTTAAACGTTTGAGATGGGACGGCTACAGTAACTAAACAACGTTTAGCGTCCGGTAAGTTCCATGTGTTTGTGGCTGAGAGGGTTAAAGCCTGACCGTATGAGGTGTGCGCGAGCGGATAGAATGGTGCATCGAATCCAGTCGCAGGCATTCTTTTTTAAACGAAAGCCCACATTCCATTTTAGTTGGGATGTAACTACATTGCCACATTTATTGCCTTACGACGTATTTTTGTGAAGAGTACGTTGAATTTTGACGATTTATAAAGAGAATACGATCGAATTGGTACGTTATGCCACGTGACCTGAAATGGCAGAAAATTAAAAAACTGGCATGAATAATAACATAACATATAGAAGTGTTGCTCCAGAGGTTCGATTCCCAGCACTTCCAAGAAATGTAATACTTGTCTGAGGGCTGAAATTGGGTACACGTAGCCTCGTGAAGCAAATATGAGAAGAAGTGGGTTCGATTCTCACCTCAGCCACCCTGGAAATGGTTTTCCGTGGTTTCCCACTTCTAATCCGGCCAAATTCCGGGACGGATTCTATCTCAAGACCACGGCCGCCTCCTTCCCAATCCTTAATTGCAAATACACACATCATTACAAGCCCGCAATAACTCGGGTTATCAGACAAATTCTACACACACATCCAAGTAAACGGGGCTAAATAACCGCGATATTCTAGCCCCTCAAATGAAACAAAACAGCAACATATCGAAGGATATTCTGATCGCCAGTGCTTGCATCGAAGTATATGAATTCCTTAGAAATTCCCATGGTATTATTAGCATACTTTCGATTTTTGCAAAAAATGAAAGTAGACTTATGAGATCTACACAGGGCCAAAAATTGTGTGTCTGCCTGTGTGTGTGTGACTGTGTGCCTGTGTGTGTATGTGTGTGTGTGTGTGTGAATGTGTGTACTCTGATTGTTTGCCCCCGCTATCAATTTGAACACGGTGAAACCGAATTGAACGATATTTGGTACAGAGGTAGAACTAGCAAAGGACACCTCAGTGTCATGTTTTATATTGCCGCCATCTTGACGGAAACGTAATAGCGGCCTCCCAAATGTTCAAAGCTTAAATCAAATTACGAATAACCTAATCATCCGATCTCTACCGAATTTTGTAACAACATATACTCGTATGGCGAGCGTCGTTTGACAGAACTACAAGGTCATTAACCCATTAGTTTGCAGATGGCGGCCATGTATGTGTGCAAATCGATTTCCCATATCAATTCAAACACGGTGAAACCAAATTGAATGATTTTTTTACAGAGGTAGCACTAGCAAAAGGCACCTCTTATTGAATGATTTTTTTTACAGAGGTAGCACTAGCAAAGGGCACCTCTTATTCATGTTTAATATCCCTATAGCACGTTGTATTTCAATAAGCTACTACAACCAACAATCAATTATACTCCTTGAAAAGGACAATGAGTTATAACAATACCCATGCATTTAGGAGAAAGTAGGCTATACGTTATTTACCGAACATCTTGTTTTGTTATTAAATTTTAACAAAAAGTCTTAGCATATCTTTAGGCCCGTATCACACGACACTCGCTGGCAAGGAAGCTGCTGTGATCGCTGGTACAAAATCCTGTATGATTCTGTTCTCTTCGTCAGCACACCTGCTTGTATGACCGAAGTGTATCACACGCTAGCATTTTGTACGCTAAGTTGTATGAAATAAAACCGAAGGGCTGTCATTTGAGGGCATTATTTGCAGTGCTTTCGCCTTATTAACGCAGAGCGGTCGTGAAACTTGCTTTAAGTAAATTAGAAAACATGCCAGGTACTGAATGAATGCATTCCAATCAATATTTAGGATCTAACTGTAATAATTGAATATTTAACCATACGCGTTAATAAGAAGCGCAACAAAATCCTCGAGAGTGTGTTGGAAATGTGTGCGAGTGTTATTGCGCCCACTCGCTCTTTCGAAGATCCCGGGTTCAAGACTATCCAACGGCAGAATTTTAAAATTCTTTTTAACTATTATATTATACCCTCCCTACCTCGTCCAGCAAGATTTCAACTTGGTTTTGTTCACATTATCTACGAAGACGATAGGGAAAGCTATTTTCTTGTCTCATTTAAATGGTTACTTTCCCTAAATACTGTTCATACCATGGATGGATACTATTCGAGTAGTAGGGCTAAGCCGGTCCTGGATAGATTTCAAGGTCATCCATAGTTTCTCGTGGTCACGTGTCCCCCCAGGCGTTCCCTGGGGGGGCTTGGTGGTGGGGGGGGGGGGGAGGGGTGGGGGGAGGGGAGGGGAGGGGAAAGGGTGGAAGGTCTGGCTTGGAAGCAGACCCAGTTGTTAGCCGACCTGTGTTGGCCAGCCAACTGACTGAGCTGGCTGGTGTGCATTGCCTATATAGCTTGTGGATGGAAGTGGGGGGGGACCGGTTCGGGCGACTGTCGAAGGTAGTCGAATGTGACCGAGTGAAACTTAGTAGTAGGGGGCTACTAGGAGTTCTGCCCCACCCCACCACCTCTCCCTCTGACGTCGCATACTAACCCGCAATACATTCAGGGGCAAAGTCGATATCTCGCAAACCCATGGTCCGATTTTGACAAATGAGGTGTCGTTGGACTCGGGCTAACGCCCTCTTTCAAATGGACCACTCATTTCAACCCCTAAATAAAACCTACCCCTACTATAGGGTGAAATTGTAATTTTTTTAGTGAAAGTCTCTTTTCAAATGCGACATGTATAAGGTGCGTTGCTAAAATGAACTTAAACGTGGTTGCTCATATCGCGCATGCGTTTGGCTGGCTGCCGATATGGATTAATATTTTTGTTTTTGTTTTTTACGCATGCGCACTTGGGATTTTTGTAAGAGGGCGAGCTCTTTGAAAAAATGATTGATAAGAAGGGGTTTTGGTGGTGAGGAGAGAACCAGATAGTCGCCTACTTTCCTACGAAGTTTGCCGATATCTCTCGAACGCAAGGTCGGATTTGGACGTGTGACGTGTCAAATCGCTTGTCTCGAAGCCCTATACATGTTATTAATAGGTTAAAGTTTTGAGAATGAGGGAAACAGGCTTTTTGGGGGTAAAACCGTGATTTTAGACTTTTCCGATATTTCCCGAATGCCTGGTCGGATTTGGTCCTATGACGTGTCAAATGGCTTGTCTCGAAACCCTTTTTATTTTTGTAATAGGTTAAAGTTTTTGAGAATGAGGGAAACAGAATTTTTTGTTGTAAAACTGTGATTTTAGACTTTCTGTTATATCTCACAAACCAATAACGCCAGAGACGTATACGAGGGGTCGTAGGACTCGGGGTGACGCCCCTCCCCTCTCCCCCTTTCGAATATAGTATTTATGTTTTAAAAAATGTGAAAGGGCCTAACGACACTTTTGTTGAAAACATTTCAGTTTTTAAAACTTTTCTTAAATTTGCCTAAAATGTTCATGACGAGTGGTTGTAGATAGAAAGAGACGATACCACTGGACACGTGTTTCAACGAAGCTATTACTGGCCACGGTGGTGATATACCAATACAGTATTCGCTGTTTCGATGAGACGGCGGGTCGAGGGTTCGTTTTCTGATTTTTCCTATGATGGAATTCCTAATTCCTAAACCCCCTGAAGGGGTTATTTAACGTGTAAACGATTATGAGTGACATGACAAATGATAATTCCTTGATCCGATGAAGTTGGCTTTAGATAGAACAAACAGAACTTGGTTATATGTTGCTTGAAGTGAGTATAGAAAACAAACTTGCTGGGGCAGACTGACAGGATGTGAATGTTATTTGAGCTTATTGGAATGCATTGACTTTACTTGACAACAGGGCAATGAAAAAAGCATAGAGATGCTGAGGACACTTGAAGGTCAAACGATATGGCAACCATGGTGGGAGGGGGAAGCTAGGATGATGTCGCCGATCATGTTCAATGTTCAATGGATGAATTTATATTTTGCGAAGCATTGTTCGGAGAGGGTCATGTGACGACTTGTTTTAAGGGTATTTATTTTTTCGATGTTTCCTATGGTGGACTCATTGATTGAAATAATCCAAAACTGCTAGGGCATGGCCTTGAGATTTTATAAACCGATAATGGGATTTTGACATACAAGATCCACTCAGAACTTGACATGATGTCATTCTTTTTATGGCTTATGAATTTCCCCAAAAAAGACCCAAAACAACAAGATAATGGACTTTTGCTTTTCTTAATATATTGCTAACCCATAATGTAAGATGTTTACTGTGAGTGACGAAATGTAGCTAGGTAAAGAAAGAATTATTGTAGGATATATGTATGGTGACTGACACGTCTTTGACCATTGGAACTTGTTTTCAGATCTGACTGTAGTACATAGGGAGTATAGGTTGTAGGCATGGATTGACAAACGGTGCACACAAAATTCAATTTATCGATTCAAGAATTAAGAGTAGACTATCATTAATTAATTGGTTAAAGAGTGTAGCTAAAAATAAAAAAATGGTGACTACATTAAACTAAACTGAACCAAGTCGAATCAAACCCAACTGAACCAAACCAAGCCTAAAGCAAACCAAACCTAATCAAGAACAAGCCAAGAGCTTAAGTGTAAAACTTGTGGGGGAATGCAGTCATTGGTAATGTCCAAAGGAAGGGATAACGCTCTACCTCTAGAGGGCAAGGTAAAGCTAGCGCATGGTGCTAATGCATATTCCCAAGTACATGAACCACACACACACAACTATCCTATGCTGTTTTTATGAGTTAACTGTTAAAACTTACTCAGTGGTTACTGAGCAAGATGATTGCTACACACAACAAGCTTTAAATACTTGAGGCTAATAATCTATACACACATACACACACACACACACACACACACACACGCGCTTGTTCTAAACTAAACTGTCTTGCTGGCAGTGCTCACACAGTAGGCAAATGACAGAAATGCTTGGCTAACAGAAATACAATCATTTTCGTTTGTCTAATGTTACCAGCTAACCATTACGTGCTATAGTGGTGAGCACATGTGCCTCTTGCACTGGAGATCGTAACTCGATTTCTAGCTCTAAGGCCTAGAATGAATCAAACTAAGAAAGAAGGGTATGGTAACGCAGTGGTTAAACTGTTAGCCTTTCACTAAGGTAGACTAGGGTGTGATTTTAGGTTAATATACATGTCATAAACAAACAAACAAACAAAAAAGCAGAGATAATGTTTAAAACTGATTACACTTGTCTCTTTTCAAATTATTACTTAGATTGCAAATACAAAGGTGGACTGGGTTTGATATACAGTTAATGCTGCCTATCGCATACTAGCCTGTAAGAAAACCAAACAAGCAAAAGGCGTAGGTAGAGCAGTGGTAAAATCGCTATGTGTAGAGAACTACCTAACGGTTTTATGAACTGGCAATGGTATGTCGCATAAACAGTGCAGGATACAATCCAGCAACCATAATTTTTATCTTGTGGAGCAGAGAAAACATATATATAGAGAGAGACATAGAAAGCTTGTGTATGTATGGGTAGCATTGATTGTTTGACCAGAGAAAATACGATGAGGTAGGGTGGGGAGAGGGAGAATTAACTCTTATATATATGAATGAATGGTAAATAGTATTTTTTTTTTCAATAGTTATGTTTTTCAAATGCAGTGGTAGATAGCCGTTATTTTGTAAAACATTCTTACTTGCAGTAGTAATAAGACTCTATGGTTCCGCTAACACATAGACAGACTGTATTATTGCCATGGTCAAGCACTCACATTAAGATCATTTACAAAATCATAAAATGAAAAATAAAAAATCTTGTTTTGGAAATATCGTTTTTCAACATACACAAAATAAATATATAAAAAATTTGTAAACAGCAAAATGGAAAATCCATGGTCAAGCACTCACATTAAGATCATTTACAAAATCATAAAATGAAAAATAAAAAATCTTGTTTTGGAAATATCGATCTTTTTCAACATACACAAAATAAATATATACAAAATTTGTAAACAGCAAAATGGAAAATCCATGGTCAAGCACTCACATTAAGATCATTTACAAAATCATAAAATGAAAAATAAAAAATCTTGTTTTGGAAATATCGTTTTTCAACATACACAAAATAAATATATAAAAAAATTGTAAACTGCAAAATGGAAAATCCATGGTCAAGCACTCACATTAAGATCATTTACAAAATCATAAAATGAAAAATAAAAAATCTTGTTTTGGAAATATCGATCTTTTTCAACATACACAAAATAAATATATACAAAATTTGTAAACAGCAAAATGGAAAATCCATGTTTCCATATAGACAAAATTTAAAAACCTTAAACGGACATTTAAGAAAATATATGCAAATGGGAAATTGACAAATGTGTAAATATGAAAATGGAATAATCCATGTTTCCAAATCATGAAATTGAAAAACATCAAACTGTCATTTAAAAAAAATGCAAATGGAAAATTGACAAATTGCAATGTGTGAAATGTGAAATTGAACAAATGGCTATCATTATTTAAAAAAAAAAAATAACATGGTGCTCTATGGTTGAGGTGTGAATCAAACCCTCTCTACTTATTTGGACCACCCGAGACTGAGTAGACTAGTTTTAGTTGTCATACCGCTTTTAAAAGTTTGTGTTAAATCTAGGAATTGAACCCAAGAGCTTGTAGGGGAGATCCAAGGTTATAATATGTTAAACAGATAGCCTTGAATGTAGGGTGTGGTAGCTATATAGAGATGAGACGTTTCGCTCGGGGGAGGGAGGCATGGAGATCTGCATCAAACCAGTCAAAAGACTGACGACTCAAACAACAACATGTAGAGCTCACCAAAATAATGTTGTGTAACGGTAAATGTTAGTCAACGAACAGTAATGCATTACTAAAACCCATGACACGATACCTAAGAGCTTTTCTAAAATTATTTTAAAATGCCTTTAACCCTATATTAAACACCCAGTTCACAAGACTCATAACTGCAATGTTATGGTCAAAAAAAACAAAATCTATATTTCAAAACAAACAAGTGGTTTAGTCAATGTATACTGGAAAAAGTTTTATAAACACTCAAGTCCACAAAAATAATTAAATTAGTAACTGTCAGGTTGACCGAGTGGTTATGGTGTTTGACTTAAGTTCAAATTTTCTGTACAAGAAAGCAAGGGTTCGAATCCCTTACCTGATATAACTATTGCCTCAACATGGCTTGACCACACTGTATTATTGTGTACTCGTTACACAAACCATAGATAGAGTGTATTGTTTAAGGTCACTCTCTTTGCGAACATAGTCAGAGACTGTTGATGGTTAACAATTGCATTAATAGTGGGACATAGGGATAGCAATTAAGAAAAACAGACAATACACATACACTATTTTTATTTATTTAATGTAAGTACTTGTACAATAGTTATATACAAACTACAACTCTCTTTTGTCTATAACTATCTAGTCCTTTTCGATCCACTTGCATATCAAGGACAGATGACTTTGTAGTTCAGCCCCTTAAAACAACAACAACACTACTTCTTGCATAGTCTGTGATTTTGATGACTCTTGAGGCGTGGAAGATGGATACAACATATCTTTACCAACAGGGGTTAAACGTTGCTCAACAAACAATGCACTATTTTGAGTAGCAACATCTTTCTCTTATACTAACTTTTTAGCATTCTGATGATTTTTTTTGTCAACACCATCAGTGTTTTGTCTGGAGCACTACATTGATGATCACTCACACTTAAAACCACACCATTTCTACTTTTCATATTGCCTCGACATTTTGTTGACCTCTGTTTTGAGCATTGCCAGAATATTATTCCTTTTACATTTTGTCGTCTATAGTTATAAGAGTAGCCTTTATAGAGTACACGTTGTTTACCTCGGTAGTTGTAGTAAGTTCCAAAGTAGTAACTAACCTGTTAGTATGATTTGCACACTACAAATGTTATCTCTGTTCTGGTAATAGAATTATTTAGCGTTGGCTTTTATATTTAATATGTACAGTTAAAAGTGATAGAAAAGTGGTAGAAATGTGGTAGCAAAGTGGTAGACAAGTGGTAGACAATTGGTAACATAGTGGTAGAAAAGTGCTAGCAAAGTGGTAGAAAAGTGACAGAAAAGTAGTAGAAAAGTGGTAGCAAAGTGGTAGAAAAGTGGTAGCAAACTAGAAAAGTGGTAGAAAAGTGGCAGAAAAGTAGTAGAAAAGTGGTAGCAAAGTGGTAGAAAAGTGGTAGCAAACTAGAAAAGTGGTAGCAAAGTGGTAGCAAAGTGGTAGAAAATATTACATGTATTGTTAAGAAATAGTTTAAGCGGTTACATTGATTCATTACACTATAATTTTAGCATTACGAAGCTCATTTTCTATATCCAAAAGTTCTTCCTCATATTTAGTATGACCAGCTTGTTTACAGGTATGCAAGTACTGAAGCCGCTGGATTAGCTTACTGGGATTGTTCCAGTAAACAAATTTAACAAATGATTTTTTTGGGTGTAAACCATTATCATCATCATCATCATCATTATCATGATAATCGTCATCATCATCATGGTTATCATCATCAATATAATTATCATCAATATAATCATCATCACTATTACTATCTAATCCTTTTTGTTCATCTTGCAATGCAACAACCTTTGACATAGTTTGTGTTGTCTTTGATAGTGTTAGAGGTTTCTTAGACGTTAACGACTGTCCTAACATGTCTTTTTCAGGAGATAATAAATGCTCTTTAACAAACAAAGCACTATCTTGAGCCACACTATTTTTTTTCTTGGTCTTGCTTTTTTACCTTGGTTAGAGTATTTTGTCCATTTAAATGAGTATTATTTTGAGATTTACAATGATTATCGATTGAAATAAGTATGTTGGAGCCTTTTGTCTTAATCATTCCTCGACACTTTTTAGATCGTTGTTTCGAACAGCACCAAATAACAGTTCCATTTTTATTAGTTCTTTTTACAATATATGCATATCCTTTATAGTAAGCACATGGCTTACCATAGCTAGTCGTTGATACTTCCATGCCAACTGTTAAGCATAAACTAATCTCTAGTAAAGTTAACTCGATAATAAAAATGATTGTTTGTAGTATGTGCAGTTTAAAGTAAGAGCAAAAGTGAGAGTCAAATGGTAGAAAAGTGTTAGCAAAGTGGTGGAAGAGTGGTAGCAGTTTATAGTAGTCATGATCTTTTTTACCAGAATGTGATTTGAGTAAATGTAATTTCTAATCCTTAGCAGTGAGTAGTCAGTTAGTCTTGGTTCAGACAAGCGTAAACAGTTCTCCAATGAATCAGAGATCAAGATTTTCATTATGAAACAGTTGTGTAACCAATTAGGTATCGGTACTTGATAGCTTTACACATGAACAAAAATTCCAACATATCTGACATGAATTACATGATTTGAAAGTTGACAAAGAATATCCAATCAACCATTCTAAATACAATGTCAAACACACAAAGACAAAATCAGCATGAACTTTTAAGTTACAGGAAAATTCTATGAAATAGACTATGCAGGAAATTTGGAAATACACATCAGAAGTTTGCAACACCATCCTTCTAGCCTATATAAATTATCGACATGGAAAGTGTGCACTGCCCCTAACATTAAACCAATTTATCAATATCACAAGTCAACAATCAAAACATTTTGTGTTGAGTCTATCATTTATTGCATATATTCTGTCTACATTGATCAGTAACACAAAAAAACGCCATTCATAATTAATTAAGTTTGCTTTAATTCTTTATGTAATGATATATACATATTTAAAGTTTTGGCTGACTGTTCAGGGTGAATCGACTTTGAACACATAAGAGAGAGAATATTTTAAGACTTAACCTCAGCTCACCTAACATAACCTAAATTTACATAACCTGACCTTGTCATATAGGTAAGAAACGGGTCAAGCTATGCTTTCGACTACCGAGTTTCAGCTACTTTTCAAGGTTACTCTCCCAAACATTGCCGGAGACTGCTGATAAACACCTATGTTCGCACGGTGGCGGCACGCAACGACTTACATGACGCGCTTTCCCCTTTTCATTGATTCCTGTTGATTTGTCCATTTGGACTGCTCCCTGTTGACGCCCTTTTTGGACGGGCCCTTTTTGAATGGAGTAATTTTTGACGGGTCCCTGTGGACTGGTCCAAAGGAATCAGCCAAAAGGACAGTCCAAAGGGACAAATCAAGTAGGAATCAATGAAAAGGGGAAAGCGCGTCATGTAAGTCGTTGCGCGCCGCCACCGTGCGAACATAGGTGCTTATCAGCAGTCTCCGGCAATGTTTGGGAGAGTAACCTTGAAAAGTAGCTGAAACTCGGTAGTCGAAAGCATAGCTTGACCCGTTTCTTACCTATATGACAAGGTCAGGTTAGGTAAATTTAGGTTATGTTAGGTGAGCTGAGGTTAAGTCTTAAAATATTCTCTCTCTTATGTGTTCAAAGTCGATTCACCCTGAACAGTCAGCCAAAACTTTAAATATGTATATATCATTACATAAAGAATTAAAGCAAACTTAATTAATTATGAATGGCGTTTCTTTGTGTTACTGATCAATGTAGACAGAATATATGCATTAAATGATAGACTCAACACAAAATGTTTTGATTGTTGACTTGTGATATTGATAAATTGGTTTAATGTTAGGGGCAGTGCACACTTTCCATGTCGATAATTTATATAGGCTAGAAGGATGGTGTTGCAAACTTCTGATGTGTATTTCCAAATTTCCTGCATAGTCTATTTCATAGAATTTTCCTGTAACTTAAAAGTTCATGCTGATTTTGTCTTTGTGTGTTTGACATTGTATTTAGAATGGTTGATTGGATATTCTTTGTCAACTTTCAAATCATGTAATTCATGTCAGATATGTTGGAATTTTTGTTCATGTGTAAAGCTATCAAGTACCGATACCTAATTGGTTACACAACTGTTTCATAATGAAAATCTTGATCTCTGATTCATTGGAGAACTGTTTACGCTTGTCTGAACCAAGACTAACTGACTACTCACTGCTAAGGATTAGAAATTACATTTACTCAAATCACATTCTGGTAAAAAAGATCATGACTACTATAAACTGCTACCACTCTTCCACCACTTTGCTAACACTTTTCTACCATTTGACTCTCACTTTTGCTCTTACTTTCAACTGCACATACTACAAACAATCATTTTTATTATCGAGTTAACTTTACGAGAGATTAGTTTATGCTTAACAGTTGGCATGGAAGTATCAACGACTAGCTATGGTAAGCCATGTGCTTACTATAAAGAATATGCATATATTGTAAAAAGAACTAATAAAAATGGAACTGTTATTTGGTGCTGTTCGAAACAACGATCTAAAAAGTGTCGAGGAATGATTAAGACAATAGGCTCCAACATACTTATTTCAATCGATCATCATTGTAAATCTCATAATAATACTCATTTAAATGGACAAAATACTCTAACCAAGGTAAAAAAGCAAGACCAAGAAAAAAATAGTGTGGCTCAAGATAGTGCTTTGTTTGTTAAAGAGCATTTATTATCTCCTGAAAAAGACATGTTAGGACAGTCGTTAACGTCTAAGAAACCTCTAACACTATCAAAGACAACACAATCTATGTCAAAGGTTGTTGCATTGCAAGATGAACAAAAAGGATTAGATAGTAATAGTGACGATGATTATATTGATGATAATTATATTGATGATGATAACCATGATGATGATGACGATTATCATGATAATGATGATGATGATGATGATGATAATGGTTTACACCCAAAAAAATCATTTGTTAAATTTGTTTACTGGAACAATCCCAGTAAGCTAATCCAGCGGCTTCAGTACTTGCATACCTGTAAACAAGCTGGTCATACTAAATATGAGGAAGAACTTTTGGATATAGAAAATGAGCTTCGTAATGCTAAAATTATAGTGTAATGAATCCATGTAACCGCTTAAACTATTTCTTAACAATACATGTAATATTTTCTACCACTTTGCTACCACTTTGCTACCACTTTTCTAGTTTGCTACCACTTTTCTACCACTTTGCTACCACTTTTCTACTACTTTTCTGCCACTTTTCTACCACTTTTCTAGTTTGCTACCACTTTTCTACCACTTTGCTACCACTTTTCTACTACTTTTCTGCCACTTTTTTACCACTTTGCTAGCACTTTTCTACCACTATGTTACCAATTGTCTACCACTTGTCTACCACTTTGCTACCACATTTCTACCACTTTTCTATCACTTTTAACTGTACATATTAAATATAAAAGCCAACGCTAAATAATTCTATTACCAGAACAGAGATAACATTTGTAGTGTGCAAATCATACTAACAGGTTAGTTACTACTTTGGAACTTACTACAACTACCGAGGTAAACAACGTGTACTCTATAAAGGCTACTCTTATAACTATAGACGACAAAATGTAAAAGGAATAATATTCTGGCAATGCTCAAAACAGAGGTCAACAAAATGTCGAGGCAATATGAAAAGTAGAAATGGTGTGGTTTTAAGTGTGAGTGATCATCAATGTAGTGCTCCAGACAAAACACTGATGGTGTTGACAAAAAAAATCATCAGAATGCTAAAAAGTTAGTATAAGAGAAAGATGTTGCTACTCAAAATAGTGCATTGTTTGTTGAGCAACGTTTAACCCCTGTTGGTAAAGTTATGTTGTATCCATCTTCCACGCCTCAAGAGTCATCAAAATCACAGACTATGCAAGAAGTAGTGTTGTTGTTGTTTTAAGGGGCTGAACTACAAAGTCATCTGTCCTTGATATGCAAGTGGATCGAAAAGGACTAGATAGTTATAGACAAAAGAGAGTTGTAGTTTGTATATAACTATTGTACAAGTACTTACATTAAATAAATAAAAATAGTGTATGTGTATTGTCTGTTTTTCTTAATTGCTATCCCTATGTCCCACTATTAATGCAATTGTTAACCATCAACAGTCTCTGACTATGTTCGCAAAGAGAGTGACCTTAAACAATACACTCTATCTATGGTTTGTGTACCGAGTACACAATAATACAGTGTGGTCAAGCCATGTTGAGGCAATAGTTATATCAGGTAAGGGATTCGAACCCTTGCTTTCTTGTACAGAAAATTTGAACTTAAGTCAAACACCATAACCACTCGGTCAACCTGACAGTTACTAATTTAATTATTTTTGTGGACTTGAGTGTTTATAAAACTTTTTCCAGTATACATTGACTAAACCACTTGTTTGTTTTGAAATATAGATTTTGTTTTTTCGACCATAACATTGCAGTTATGAGTCTTGTGAACTGGGTGTTTAATATAGGGTTAAAGGCATTTTAAAATAATTTTAGAAAAGCTCTTAGGTATCGTGTCATGGGTTTTAGTAATGCATTACTGTTCGTTGACTAACATTTACCGTTACACAACATTATTTTGGTGAGCTCTACATGTTGTTGTTTGAGTCGTCAGTCTTTTGACTGGTTTGATGCAGATTTCCATGCCTCCCTCCCCCGAGCGAAACGTCTCATCTCTATATAGCTACCACACCCTACATTCAAGGCTATCTGTTTAACATATTATAACCTTGAATCTCCCCTACAAGCTCTTGGGTTCAATTCCTAGATTTAACACAAACTTTTAAAAGCGGTATGACAACTAAAACTAGTCTACTCAGTCTCGGGTGGTCCAAATAAGTAGAGAGGGTTTGATTCACACCTCAACCATAGAGCACCATGTTATTTTTTTTTTTTTAAATAATGATAGCCATTTGTTCAATTTCACATTTCACACATTGCAATTTGTCAATTTTCCATTTGCATTTTTTTAAATGACAGTTTGATATTTTTCAATTTCATGATTTGGAAACATGGATTTTTCCATTTTCATATTTACACATTTGTCAATTTCCCATTTGCATATATTTTCTTAAATGTCCGTTTAAGGTTTTTAAATTTTGTCTATATGGAAACATGGATTTTCCATTTTGCTGTTTACAAATTTTGTATATATTTATTTTGTGTATGTTGAAAAAGATCGATATTTCCAAAACAAGATTTTTTATTTTTCATTTTATGATTTTGTAAATGATCTTAATGTGAGTGCTTGACCATGGATTTTCCATTTTGCTGTTTACAAATTTTTTATATATTTATTTTGTGTATGTTGAAAAACGATATTTCCAAAACAAGATTTTTTATTTTTCATTTTATGATTTTGTAAATGATCTTAATGTGAGTGCTTGACCATGGCAATAATACAGTCTATCTATGTGTTAGCGGAACCATAGAGTCTTATTACTACTGCAAGTAAGAATGTTTTACAAAATAACGGCTATCTACCACTGCATTTGAAAAACATAACTATTGAAAAAAAAATACTATTTACCATTCATTCATATATATAAGAGTTAATTCTCCCTCTCCCCACCCTACCTCATCGTATTTTCTCTGGTCAAACAATCAATGCTACCCATACATACACAAGCTTTCTATGTCTCTCTCTCTATATATGTTTTCTCTGCTCCACAAGATAAAAATTATGGTTGCTGGATTGTATCCTGCACTGTTTATGCGACATACCATTGCCAGTTCATAAAACCGTTAGGTAGTTCTCTACACATAGCGATTTTACCACTGCTCTACCTACGCCTTTTGCTTGTTTGGCTTTCTTACAGGCTAGTATGCGATAGGCAGCATTAACTGTATATCAAACCCAGTCCACCTTTGTATTTGCAATCTAAGTAATAATTTGAAAAGAGACAAGTGTAATCAGTTTTAAACATTATCTCTGCTTTTTAGTTTGTTTGTTTGTTTGTTTATGACATGTATATTAACCTAAAATCAAACCCTAGTCTACCTTAGTGAAAGGCTAACAGTTTAACCACTGCGTTACCATACCCTTCTTTCTTAGTTTGATTCATTCTAGGCCTTAGAGCTAGAAATCGAGTTACGATCTCCAGTGCAAGAGGCACATGTGCTCACCACTATAGCATGTAATGGTTAGCTGGTAACATTAGACAAACGAAAATGATTGTATTTCTCTTAGCCAAGCATTTCTGTCATTTGCCTACTGTGTGAGCACTGCCAGCAAGACAGTTTAGTTTAGAACAAGCGTGTGTGTGTGTGTGTGTGTGTGTGTGTGTGTGTATAGATTATTAGCCTCAAGTATTTAAAGCTTGTTGTGTGTAGCAATCATCTTGCTCAGTAACCACTGAGTAAGTTTTAACAGTTAACTCATAAAAACAGCATAGGATAGTTGTGTGTGTGTGGTTCATGTACTTGGGAATATGCATTAGCACCATGCGCTAGCTTTACCTTGCCCTCTAGAGGTAGAGCGTTATCCCTTCCTTTGGACATTGCCAATGACTGCATTCCCCCACAAGTTTTACACTTAAGCTCTTGGCTTGTTCTTGATTAGGTTTGGTTTGCTTTAGGCTTGGTTTGGTTCAGTTGGGTTTGATTCGACTTGGTTCAGTTTAGTTTAATGTAGTCACCATTTTTTTATTTTTAGCTACACTCTTTAACCAATTAATTAATGATAGTCTACTCTTAATTCTTGAATCGATAAATTGAATTTTGTGTGCACCGTTTGTCAATCCATGCCTACAACCTATACTCCCTATGTACTACAGTCAGATCTGAAAACAAGTTCCAATGGCCAAAGACGTGTCAGTCACCATACATATATCCTACAATAATTCTTTCTTTACCTAGCTACATTTCGTCACTCACAGTAAACATCTTACATTATGGGTTAGCAATATATTAAGAAAAGCAAAAGTCCATTATCTTGTTGTTTTGGGTCTTTTTTGGGGAAATTCATAAGCCATAAAAAGAATGACATCATGTCAAGTTCTGAGTGGATCTTGTATGTCAAAATCCCATTATCGGTTTATAAAATCTCAAGGCCATGCCCTAGCAGTTTTGGATTATTTCAATCAATGAGTCCACCATAGGAAACATCGAAAAAATAAATACCCTTAAAACAAGTCGTCACATGACCCTCTCCGAACAATGCTTCGCAAAATATAAATTCATCCATTGAACATTGAACATGATCGGCGACATCATCCTAGCTTCCCCCTCCCACCATGGTTGCCATATCGTTTGACCTTCAAGTGTCCTCAGCATCTCTATGCTTTTTTCATTGCCCTGTTGTCAAGTAAAGTCAATGCATTCCAATAAGCTCAAATAACATTCACATCCTGTCAGTCTGCCCCAGCAAGTTTGTTTTCTATACTCACTTCAAGCAACATATAACCAAGTTCTGTTTGTTCTATCTAAAGCCAACTTCATCGGATCAAGGAATTATCATTTGTCATGTCACTCATAATCGTTTACACGTTAAATAACCCCTTCAGGGGGTTTAGGAATTAGGAATTCCATCATAGGAAAAATCAGAAAACGAACCCTCGACCCGCCGTCTCATCGAAACAGCGAATACTGTATTGGTATATCACCACCGTGGCCAGTAATAGCTTCGTTGAAACACGTGTCCAGTGGTATCGTCTCTTTCTATCTACAACCACTCGTCATGAACATTTTAGGCAAATTTAAGAAAAGTTTTAAAAACTGAAATGTTTTCAACAAAAGTGTCGTTAGGCCCTTTCACATTTTTTAAAACATAAATACTATATTCGAAAGGGGGAGAGGGGAGGGGCGTCACCCCGAGTCCTACGACCCCTCGTATACGTCTCTGGCGTTATTGGTTTGTGAGATATAACAGAAAGTCTAAAATCACAGTTTTACAACAAAAAATTCTGTTTCCCTCATTCTCAAAAACTTTAACCTATTACAAAAATAAAAAGGGTTTCGAGACAAGCCATTTGACACGTCATAGGACCAAATCCGACCAGGCATTCGTGAAATATCGGAAAAAGTCTAAAATCACGGTTTTACCCCCAAAAAGCCTGTTTCCCACATTCTCAAAACTTTAACCTATTAATAACATGTATAGGGCTTCGAGACAAGCGATTTGACACGTCACACGTCCAAATCCGACCTTGCGTTCGAGAGATATCGGCAAACTTCGTAGGAAAGTAGGCGACTATCTGGTTCTCTCCTCACCACCAAAACCCCTTCTTATCAATCATTTTTTTCAAAGAGCTCGCCCTCTTACAAAAATCCCAAGTGCGCATGCGTAAAAAACAAAAACAAAAATATTAATCCATATCGGCAGCCAGCCAAACGCATGCGCGATATGAGCAACCACGTTTAAGTTCATTTTAGCAACGCACCTTATACATGTCGCATTTGAAAAGAGACTTTCACTAAAAAAATTACAATTTCACCCTATAGTAGGGGTAGGTTTTATTTAGGGGTTGAAATGAGTGGTCCATTTGAAAGAGGGCGTTAGCCCGAGTCCAACGACACCTCATTTGTCAAAATCGGACCATGGGTTTGCGAGATATCGACTTTGCCCCTGAATGTATTGCGGGTTAGTATGTGACGTCAGAGGGAGAGGTGGTGGGGTGGGGCAGAACTCCTAGTAGCCCCCTACTACTAAGTTTCACTCGGTCACATTCGACTACCTTCGACAGTCGCCCGAACCGGTCCCCTCCCCCACTTCCATCCACAAGCTATATAGGCAATGCACACCAGCCAGCTCAGTCAGTAGGCTGGCCAACACAGGTCGGCTAACAACTGGGTCTGCTTCCAAGCCAGACCTTCCACCCTTTCCCCTCCCCTCCCCTCCCCCCGCCCCTCCCCCCCCACCCCCAAGCCCCCCCAGGGAACGCCTGGGGGGACACGTGACCACGAGAAACTATGGATGACCTTGAAATCTATCCAGGACCGGCTTAGCCCTACTACTTATTCGTTTTTTTTTTTTTTTTTTTAGTCGTTACCCTCCAGGTTGGTGGAACCCACGGACTCAGCAAGGGAACTCACCACTACCGCCTCTACGGGCAGTGTCCTAGAGCTGGGAACATCGAATCGGAAGGGATACAACTGGTGAGGTGGGATTGGCACCTCGCCAAGGCGGCCTCACCTGCAAAGCGAAAGGGGCCTCATGAGGGAAGGTAAGGGATGGTTAGGATGGATTGACAAGGAGGAGGGAAGGAGGCAGCCGTGGCCTTGAAGAAGGTACCATCCCGGCATTTGCCCGAAGACGAAGTGGGAAACCACGGAAAACCACTTCGAGGATGGCTGAGGGGGAATCTAACCCCCTCTACTCATTTGGGCCACCCGAGGCTGAGTAGACCTCGTTCCAGTCCTCGTACCACTTTTCAAATTTCGTGGCAGAGCTAAGAATCGAACCCAGGACCTCTGGGGCGGCAGCTAACCATGCTGACCACTCCGCTACGGAGGCGACTATAATTATTATTTTTTAGTCGATTTTACTCTCCAGGTTAAGTTTTCCCACGGACTCAGCGAGGGATCCCATCATTGCCACCTGTATGGGCAGTGTCCTGGAGCTTGAAACATCTTGTCTGCGGGATACAACTAGGGAGGTGGAATCAGCACCTCGCCCAGGTGGCCTCACCTGCAAAGCGAACAGGGTCCTCTTGAGGGATGGGAAGGGAGGGGACGATCGGGAGGGATAGGCAAGGAAGAGGGAAGGAGGCGGCCGTGGCCGTACTGTAGGTAACATCCCGGTAATTGCCAGAAGGCGAAGTGGGAAACCACGGAAAACCACTTAGAGGAAAACCACCTCTACTCATTTGGACCACCCGAGGCTGAGTAGACCCCGTCCCAGTCCTCATACCTCGTTTCAAATTTCGTGGCAGAGCCGGGAATCGAACCCAGGTCGTCCGGGGTGGCAGCTAATCACGCTGACTACTACGCAATGGAGGCGACTCTATTCGTGATAATTAGAATGTTAATAGTTCAATATTTATCCCAGAATCATAATATGACACGTTCTGTAATTACTGCCTTGATACGATGCTCAGCGGTAACGTTCTCGCTTGCAGTGCCGAAAGTTGCAGGTTCGTATCCTGGCGCAGTCAGCTGGCATTTGAGGGTGCGCAAATGCGAGGGAGCCGTGTCAGTATATTTATTTGCACGTTGAAGATCCCCTTCGGAGCAAAATTCCGGCACCCCCGCGTATCTAAAAGCCAGAGCAGTTAAAAGGGACGTAAAACCAATAATGTTATAATTATCTGTATTTACTGTATGTTTGGGGCAGATGACCTCGTAGTTCCGCCCCTTAAAACCTCACTAACTATTACTGTAAGTGTATAGCAAGCGCTTTTCGCACAGACGCCCTTGAAAGCAATTATAGTTTTGGTCTGATGTATTTATTCGTGAGCCTACCCACATAACAAATCACAAAGGTGGTCAAAATTTCGAACACTTGCTACCTTGAATATACAGGATAGGCTACCTTGCTTTCGTTCTACAGATCATTATGTCGTCGTCCAATCTGGCTGCGTACCATCGGATAAGTACGGTCATTTTCAGGACCAAATAAAAAAATCACTCGTTGGAACGGATAGATATGCGTCCATAATACAACCACAATAAACGACATTAAGAAAAAAAATGCACTAGTCCAAGGTTCGAACCTACTACAATGCGACTTCTTTGACGCTACTCCAGCACTTCTTGATTTAGCCACCTTAGCTACCGAGAACCATGGTGTAATACAGGCACGTATTGAGTCTATTCGTAGACGCTTCATGTCCAAATGTAAGAAGATTTCATTCGGAGCTCTGATCGTTTCAATCATGCATTATATTTGAGGTCATTGAAAGAACACTGCCACTATTGATTTCTACTATATTCGCGAGGATGTACTCAACGGTAAAGTTGTACAATGGACGTAAAGGAGCAGGTACGAATGTTTTTAGGATGACTGTGATATACGCGTTAGTTGGGTTGCCTTCCTCCAAAAAAAATAAGGGGCTGGTGGACCACACTGTATATAGGCCATAGAGTCATGTACTATTAAAGGAATTTTATTGCGGAGGTTCTTTATTTAACTTTCACTTCGATCGCGTGATTACGACACAAGAAATAAAAAACTTAATTTTAAAATTCGCACAGCCGCCATGTTGACGTTATGTAAACAATTGAACTAAATTAAATACAAGTGCATTACAATGTGTATAAACATTTCCTGTACCAAGTTTCATTGTGTTTGGATCATTAAATTGCGAGAAAGGTATGTTTTAAAGTCGCAAATTCGCTGGGCCGCCATGTTGGTTTTTTAGTTACCAGGTTTTCAAATGTCACATAGCTGAACTTCTAGTAGTTCCCTTTATCACCGTACAAAATTCCAGGATGATATCGGTAATAGTTTCGGAGATATTGAATGCTGGTGAAATATTTCGCACTGCCGCTGTGTTGGATTGGTGCGACACAATATAATTGGAAGGGTATGGTCGGGGTCGGCCAGAATGGTGCTATGATCTTACCGAGTTTCATTGAAATCCCTCCAGCCGTTTAGAAGTTATTAGAGGGGACACACACCATCACACACGCACACACAGACAGACACACGGACAAAAGGTGATCTCATAAGCCATTTTTTTTTTCATAAATGAAAATAGGCTAAAATAATACATGCCCCCCCCTCCAATCCTAGAAATATCCAGCGTGTGCCCATGTACCACCTTAATGGAAATTACTTAGTGCAACACCCTGCCAGCGGCCTCCGGTAGAGAGCAGGTAAAGAATGAAGCTTGTCGGAAGGTAAGCATTGCTCGTGCAGCGGCCTCCCAGTATGAAGTGTACCAGACCAACTGACAAGCCTAATGGTACACTGGAGCGAAGAGATCATGTTGACAGGATCAATCTTTTCTCATTATCCCTCCAGAAGATCTTCGACGTAAAAACGATCTTCTCAGGGAGTTCAAGATAATCCACAACACTGTGACATTGCTGTTGTTCACCAGAATCGTCTACGATCTCGAAATTCATCAACAAGGACTGCAATAGACTTGGAGAATACCAACTTCAACATAACTAAAGAATGGCAGGGAAGACAGGATAGGTTACTAGGCCTGGACCAACCTTACCACGCATTGGATCATCGCTGCCCCCTGGATTTGAGTTTCCTCGGAAAACATGGTCAAATCTCAACAGGATTCGTACGGGTCATGGCAACTGTGAGACTTCCATTATAAATGGTAAATAATTTCTTCACCTAACTGTGATTGTGGTGCCCCTAAGCAAACCATCCACCATATCATCACCAAGTGTCCTAAAAGGAAGTACAGTGGCAGCGTCACTGAATTCACTCATGGATCACACGAGACAATTTAGATATAAATATAGAACTCAGCAATTCTTCTAGGTTTGTGCAACACCCTGCCAGCGGCCTCCGGTAGAGAGCAGGTTAAGAATGAAGCTTGTCGGAAGGTAAGCATTGCTCGTGCAGCGGCCTAGCTTTGTGTCCTAGGCGAAACCCCACACAAGACACGGCACAAACCTAGAAGAATTGCTGAGTTTTAATTCACCGGCCGTGAAAGCCAATATACCATCTTTTTGGAAGCCTTCATAGGGAGGTTAAGGCTGCTTGAACTTTTAGTTCTCGTAGTCAAGTGGTGCAGTTGCACCTTATATAAAGGGAGGTGGCGCGCAGTTCATCACTCCTGTGGGGGTCCGGGCGGGGACACCAGGAGCCCGCCGATGAGCCTAGCTTTGTGTCCTAGGCGAAACCCCACACAAGACACGGCACAAACCTAGAAGAATTGCTGAGTTTTAATTCACCGGCCGTGAAAGCCAATATACCATCTTTTTATAAATATAGAGTTTGTCTTCCTTTCCTAACTAATTATCATCTGTGTTAATATTGTATCTGTAAAGCCATACGCTAAATACTTAATGTTTTTTTTAATCCATTTTTACTACTGTGCCATTTTGAGATGCCAGCGTCCTGGAATCTTGCCCTGAAGGGAATCTTCAATATGTCAGTAGATCTACTGTCACGACTTCCTCGTAATTAAGCACCCTCCAATGTCACCTGACTGCCTAGTAAAATTATTGAATTTTCTAAGCAACTATGTCAACTTATATCATTCACTGACTGTCCGATTGCAAGTCTTGGGAGATCTCACTCTCATCACTCAGATCTATCAAAGAGTTGATAATGATCTCTTCCATCACGATTCCATCATATCATGATGTCATGCAGGGATTGTGCTTGCACCTACCAAAATGTGCTGATCTTGTTAACATGACTGCTCTGAAGCTTTATGAGTAAAAGGTACTCCAAGCAGGGGCGTATATAAGGGGGTGCTGAGGGGGCTCCAGCCCCCCCCCCCCCCCGAAAAAAGCCAATAAAAATGAAAAAAGTCCTCTCGGCACGCCGGAAGGCGGAGGTAGATTTCACCGGACAAACTTGGGGATAGGCGAAAATAGGCAGAATATGCAGGTTTTCGTAGAAGGATCAGACCTCATTTATTGCGAGAAGGTATTTTATAATTGGAGCTTAATTAACTTTGTTTTTCGTCATTTTATGCTTATTTTAAACATTTTATTGTCTTATGGGAACGGTAACCTTCTTGTCATTTGGGGTCCATTTTTATACTTGTGGTCACACTGTCCTTATGCTAGGTTTCGACACTGATGTGTAACTATGTAACGGTCTGTTACTTCTTCACGCAAAATTATATCTCCCGCAGAGATTTAGGTTGGTTCCTCAGTTTAGGGGCTGCGACAACGCGGTCATGTGACCCCGTGTACTTAGGGATGGCTGTATTAGTCTGTAATTCAGGTAAGGACTGCAGACGGTCAATTTCAAGCAGTAGTTCCTAATGTTGCTACCAGGTACTACCGTCAACGACACCTACCTGTGAACTTGGCTACTAGATGCCACCGCAACCAGCAACTCGCAACGAACGTTGGAATTTCCCCTCCAAAGGAAAGCATACTGAGGGATTTTTAGCGCTCTTTGAAAATCCGACGACTTCGGCCGGCTTTGAACTCGCGACCTTGGGCATAGACATTCAGCATGCTTGCTACCAGTTACGTCACCGAAGCCGCTTCACACTTAGTCAGATGGAATTCTGAATATGATCTCGTGCAAGTGCGTTATCTTGGCAACGTCTGATGGCTCATCCCTCATCAATTTAGTAGAGTTGCCATGGCAAGCACTGATAGCTCTTGGCATTTTCTTATAATTCCGAAATCATTTTTCTCATCCCTTGGCATAATGGTGGGTCATATCAAAAATTCTTTAAGACAAAATTTTAGGTAATTATTAGGGGAATATTGTCCATTTTGTACGGTTTTGAGATTGTGCCTATTAAGAGAGATATGATTAATGTTTCCCGAAAAACCCACTTTTTCCCACCCCTTTGGTCAATGGTTGGTGCTATAAAAAAAGCTCTTCAAACATAAATTTTTGGGCTTTATCCGACACATAGTATGAACGTTGAACGGATTCGATATTTCACATATTAAGAGAGTTATAGCAATATTTCACTTTTTCGAAAAAAAAGCCCCCCATTTTCACCCCCTTCGACCGATTTAGCCCATTAACAAACTCGACCGAGATTTTATAGGTATACATATTCGGTAAAATATTCAAAGTGATTCGTGCAAAATTACGGCAGTTATCGTGTCCACAAGAAACTGATATGCATATATATACACATATACATACATAAATTATATGTAAACTTTTGAACTGACGGTGGTTTTGGGGTCTGGGGGATGTGAAACGCGAAGATATGTCGAAATTTTCCGGAAGTCGAAACATGGTACCCATTGCAATAGTTAGCTTTCTAATGAAATCTACCTCTGGTTGGTTCCTCAGTTTAGGGGCTGCGACAACGCGGTCATCTAACACCGTGTACTTTGGGTGAGTGTAGAATCTGTCTGATAAACGGTGTGAATTGTAATGGCTGTAGTAGTCTTAATTCAGGTAAGGACTGCAGACGGTCAATTTCAAGCAGTAGTTCCTAATGTTGCTACCAGGTACTACCGTCAACGACACCTAGCTGTGAACTTGGCTACTAGATGCCACCCTAACCAGCAACTCGCAACGAACGTTGGAACTTCCCCTCCAAAGGAAAGCATACTGAGGGATTTTAGCTCTCTTAGAAAATCCGACGACTTCGGCCGGCTTTGAAACCGCGACCTTGGGTATAGACATTCGGCATGCTACTAGTTACGTCACCGAAGCCGCTTCCCACTTAGATGAAAATACTGAATCTGATCTCGTGCAAGTGTGTTGTTATGGCAACGTCTGATGGCTCATCCCTCATCAATTTAGTAGTGTTGCCAGGGCAACCCCTGATAGCTCTTGGCATTTTCTTATAATTCCGAAATCATTTTTCTCATCCCTTGGCGTAATGGTGGGTCATATCAAAAATTCTTTCAGACAAAAGTTTTAGGTAATTATTAGGGGAATAGTGTCCATTTTGTACGGTTTTGATATTGTGCCTATTAAGAGAGATATGATTAATGTTTCCCGAGAAACCCACTTTTTTCCACCCCTTTGGTCAATGGTTGGTGCTATCAAAAAACTTATTTGACATAAATTGTTGGCACTTATCCGACACATATTATGAACATTGAATGGATTCGATATTTTGCGTATTAAGAGAGTTATAGCGAAATTTCAATTTTTCGAAAAAAGACCCCCATTTTCACCCCCTTTGACCGATTTTGCCCATTAACGAACTCCACCGAGATTTTATAGGGATACATATTATGTAAACAATTCAAAGTGATTGGTGCAAAATTACGGCAGTTATCGTGTCCACAAAAACTGATATACATATATAGGCTATATATATATATATAGTTAGTTAGTTAGTTATTGTTGTTTTAAGGGGCGGAACTACGAGGTCATCTGCCCCTATATATATATACATACATACATACATAAATTATATATAAACTTTTGAACTGACGGTGGTTTTGGGGTCTGGGGGATGTGAAACGCGAAGATATGTCGAAATTTTCCGGAAGTCGAAACATGGGACCCATTGCAATAGTTAGCTTTCTAAAGAAATCTACCTAAAAGTGTCGCTTTGGTAAGATCATCAAATCATTGTAAATTTGGTTGTATCCTAATCTTAACTTATTGGCTCAGTTATAAACAACAATAAGATTGAAATTAGACTACCTTGTGGTGTAGTGGCTAGCATTCTTGGCTGCCGCCCCGGAGGTCCGAATTCGATTCCCGGCTCTACCAAGAAATTTTAATTCTAGTCTGAGGGCTGGAACGGGGTACATTCAGCCTTGGGAGGCAAAACTGTGAATTCCACAGTACGGTACTTTTGAGAAATAAATTATCAACTTGTTAAAAACAAACTGTTTACCTTTCTGCTTAGTAAATGGAGAAATATTTCGATATTTTCCATTCATACTCCATAGATCATAATAGAAAATTCATTAAGTATAACATTTTATTTGTGTGTTGTATTTTACAACTTTTTTGTATTGCGTAATAATTGTAGGCTATATAAACTTTGAATCTTATCTAAAATAATTACACAAAGTTATATGCTCTAAGCCGGCCTCGTGGTGTTGGGGTAGAGCGCCTGCCTCTCACCCGGAGGCCCCGGGTTCGATCCCCGGCTCCGTCAGGGATTTTAAAACTGACTTGAGGGTTGGAACGGGGTGTACTCAGCCTTGTGAGGACAATTGAGCAGCTGTCTGACAGTGAGACAGTGCCCCGGTCACGAAAACCAAGATTAACGGCCGAGGGGACCCGACGCGCTGACCACGCGTCACCCCAAAATCTGCAGGCCAATTGGCTGGGCAGCGGTTGCTTGGTAGGCCTAGGCCCTTCAAGGGCTGTAGTGCCACGGGGTTAGGTTTTATATGCTCTAAGATATAGGATTATATTTCTAGGTATTTTCAGTGACAAGCCCCTGAAAATACTCACAATTTTCCAGAATAGTCAGCTCCCCCCCCCCCCTCCCGGAAAAATTGTATATACGCCCCTGACTCCAATGTGTAACTAGAATGCACAGAGTCAGAGAAATATTAAAGGAAGAACCCCTACAGGATAGGATTGAAAAATCAAGACTACAGTGGTATGGACACGTGAAAAGAATGGGAGAAGAGAGAATACCACGGAAAATATTGGAAATTGAGTGGAAGAAAAAGAGATCCAGAGGAAGACCAAGGGATAGGTGGATAAAGGGGGTGAAAAAAAGTGTCGAGAGAAAAGGAGTTAATTGGACAACAGTGACGATGGAGATGCTTGTGCTCCAAGAACACCCAACCTGCGGTTGGAAACTGCTCTAGTTCATGATGATGACTCCAACAGGATCATGACAACAAATATCTGAAATATCAGTAGAATTATGGAAATAGGATGGGGAAACCTTACTTCAAATTTATTATTTATTTATTTAGCGTCTGGGTTTTAGGGCCGGGAGCAGTGGCGGCCGGTAATAAGGTTGCAGTGCTGCACAACGACCAGATTAATCCAAGAAAAACAATTAATACCGTAATAATATTTTTAGTAATAAAGTCTGTACGTTTCCTTTTATATGTATAGGAATTCATAATTTTGTTCTTTAATAATTCAGAAAATCTTACAGTAAGTTGCTGTGAACTGTCAGAGAAAGCGAAGCGTGCCAACCAACTAGGCCTACAGTAGGAGTGCTCGTCCGTTTGGTCGTTGCTAGGCTCGAGCACCGACCAGATCTCAATAGTGAAGGGTATGGCAGAGTAAGCCCTATCCCAACAATTAACTCGGCTGTTCTTGCTAGGCTCGAGAACCGACCAGATCTCAATAGTGAAGGGTATGGCAGAGTAAGCCCTATACCATCAGTTAACTCGGCTGGTCTTGCTAGGCTCGAGAACCGACCAGATCTCAATAGTGAAGGGTATGGCAGAGTAAGCCCTATCCCAACAATTAACTCGGCTGTTCTTGCTAGGCTCGAGCACCGACCAGATCTCAATAGTGAAGGGTATGGCAGAGTAAGCCCTATCCCAACAATTAACTCGGCTGTTCTTGCTAGGCTCGAGAACCGACCAGATCTCAATAGTGAAGGGTATGGCAGAGTAAGCCCTATACCATCAGTTAACTCGGCTGGTCTTGCTAGGCTCGAGCACCGACCAGATCTCAATAGTGAAGGGTATGGCAGAGTAAGCCCTATCCCAACAATTAACTCGGCTGTTCTTGCTAGGCTCGAGCACCGACCAGATCTCAATAGTGAAGGGTATGGCAGAGTAAGCCCTATCCCAACAATTAACTCGGCTGTTCTTGCTAGGCTCGAGAACCGACCAGATCTCAATAGTGAAGGGTATGGCAGAGTAAGCCCTATACCATCAGTTAACTCGGCTGGTCTTGCTAGGCTCGAGAACCGACCAGATCTCAATAGTGAAGGGTATGGCAGAGTAAGCCCTATACCATCAGTTAACTCGGCTGTTCTTGCTAGGCTCGAGCACCGACCAGATCTCAATAGTGAAGGGTATGGCAGAGTAAGCCCTATCCCAACAATTAACTCGGCTGTTCTTGCTAGGCTCGAGAACCGACCAGATCTCAATAGTGAAGGGTATGGCAGAGTAAGCCCTATCCCAACAATTAACTCGGCTGTTCTTGCTAGGCTCGAGAACCGACCAGATCTCAATAGTGAAGGGTATGGCAGAGTAAGCCCTATACCATCAGTTAACTCGGCTGGTCTTGCTAGGCTCGAGAACCGACCAGATCTCAATAGTGAAGGGTATGGCAGAGTAAGCCCTATCCCAACAGTTAACTCGGCTGTTCTTGCTAGGCTCGAGAACCGACCAGATCTCAATAGTGAAGGGTATGGCAGAGTAAGCCCTATACCATCAGTTAACTCGGCTGGTCTTGCTAGGCTCGAGAACCGACCAGATCTCAATAGTGAAGGGTATGGCAGAGTAAGCCCTTTACCATCAGTTAACTCGGCTGGCCGTTGCCAGGCTCGAGAACCGACCAGATCTCAATAGTGAAGGGTATGGCAGAGTAAGCCCTATACCATCAGTTAACTCGGCTGGCCGTTGCCAGGCTCGAGAACCGACCAGATCTCAATAGTGAAGGGTATGGCAGAGTAAGCCCTATACCATCAGTTAACTCGGCTGGCCGTTGCCAGGCTCGAGAACCGACCAGATCTTAATAGTGAAGGGCATGGCAGAGTAAGTCCTATCCCAACAGTTAACTCGGCTGGTCTTGCTAGGCTCGAGAACCGACCAGATCTCAATAGTGAAGGGTATGGCAGAGTAAGCCCTATCCCAACAGTTAACTCGGCTGTTCGTTGCCCGCTTATTGCAACAAGGGAGTCGAGGCGCGGACGGAGAAGCTCTGTCAACTGCCGATACTATGTCTTGCAATGTACTTGCGACACTCGCGGTTCTTTCTCGCCCTCGTATGTAACTTGTTAATACGTTGTTTTGTTCTCGTGAAGGTTTTCATGTAGACTAACTTATAATCCATTTAATCCGATGGCAATGTGATGTTCCCTGAACTGCGGCATTCGTGATGAATGAGGCACATCCATTTTACCGTGCAATTGAATACAGTTCTCTCTGATTTCAATCAGTCTTTTACCCTGCCACCCCTCCCTGAATTAAAATGTGCAACACCCAGAGCAATTATCCGCCAGCCGCCACTGAGCGAGTGTGTTAGAGGACATGTTCAGTTCGCTGGAGGCTGTAGCTGCTTCAAGAGGACACCCATGGGGTGAGCTACAAGTTCCGTTCAATTTCAAGTAGTTCCAACGTTCATTACTAGATATCACTGACACCTGTTGGTGAACATTGGAACTTTGATAGAACGTTTCAATTAAATCTAACCTAGAAATTTAGCTTCACACATGTTTAGTTAGTGGAAAGATCTTTTACATGCTATAAATCTATGGCATGGGACCGCCGGCTTTACCTCCCCTCCAAAAGAAGGCATACTGAGGGATTTTATCGCTCTTAAAAAAATCCGACGGCTTCGGCCGGGTGTGAACCCGCTATCTTGGGCATAGAAGCTCAGCATGCTAGCGACTACGTCACAGAAGCCGCCTAATTTTAAGTTATAAACAATATTAAGATTGAAATTAGACTACCTCGTGGTGTAGTGGCTAGCATTCTTGTCTGAGGGTTGTAACGGGGTACACTCAGCCTTGTGAGCCAAAACTGAGAATTCCACAGTACGGTACTTTTGAGATATAAATTATCAATTTGTAAAAAGAAATAACTGTTTACCTTTCTGCTTAGTAAATTGACAAATATTTATATATTTGCCACTCATACTCCATAGGACATAATAGAAAATTCATTAAGTATAACATTTTATTTGTGTGTTGTGTTGTATTTGACAACTTTTTTGTAGACTACGGTATATAAACTTAAAATTTTACAATTAACTCCAGTTGACAAAATCTACCATCTTGTAGGCATAGCACCTCCGCATATCAACAGCGGCACAGGTTGAGAAGAAAAAAAAACAGGAAAATGATCCTAGGCATCCCATATTTGGAAGTGAAGCATCACGTCCCAGGTTGAAGTCGAGAAAGAGCTTTCTTCGAACAACTGAAGCAATTGCAACAACATCTTCCGCTCGCCGTATAGAGCTATGGCGAAACAGGACACCTGGAAGTAATGGCCAAAACCGAAAGGAAGAGCCGGCTGCTGGTTTTCAACTACCTTACCAGACGTGGAAGACGTTGAACAGACTGCGAACTGGAGTGACGCGGTGCAAACAAAATTTGAAGCGGTGGGACTACATTACCGCAATGTGAAGATATTCAAGATGTTTAAAGCCTCTTGGTCTGCCCGAACTTGCCTGAAGCCTGCACGCTAGATGACCTGGTTTCAGTAAATGCTCGTGCAATCAAGGCTGCCGAGTTCTGGGCCTCAAAATCGATTTGATGTGTTCACAATTTGTGTGTGTATTGTGAATATGTTTTGAATTGTAAATAGCTGTATTATACGGTCCTGGATACGAAAATATAATATATAACTCTTATCTAAAATAATCACACAAAGTTATATGCTCGAAGATATTGGTTGATATTTCTGGGTTATTATTTCTTTCTTTATTTATTTATTTATTTATTTATTTATCGTATGGCTTTTAGTGCCGGGAGTGTCCGAGGACATGTTCGGCTCACCAGAGGCTGTAGCTGCTTCACACGGACACCACTAGGGTGAGCTACAAGTTCCGTTCAATTTCAAGTAGTTCCACCTTTCGCCACCAGATATCAATGACACCTAGTGGTGAATGTTGGAACTTTGATAGAACGTTATAACGAAATCTAACCTACAAATTTAGCTCCACACAAGTTTAGTCTGTGGAAGGATCTTTTACATGCCATAAATCTATGACATGGGTCCGCCGGCTTTACTTCCCCTCCGAAGGAAGGCATACTGAAGGATTTTAACGCTCTTAAAAATCCGACGACTTCGGCCGGGTTTGAACCCGCTATCTTGGGCACAGCAGTTCAGCATGCTACCAACTACGCCACCGAAGCGCTGACAATCCCCTGAGAATACTCAAAATTTTCCCAGATAGTCACCCCCCCCCCCGAAAAAATTGTATATACGCCCCTGCTATAGGATATCGAACTATCACACAACCTCAGGAAACCATACACAAGATAAAATGGACCATATTATCTTCCAGAGGACTGTACAGAAGATTTTGCTGTTGATTCTTTTAGGGGCCTTGCAATATCATGTACTTGGGTGTGTTTAGAATTTGTCTGATAACCTGTGTCACTGTGATGCCTGTACCAATGTATGTATTTGCAATAGAGGTAGGATTTGGGTTGGATGCAAGCGTGGCCTTAACCTTTTAAGTGCTAAGTGTTTCCATTCTCATTTAAAATAAAATTGCAGAAGTCGTAATTTTTTACGCATCAGGGGAGCTTAAAATGTCCAGATGACCTTCAGAAATGGTGGGAGAGAAAACCCGCACGACAAGGTTTATTACAGAAACGAACCACTTCAATCGGCCAACGCCCACTGTCACGGACGATTACTCTTTACTCCATGACTTTTGTGTTTCTTGTTGTTGAGAGCTTTGATACACAAGGCCGTGAATTATTGCAATGGCGGTTACTAGAATATAAAGTTTTCTTATGAGAAGTCTTGAGCGTTTCATTCAATTTGTTTTATTGGTTATACCTACACCGGGTAGGCGTACGTCCCTAACAAAATATTGGCGACCCTGCAAGAATGGCGTATTAATTCAAACAACTTGAAGATTGTGTTGATTTAAAGACCGCGTGTTCCTGTTCGTTCATGTACCTGTTCTGTGTTCGTATTGGAAATGGAGAAGTTAATGAAAGCGCGGTTGCCGGTAAGAGCGACTTTTACGAAGACGTACAATACGCTTTTGCAAATCTTAAATCAAGAAATTCAAGACGGCGTGGACGACGACACCTTACAGTCCTTGCTAACCAAATTGGAGAGGTTAGGAACGGAGCTGGCACCGTTGGACGAGAAAGTTTTAAGTATGTTGCTGGAAAAGGAAGGGGACGAGTATGACCGTGAGTACGAATATGTAGACAGTTTTCGAGACAGATTGGATGATGCAAGACAGAAGTATGCTCTACTATTGCAGGCTAATTCCAATGTATTGGCAGTGGTGTCAGCAAGATCGGTCCTATCAGATGGGAATAAAACCTAATGGCAGTTGAAACTACCTAAAATAGAACTCAAAAAATTCGATGGGGAGATTAAAAATTGGTTGGAATTTTCGGGACAATTTCGGCGCATTCATGAGGACTCTGAAATTGAGGACGAAGACAAATTCCAATACTTGATCCAATCCACGCAAGTTGATAGTCGCGCTAGAGAATTAGTTGCCAGTTTCCTCCCTACTGCTGAAAATTACCCTAAAGCAGTGGAATCTCTTCATGGTAGATTTGGAAGGGGGGATTGATTGACTGAGTTCTATGTAAGGGAACTCATAAGTCTTGTAGTGAAAAATGTTTCTCAAACAAGGAAGAAGACTCAACTTGCTAGTCTATATGACAAGTTGGAAGCACAACTGAGAGCTCTGGAGTCTATAGGTGTTACCCGAGATAAGTACGGGTCAATGCTTTTCCTTCTAGTAGAATCCTGAGGAAGTGTTACGTGTCTGGATGAGGAGTTCGTCAATGGCTATGAGGGATCAAGACAATGGACATGCCGACAAATTGACTGCATTACTTGGTTTTCTGAAGGGTGAAGTAGAAAGTGAAGAGAGGATTACATTTGCTCAAGCTGGTTTTGGAGTTTCTAGTGAATCAAGGAGTGCTAAAGTTAAAGAATGGAAAGAGAGTAGTTTAGCAACTGTTAGTGTTCTCTTTGCCGGTAAAGGCGAAGGAAACAGTTTAACGTGTGTCTCCTGTAAAAAAAACACATAACAGTAAGGGGTGTTATCTTGCTCAAGAAATGAACTTAGTGGACAAACGTAAAAGGCTGTCTGAAATCAAGGCTTGTTTTTTGTGTCTGAAGGTTGGAGATAGGGCTGCAAATTGTATTACGAAACTGAAGTGTCTTGTGTGCAGTAGTAAACATGAAGCTATTATGTGCCCAACATTAGATGTAAATAGGGGGGATTATAAAGGTGAGGAGAAGCACCAGGAAAGGGGCTCAAAATTGCCTGGTGTCCCAACTACAACCCTTAACACACAAACTAGTGATGTTTCGGAAGTACTGCTGCAAACTCTTGTAGTAAGGTTGGTTCATCAAGGGAGAGAAAAAACTGTACGTGCGTTGTTAGATACAGGCTCGCAGAGATCCTATCTGTTAGAGAAGATTGCTGTGGAAATGGGGTATATTCCATCAAAGACTGAAAAAATTGAACACAGGCTTTTTGGGGGTGCTTCAATCAATGACAATGATCATAACCTATGTGAGATAGATATAGACGACCTACGTCATTCAATTTCTCGAAAAATAAAGGTGTTGGGACAAAAGGAAATTTGTGGTGTAATTCCACTGTTAAACCGGGGCCCTTGGATGGATGAGATCAGAGAAAAGAAAATCTGACTCTCTGATTTTGGCCCAGAGCCATCGGAGATTGGACTACTAATCGGCGCAGACACTGTGGGTAGTTTATTGACTGGGGACACAATCAAGTTGAAGTCTGGATTGGTTGCTGTTAGGACTACATTTGGTTGGACAGTGATGGGTCAGCTTTGGAAGACAACTGAAAACGATAGCACAGTGTCCATGGTGAACTCTCTTGTGAGAACTGCTTCTTTGGGTGAACTGTGGAACCTGGAAACCATCGGATTTGGTGATCCTGCTGAAACACTATCGAAGAAGGAAATTGAAATTGCAACATTGAAACATTTCCAAGAAAACGTTAAGATCAATGAGGAAGGAAGATATGAAGTCGCACTAAGAAGATCAGCAGCTATTGTCAGGCAACAAGGAAGTTGCGTTGAAAAGACTGGTTTCTGTAACACACCGTTTGATCAAGGAAGAGAAGTACCAGCAGGTGCTTCAGGACTGGGAACAGGAAGGGATAATCGAAGAAGTTGGTCAGGAGGGCTCTCAGGATGTTGGGTATTATTTACCACACCGAGGATTTTTCAAGGAAGGATCGAGTACAGAGGTGAGGCCTGTGTTTGATGCTTCATGTAAATCGAAAGGAGGACTTTCACTCAATGACTGTCTGGAAAAGGGTCCTAATTTGTTGGAAGTAATTCCTTCTATTTTGAACCGGTTCCGTTTAAACAGGATAGGTGTGATCGCAGACATTAAGAAGGCGTTTCTTCAAATTTCAGTCTCTGAGAATGATCGAAACTTTCTGAAATTCCTGTGGTGGGAGAACTTCACTGAGGGGACTCTTAAAATATACCGCCACAAACGGGTCGTTTTCGGAGTTAACTGTAGTCCAATTCTACTTGGAGCCGTATTGAACAGTCATCTGAAAAACAGTACATGCTTCACTGAGACAGCAGATAAACTAAGAACCTCACTATATGTAGACAATTGCGTCACTTCTTTGAACACAGAGGAAGAACTCAAACAATTTGTGGATGAGTCTAGAGAGTTACTGTCGCAAGGAAAATTTGACCTCCGAGGATGGGAGCACACCAGATTGAGTCTGGAGGATGAGGTTCCCGAAGTGACACCCGTTTTGGGTTTGTGGTGGGACCCAGTAGCTGATACTTTGGCTTGTAAAGTAGCAAAATTAAATGAATCTGATGTTCTCACAAGAAGGACAGTGTTGTCGGTAGCTCAAAGTATCTTTGATCCAATTGGATTTACTTCTCCGGTTTCCATTGTGCCAAAGGCTTTGCTTCAGGAAAGTTGGAGAGAGAAAATAAGTTGGGATAGTCCATTGAGTGAAGACGCCCAACGCAAATTCAATAAATGGTTACATGAACTGTCATCTATTGCTGAGATTAAAGTGCCTAAAAGATTTTCTAATTGTGAGGACAGATCCTCTTGGAGTTTGCATGTATTTTGTGATGCTAGTCAAGTGGCTTATGCGGTTGTTATTTTCTTGAGATCATTCAATGGGAAAGAATTGAAGTGCAACTGGTCGCAGCAAAATCCAGGGTAGCACCACTCAAGAAGGTGACCATAACGAGACTGGAGCTATTAGCTTGCACTATAGGCTCACGTCTTGCCTTTACAGTAAAGGAAAGCTTGAATCTAACGAACGTCCCGGAGTACTACTGGAGCGACTCGTCTTATGTTTTATGTTGGATACGAAGCGAGGAAGCTTGGGGAGTGTTCGTCACTAACCGAGTTAAAGAAATTAGAACATTAACTAACCCAAAGCGTTGGTTTCATCTACCAGGGACGGACAACCCAGCCGATCTACCTTCGAGAGGTTGCTCTACGTTGCAGCTGATTTCTTCTCGTTGGTTGGAGGGACCCGCTTGGTTAAAGTTGGAAGAAAACAGCTGGCCAACGCGCATTTTAAAAGTTAATGAAGAGGAGGTCGATGAAGAAAGAAGAAAAGGCCATGTTACCAATACTATGCTTGTCTCCCAAGAAAAACACTGGTATTTGAGGTATTTTTTCAAGTACTCACAATTCATTAGAATGGTGGCCTGGATGTTACGGTTCTTCAACAATGCCAGGAAGGACGTAGTGAAAAATGTTGCTTCAGAATTAGATTGTCTCGAAATTTCAATGGCAGAGAAACGACTGCTGAAATTAGTTCAGGAAGAGAAGTTTACCGAAGGTGACAACCAGAAAACATTCTGCTTTTTTAAAGACCAGATGCGTCTCTTCAGGATTAAGACAAAAATTACCAACAGAAAGGATGAATATGATTTCCGTGTGCCGGTGTTATTGCCATCAAAGCACCCTTTGACTGAGATGATAATCAGAGATCATCATTTGAGAGCCTCTCATGCTGGTGTTCAGATTTTACTTGCTATACTCAGGGAGCACTACTGGATACCAAAGGGAAGAAGAACCATTCGCAAAGTCATCAGGAAGTGTACCCAGTGCAGGAGATTCGAAATGGAAAAGACAATTCCAGAAGATCGTGTGAGAGATGCAGGTGTTTTTGAGGTAGTGGGAGTGGACCTTGCTGGACCGCTATACTTAAAATGCAAGAACAAGGCTTGGATTGTGATTTTTACATGTGCCGTAGTGAGAGCGGTCCATTTTCAATTAGTCATGACTTTGTCCACTGCAGGGTTTCTGTTAGAACTTAGGCGTTTCATAGCCCGACGAGGAAGGCCTCGTGTGATTTATAGTGACAACGGGACAAACTTTGTTGACACCAACAATTTGTTTGGCTTCATTGACTGGAAAAAATTGTGTGCGGAAGTATCAGTTGATAGAATCAAGTGGAAATTTAGTCCTCCTTCAGCCCCTTGGTGGGGTGGATTCTGGGAACGTATTGTGCAAATGGTCAAGAAATTATTAAGCCGTGTTTTAGGCAAAGCTATCTTGACAATATGAAGAACTATTGACTATGATTGCTGATAGTGAATCGGTAATCAACTCGAGGCCACTTACCTACATTTCAGAAGACTGTGATGAATTGGTAACTCTGACTCCATCAATGTTTCTTCAGGACTTTCCCGTGGTTGGCACTCCTGATTTAGACATGCTAGATCAAGTTAATCTCACCCGAAGGTTTCAATATCTTCAACAGCTAAGGGGTGAGCTGAGGAGGAGATTCCGACTGGAGTATCTTGGTAGCCTTCTATGCAGTTCATCGGGCAAGGAGTCTGACCATCAGTGGAAGGTAGGAGATGTAGTCATCATTGGTAGTGAAGACAAGAGAAGGATAGACTGGCCCCTAGGAAGAGTGACAGCTACACTTCCAGGTAAAGACAAAGTGACCCGAGTAGTTAGGATAAAGACATCCTCAGAAGAACTACGAGGCACCTATATCCTTTGGAGGCTGGAGGTGGGAGTGAGGAGGTGCCCTTACTTAGTGGTGCAGTTCCGGAGGCAGTAAGTCTCAGAAGTCGCAACTTCACCAGGAGTGGAAGAAAAGTTAAAATGCCTTCCCGTCTCTGTTTATGAACATTGTGTTTGATTTGCATCAAAGGTGGGAGGATGTCACGGACGATTACTCTTCACTCCATGACTTTTGTGTTTCTTGTTGTTGAGAGCTTTGATATACAAGGCCGTGAAATGTTGTAATGGCGGTTACTAGAATATAAAGTTTTCTTATGAGAAGTCTTGAGCGCTTCATTCAATTTGTTTTATTGGTTATACCTACACCGGGTAGGCATGACCCTCCAGACAACCGTAAGATCCTTTAGGATTCACACTAAAACACATACCATCACTGCCTAGACTATCCCTAAAAACTGCCATGAAACTATTCGATGCAAAAATCTTACCCATCCTAACGTATGGAATAGAAATAACCTGGGAAAAACTAGAAATTAAAGACCTATCAGCCATGGAAGCCGTCAAAGCTCGGTTCCTGAAGTCTGCCCTAGCAATATCCAACCGCTCACAACTCGTCTATCCTTGCAAGAGAAACCTTTTTGTTGGAAGATCTCAGGACCAAATATAATCTACATTTTACTAAAAACTGGGAAAAACAAGTGGAAATAAGAAAACAAAAGTCAAAAGAGATATGACCTGACTTCTATGCAACGGAGGCCATGGTGAATGGATCATGGATGGAAACCAACCAAGACCTGCGCCTTTTGGTGAACTGTTTGGCAACGCACGGATACCACCACAGAGTGTGCAAAGTGAAGAACAATCACGAGCCAAACGAAACATGTGTATGTGATCTTTGTGAACACCCATGTGATCGATACCACATTACAAGATGCAAAAAACTATCCAAGTCACTAATCGAGACCTGCTTAGAACCATAAGACTGAAACAAATATAAATGAATGTAGTGTAAATGTATTTGTATGCTTAATGCACAACTTGTGCGCGTTTCTTTAATAATAATAATAAAATGTCTTATGTGTTTTGGGTCTTTATTGATCATCATAATCATCTTGCACAGTTTCCAGCCACTGGCCTGGACTGTTTGGAACACAAGCCTCTCCAACGTCTTCTGTCTTCCCACCATCTCTCAGCCTCCACCCTTGTCCAGTCTTCTCCTCTCTTCTTCACGCTTTCTTCCACCCCCTTCAGCCACCTGTCTCTCGGTCATCCTCTCGGTCTCTTTCCTTCCCACTTCGTCTCGTGTATCCTCCTGGGTATCCTCTTCTCCTCCATTCGTTTTACATGTCCATACCATCTAAGACTAGATTTCTCTATACCATCCTGTAATGGTTCCTCCTTCATTAATTCTCTGGTCCTCTCATTTCTTATTCTGTCCATCTTTGTAGCTCCAATACTGCTTCTCAAGAACCTCATCTCACTGGCCTGTATTTTGCTCTTCTCCCTTCCTTTCATAACCCAGGTCTCCGAGGCATGAGTCAGGATAGGGACATAGTACGTCCGATATATGATCTTTATGCTGTTCTGAGGGACATCCTTGCTCCATAACATGCTTCTCACACTCCTCCGGAATGCTTCTGCCTGTCTCCCCCGCTCATTTATTTCTCTATCGTTTCTTCCATATCTTGTATCAGGCTTCCCAGATACTTGAAACTCTCCACTTTCTTCAGCTGTTCCCCACCAATTGTTATTCCTGTTGTGGTTCTTTCCTTCTTCCTTGTTGTGATCTCCATCTCACTCTTATTTATGCTAAATTTCATCCCATATCCTTGTATTATTCCTTTCCACACGTCCAACTGTTCCTGTACCTCCTCCTCCTTGTTTCCCCAAATCATCAAATCATCTGCAACACCATTGCTTTCATCTTTCCTTCCCCAATTACTTGTGCCACTCGGGTCATTATGTCATCCATCACCACAATGAAAAGTAACGGTGACAGTGCACTTCCTTGTTTCAGGCCGTTTCTCTGTTCCAACCTGTCCGATCTCTCTCCTCCCACTTTCACACAGCTCACGCTTCCCTTGTACATCACCTTTATCCTCCTTATAGTCCATTTTTCTACTCCTCTATCCTCCAGGGACTTCTATACTTTGTTTCTGCATACACTGTCATATGCTTTCTCAATGTCCAGGAAGGCCATCAGTAGATCTGTTCCATACTCATAGTGCTGTTCTTGTAACTGCCTTACAGCAAAAATCAAATCCACTGTGGTCCTACATTTACATTGCTTTTCATTTTGAAACGAACTGAAATGAACATTTTTGTGCCCACGCTTGCATCATTTCCATACCAGCAGGTCATCATCATATCATCACTAGGGCTCGGAGTTTTAGGTGCTAAAATTCGGGAAAATATTTATTTTTTATGTATTAAAATACCTGAAATCTTCTTCTTCCTAGCATTAATCCCTTGCGGGGTCTGCTACTTTGCTGTATCTCCTCCACTTCTTTCTGTTGTTGACGGCTTCTGGTGGTAGACCAACAGCGTGCATGTCAGCCCTGATGTTGTCAGTCCACCGCTTTGCAGGTCTTCCACGTGGTCTTGTTCCACCTGGGTTGATGTGAAGTGCTGTTTTTAGCCTACTTTTCACATTTTGCAAAAATGAGGAAAAAGTAGACTTATGAGATCGATCCGGGAAAATGTGTGTCTGTCTGTCTGTCTGTCTGGCTGTGTGTGTGTCCTCCCCCCTATCAACTCCTAAACGGCTGCAGCAATCAAAACCAAATTTAGTATGAGTAAAGATGTGCACCGGAATATCTCACGTCCATATTTGAAAATGATGTCAGTGCTACCAACTGCTGAAAAAACGCACTAGAAATTTGAGCTCCATGTTGGATATCTTGCAAGGTATGCATGGGAGCTACTCCAAAATTAGCACACATGTAGATAATACTATTTTAGTTTAATTTCCAGGAGGCCAACCATGACAGTGTTGCCAAAATAATGTTAAACCTTCTGATAGGTCCAATGTTTAAATGCATATAACTTCTACACTATCAATTGGATTTCAACCAAATTTTGTATGTAATATCTGTACATAAACATATATGACTGAGCTTATTCTTAAGGCCACCAGGGCTGCCAACTGTTAATAATTGCTCTCTCAATTTTTTTTATCCAAATACCTATATATCAGAAAGTATGCAAGCGGAACACCTCTAAACTATGCACACGTATATTCTGACATTTTAGATTAATTTGGAGTAACTTATATACGTCAGTACTACCAACATGATTATGAACCTGCTGATAGTACCAATTTTTAAATACACATAACTTCTATACTATCAGTTGGATTTCAACCAAATTTCGTATGTGCTATGTGTACCATAACAGATATTACTATTAGTATTGTTAAGAGCAATCAGGTCTGCCAACTGTTAATAAATTCTGTCTATAATTTTTTTACCCTAATATGAATATATCAGAAAGTATGCAAGCCAACAGCTCTATACTTTGCACACGTATAGCACCTGACATTCTAGATTAATTTGGAGTAATTAATATAAGGCAGTGCTGCCAACATGATTCTATGCCTGCTGATATGTCCAATTTTAAAATACATGTAACTTCTATACTAACAAATGTATTTCATTCAAAATTGGCACAACAAGTTATCATAATATTTCAGATTATTTCTGACCAGCACACGCATGACATTGTTGGCAACATGCTTTTACGCGTGCTGATAGATCCAATGCCTAACTGCATGTAATGTCCATTGGACTTCAACCAAATTTTGTATTCTGTACCTTAAGAGATGGAACTAAGAATATATTCAGTCACCAGGGCTGCCAACTGCAGTACTCTATTAGGCTACATTATACCAGGTATGTTTTGAACTAATTAGATATCTCGATATTTCCAACTTAATTTCGTCATTATTCTAGATAGGTTCATATTCTGTAGAATAATCATTGGCATGAAAAGTAGGCTGTATAGTTCTTCACGGAACTTCTTGTTGAAACTGAGTTGTTCTGTCTTCTCATGACGTGACCATACCAGCGTAGATGATCCTCCCTCACCTTCTCGACAATTGGTGCAACACCAAATCTTCGCCGGACGTCTGTGTTCATTGCGTAGGCAAATTGGGTCAACCCCATCGACCATCGGAGCATCTTCATTTCCATTGTATGCAAAATCTGCTCACATTGTTTGGACATAGGGTGACATTCAGTCCCATAGATTGCTGCTGGGCGTACCACAGACTTATACACCTTTGCCTTTAAATGCAGAGGCATGTTTTTATCACAGAGAACTCCAGTGACTTGTCTCCACTTGAGCCAAGCTGTGTTTACCCTCATCCGAGTATCAGGAGTGGCGTCACAATTTGAGGTGACAATGGACCCTAAGTACTTAAAATGCATGGTCTTCTGCAGATTTTCTGTGCTGATACTGATGGTAGCTCTGGTTAAAAAAATACCGGAAATATGTGACCAAAAATGTAAAAATATTTAATTATATTTTAGTTTATTAATGTGAATATAAACAATATGCAGTACTCACGAATGCAATTTATGCAATGTCTCACTGACTGCTGAAGCATTACAATACACAACGAGATACATCTTCAGGTTGTCCAGCACAAATGACCGACGATTATCGCGTAACACTTCTTCTGAAGGCGCGAAACTGAGGCAATATGTTTCTTTCCCTCGAGGTGTTGTGTAACTTGAGATCGCTGTTCAGCCTTGATTGCTTTCCCACATGGTTGGTAGAACAGAACGCCCCCATCAGAAGTAAAATTATTTTTAAATTCTGCAACAGACGATAACTTGTAGTTGTTTTTACTTTAGTCATCGTAGAACTGCCTTACACTGCAGTGCCAGAATTGAACTACACGTGAGTGACACTGGTTCCAGATAGCTAGGGGAGGGGGAGGTCCTGCACGTGGTGCAATATGGCTATGCACAAGGAAATCCCCGTCTTCCACAGTGAGTGGCATGGGGAGACAAGTTAAGGATAACACAGTTGCAAGCTGACATACGCTCTGAATGAATATTAGATAGCTCACAATAAACTGAAAGATCTTGCATACTGATTTTAAAAATGTAAATATTATGTCTTTTTATGTGCTAACAAGTGAAAGGCAGGAATTTATGTATTTATAGAAACAAATACTTAAAATATGTATTTACATTAAAAAATATTTATTTATCTAAAAATCGGAGCCCTAATCATCATCTTGTACAGTTTCCAGCCCCAGGCTGGGTCTGTTTGGAACATAAGCCTCGCCACTTAGTCCTTTCTTCCCACCACCTCTCCGCTGTCACTCTAGTGCAGTCCTCGCCTCTCTTCTTGACACATTCCTCCACTCCTTTCAGCCATCTATCTCTTGGTCTTCCCCTTGGTCGTTTCTTCTGCATCTGCATCTCATGTATCCTCTTGGGAATCTTCTCTTCCATTCTCTTTAAGTGTCCATACCACCTCAGTCTTGATGTCTCAATCCTACCTTGCAAGGGCTCCTCTTTCGCTATTTCCCGGACCTTTCCATTCCTCACCCTGTCTCTTCTTGTTACTCCGATCCTACTTCGTAGGAACTTCATTTCATTTGCCTGTATTCTGCTTATGTCTCTTTTCTTCATTATCCAAGTTTCTGATGCATAGGTCAGTATCGAGATATAGTAGCTTCTGTATAACACTTCTTTGCTATTTTGGGGGACATCTTTATTCCACACTAAGCTCCTAATGCTTCTCCCTGTCTGCCAGGTTCCGTAATCTCATTGTCATTTCCCCCATTTTCCTCCACTATACTTCCCAAGTACTTGAGACTTTCCATCTTCTTCAGCTGTCCACCTCCAAGTGTTATCCCACTCATTGGTCTGTCCTTTTTGCTGGTCGTTAACAGGATCTCACATTTGTTGAACTTCCATCCGTACTCTCCCACTGTTTCTTCCCAAGCCTCCAGTTGCTCCTGAATTTCCTCCTCCTGCTTTCCCAGACCATGAGATCATCTGCAAACACCATTGCTTTCATCTTATCTTCTCCTATCTTTCCTGCTACCCGTGTCATTACCTCGTCCATAACCACAATAAAGAGAAGGGGTGACATTGCACTATCCTGTTTCAGGCCACTCATTTGTCTGAACCAGTCTGTTCTTTCCCCTCCAACTTTCACACAACTCACACTTCCACAGTACCTCTCCTCCACTCTGCTTACAGTCTCTTTTTCCACGCCCTTTTTCTTAATTGCTTCCCAAACCTTTTTCCTAGGCCTTTTTCTCACCCAAAATAAAATAATTCCTAAAATCAGAAAGCAAGTAATACTTGTTGCTCCTATTAGTACTTTTATTTTATAGATGTAAATTCTGACGTGTCCTATATCAAAAATGTATTGTATACAGGTAATTGATCAAATGGAAATAATAAAACTATCTATCTATCTACTTCTAGAAGGCTTTGGTGGCATAGCTGGTAGCATGCTGAGCTTCTATGCCCAATATCGCGGGTTCAAACCCGGCCGAAGTCGTCGGATTTTTTAAGAACGTTAAAACTCCCTCAGCATGCCTTCCTTCGGAGGGGAAATAAAGCCGGCCGGCGGTCCCATGTCATAGATTTATGGCATGTTAAAGAACCTTCCACTAATTACACCTGTGAGAAGCTTAATTGTATATAGGTTAAACATTTGACTAACGTTCTTAGGTTCCTACGTTCCTCGTCAAGAGCCGACTGCGGTGGCATCTGGTAACTAAGTTCTGAACTAGTTGGTCGTTGACGGTGGTGTTTGGCGGCAAAAGTGGGAACAACTTGGAAAATTGAATGTCGGCAGTCCTTACTTAAATTAAAACAGATAACACACACTAATACAGTCATCACAATTAACACCGGTTATCAGACAGATTCTACACACACCCAAAGTACACGGGGCTACATGACCGCGTTGTCGTAGCCCCTAAACTAAGTAACCAACCAACCTACTTCTACAAAAATTGATATTCTTTGGTCCAATATAACGAGGTGTGAAGGATTTGTTTGTTATTCCCCATTCTTGTTTACACCTCAGATGAACTCCAGCTATAGAGGACAGATGTCTACAAAATGCTCTGATATTTACTTCCAGGAGCAAAAAACCAAACTCAAGTAGTACTAGATAATCCCCAACAGATGCTAGAACGTGCCAGAGATCGATTCAGCACTCCAAAGCAAATGGGTAATATATATAAAGAAGGTTCGTGTGCACCATTTACAGACAGGCGAAGCACTCAACAGGTTTAAGTTAAATACCACCCCGTAATTTTCTGGAGTAGAAGTGGGTAAACGAATTCCAGGATGACTGAGGTAGGAATCGAACCTGTGTCTTCTCAGTTTTGCCTCACGAGGCAGAGTGTACCCCGTTCCAGCCCTCAGAGCAGAATTAAATTTCTTGGAATTATTACGTGATTAGTTTACTTTTAGCACATATGTACATTTTTACATTCCTCTCTCATTACTTTTAACTATTTAATACTGAATTAGCAAAATAATAATAACAATAATAGTTATATATATTTCCGCAAGGACATCCGCCCGGCCTTCCGGGAGACCATTGTGTGCTCTACAGTATATGCCTACATTATGGTACCCCATATAAATGATTATGCAGCATGGGGATTGAAGCTCTCAGTGTTCCAAAGTAGACCTTTTCAAGATCATCCTCGATGATGCTAAGTTTTAACCCTCCAGTAGTCGCGCGGAGTTTTGTCACGTCAGTGCTCGCGCGGGGTAATAACTTACCCCCATTCTTTAGTGAAATTTATCCTAATGTAAAAATAAAATTATGCTTTTGTCTTGATGTTCCTGAATACGGGCCTTATCTATAAAGAAAACAATAGAAATATCTAATTATATTGCCATTAATACTAAATACAGAAAATTAATTATATTACACAACTTCAAAGCAGAGAAAACGCATCCATAATAACGTTTGAATGTATACAGTCTGAACTCTAAGGCTTAGTCTGTTTTACTCAATTTTGGTTTTCGGGTTGAGACATTCCTCGCACACGGTACTGAAATGGTCGTGGCAGACATACTGCTCCAGTCCAAGCTCTATGAACTTGCCGGGTGAGGAGAAAGAGCAGGGAAAGGTTGGGCGTGAACAGCCCACCGTGATATATGGTATTTCTTTCTATTCCAATACTGCTAACATTCGGCCGTTGCTCAAACCACTGTGGTGTAAGGAATGACTGAGTGAGTCACCGACCAATGTATTTGGTTCTGTACTATGCACGGACAGATACACCTCATCACTCGTCAACCCCACTACTAATAGTCCGCAATGCACATTCCTCTGAGGTTCACGCAGCTTAGAATCGAGCAGTACTTTTCACACAGCACACAAGAGTTTCTGTTTTTATTGTCGCGATTTCTATGACATACTGCACATCTCTTCAAGTGTGGAGTCTGAGAGCGCTGGGGAATTTCTTCTCGATCCTTGAAATCATTCGCAAGGCTTTATCTCTGATATTGTGGGGCAATTTCGTTTACGTCGCTCTGCTCTCCGAGGCTTTAACAATTGCATGGCGAATTCGTTCCTGGTCCTTGCTAATGTTCCCGGCTATATCACGACTCATATTAATCGGTTACACTCGAGTAACTATACTTTCTCACAATAGAAACACACGCAAGAATTAAAATTAAATAAACACGAGTTTGCCAATGTAGCCTCGCCAGTGCTCGCGTGGGGTAAGATATTACCCCAGTCAGCTTTGTCTCTTTGCCGGAAACAAACTGACGAGCGAGGGTTTATGACAGATAGCTCGAGTGGCGCCCTACAGAGTCCATGGGAGGTACACAAGAGCCCAAGGCTACAGTCCGTGTTAGAAAAATCAGCAGTCGTATTTCAAGAGTTGGGGTAATTAATTATCCCGCAAGAGTACTGGAGGGTTAAGGGGCAGAGCAGCGAGGTCATCAGCCCCAAAATAAAAGATAAACACTCACTGATTTGCATTTGCATTTGCGAAGGCAATATGGAACAAGAAGTTCCGTGACGAACTAAAGAGCCTACTTTTCTAGAAATGTAAGATTCATTCCAATGATTAATCTATATGGATCTATCTAGAATAATGACGAAATTAAGTTGGTAATATAGAAATTTCTAATTAGTAGAAATTAGTGGAAATTAAACTGCAATATTATTATCTATACGTGTGCCAATTTTGAAATAGCTCCCATTCATACCTTCCATGATATCCAACATGGAGCTCAAATTTCAATTGCGATTTTTCAGCAGTTGGTAGCACTGACATCATTTTCAAATATGGCCGTGAGGTATTCAGGTTGAAATCCAGGAGGCCATACATGGCACTGTTGCCAAAATGATGATAAGCCTGCTGATAGGTCCAAATTTTAAATGCATATAACTTCTATACTATCAATTGGATTTCAACCAAATTTACTCCTACCAAATTTTGTTTCGATTGCTGCAGCCGTTTAGGAGTTGATAGGGGGGGACACACAGCCAGACAGACAGACAGGCAGAAGGACAGACAGACAGACACACATTTGCCCGATCTCATAAGTCTTCTTTTTCCTCATTTTTGCAAAATGTGAAAAGTAGGCTAAAAAATGGACAGAGGAAAGGAATGTTTCGCAATGTTATTTGAGCGACTCTTGCGGTTCCCTCTCGCCCTCGGGTAACTTATAGCTTACGCGGTTTTGTTCACGTGAATTTTTCAAATAATCAATCAATTTAATCCCGAGGTGTATATGCTGTTCTCGATGCCCGAGCACGAGTAAATGCTGCGAGGCTGAAATGGCGCCAAGACACTGGAGTATTGTGTGATAAGAAAATACCTATCCACCTGAACGGAAAAGTTTACAAGGCCATGATAAGGCCAGTGGCACTCTATGGCACAGAATGTTGGCCAGCTTCAATCAAGCACGAAGAAGACCTCCATGGTATGGAAATGAAAATGCTGCGTTGGCCCATGGGTATTACAACACTTGAACACGTAAGGAAGCACATGGGAGTTGCAACAATTAAAGACAAAATGAGAGAAGCACGTTTTCGCTGGTGTGGGCATGTCACTAGAAGTGATGAGTACTCTGTGATAAAAACGGCCCTCCGATACGATCCAGGAGGGCGCCCAAAGAAACGATGGATGGATAGAATCAGTGAAGACCTACTGGTGTGCGTTCTCAAACCTGAAGATGTCCTTGACAGGAAGAAGTGGCGAACAACAACCAAGCAAGCAGACGCTATGCCAACGCGGGAAACACGCTAGGAAAGAAGAAGTGTATTATGCTGTTCTCAGGACTGTGGCATTTTGGACGAATAGCCTAAGCTACATCAGCTTTACCGAGCATATGTGTATCGACTTCTCTGGTCTCAAGCAGTCTTTTAACCTACCGCACCTCTCCTTGGTGTGAATAGTGCAACCCCCAGAACAATTATCCGCCAGCCGCCACTGGATCCAACAAGTGAGAATCCAGACTCTGCCAGTGGCTGCTGTTAGTGTTCTATTCCCCAGGTTTTCCACATTTATTCAAGGCAAATGCCTAGAACATCATTGTATCTAAGTAACTCACCTGTACTGTGAACTTCGGCACAATTGGTATCCAAAATATTTGGGCATTACATTTGATCGCACACTGTCTTAAATAACAACATTTTATGAATCTGTCCAAAAAGCTTAAAATACACAATCACATCCTCCAGAAATTGTGTGGTTCAAGATGGGGTTCCTCAGCAAATACTTTACGATCTTCTGCTTTGGGACTGGTTCCTAGCATGCGGTTAATATCTGGTACTATCCAGCCTACACCACTCTGTCGGCTTCCAATTCTCTCTCACACGAGAGTATAAGAAGATTGAAAGAACCCTCAATTGCTTGTTCTGGATGATATTTCTGCTCTCAACAAACAATTCCCCATATTGTAAGTGTTCCTATACAGGTAGCCCAAATGACTTTCTGGAACCAACAGAGGAAGCCATACAGTGGATCACTCAACTGGACATTGCAATATAATTAGGTCTTTCTCCAGGGAAACATGTTTCTTGTCTGTGTATATTTGTACTTGTATATATGTATCTAACTTGTTGCCATTCGCTAAATAAATAAATAAATAAATACCTGTACTGTCGCATTCAGTGGTATGTCTTTATCCCAAATTAAACTTCGAACCTGATGATAGAAAACACTCCCACATTGTATTCTCATATGGATTGGATAAGGTAAGCAATGGACATGAAGATCCTTGCAGCAGTGGAAGGTAGAGGCTAGATGTATACCGGTCGGAGCTGAAAAGCATTCAGTCAGAATTCGTATTCTGAAGTATCAACCCAAGGGCCGCGGAACGGCATAGGAAAGAATTAAGTCAGCCTTCTCTTTAAGCTACACACAAAATATTTTCATCAGGAGAAAAAGCACGGAAGCTCACTGGCAAGGCCAAATCCATCATAAAGCAATTTGTTTTGTGGGTTTAAGCCAGAAACCACTGCTACATGTAGTGCGATCACAGGAGAAAAGCATTAAGTCAACGACTTGTTGCCTTTCAGCGCCATATTCCGTACTTAAGGTTGGCCGCACTGCACGGTTCCCGCGTGTTACAGTTCTATTGTAAATTACATTTGCACAGGGTTTTGGTGGTTTTTATGTTACAAATCCATTTTAAAATATAATAACATTCATTCTGGATGTCTTTATGCCGCACTAAACTGACACGGAGCTGAAAGGCATTAAGTCACGTTTATAACCCTCTAGTGCCCGGGATAGGTCTCCGTTTATATGGTTATTGTATGAAGATTCTATTGAATACTTCACTACTTTACGCCCTTTTTCACAGCATGTGACATATATGTGACATTGGGCATTTAGTGGTACAACCAGAATATTGGTCTTTATGATTTCTGCTGAAATACATCGCAAGAAATGGTACAGAATAAACTTATATGACATTTTTTTTACGAATGGAATCTTCTAAAACAATTTCTGTCCTTATTAAAGCACAGATATACTTCACATTTTTCACAAAACACAAATGATGTCAACTTCACACATCGACGCCTCCAACTAAGAACATCGTATCTGCATAAAGTAAAATGTTGAGGAGAGCAGTTTAAAGTTTAGAAAAATTCCTACAAATCGGCGAGTTTCTCAATCTTTGCGATTATGGGCTCAATGGAAAGCATTTATTGCCTAGTTTATTTTACCCGAAGAAGGGTGTTTGAATTTATTAAATAACCCACTTACACGTATTTACGATATTACTGAATTGATATAATCCAATGAAGAACATCGTTTGTGAAGTTACGATGTTCTTCATTGGAGATGTGAGGACAACTGACTGCAAAAGTCGAGTTACGATGTTATTATTTGGACAATTTAATCTAATAATAACCATCAACTTTATGTTATAGTGTCCTTTATTAATATAAATTCCATTATTACTGCATACAATGAGCTAAAAGAAAGAATTGACTGAACTTACTATTCTTAAGATTGTTATCTGTGAACAATACAATCGTTGAAGACTATGAAGACATTTCAGAAGAACAGAAGTTTACAGGTTAAATTAAAAATATTTGTTATTATTTAAAACTTTTCAAAAATGTTCGTTGTTTTGAAAATAGAATATACAAACTAAAGCAATTCAACTTCGAGACAAGTTACTTTCATTTTCATTTGTCACTAGTTGTGTCTGATTCATTTGTTTCGGCTACGGTAACTTTCTATTTTTTTTAGAAATTTTCATACATGTCTGGAATGAGACTGGGAGCACATAAAGACAGCAGGTCCTTCTCCTTTTGTGGAGCTACTGTCAACAGTCCGTTATAAGCATTACTAAGCTCCAAAGTGCGAATAGATTGCCGTCTTCCTCGTCGATTCTGGTACAGATCAATAAACACTTCTTCACCTTCGTGGTCGTACTCGATAAGCAGCTTGGTTGGTTCGTCTTTCCCGATACGAACCTGCCTCACTTTGTGCCAGTGTGTTTTCTCTTCTCTTGCTACCCAGTTCCGCTTGTCAAAATCCAAAAGTTCCTTGCAATTTTTTAAGTCCTTCTGGGAAACTTCTTTAACCACGTATGCTTTACCCTTTGCTTTCGCCATGCGAATAAGCATAACCCATTGGTATGGAAAATAAATAGTTTGCCCATTCCTTCTTCTTTGAATGAGAGCATGCATTGAGTCCCCTTCATTTTGCGTGTATCCTTTTTCCGAAAATCTGTGGTTGATGGAAACATGCAGGGTCTCAGACATAAATGAGTAAACTGCATACAAAATCCTATTCCGATTTTGTCCTGCACTGCTATCTGAATAAAATATAAAATCTGTACTTCCTTCTTGAATTTTAACCTTTATATAGCTCATAACAAAGCTCCCAATTTCATTTGAACCTCATTTTTCAATCTTTTTCTTTGAATTTGCCTTTTCTTCATACATTGATTTGTCACTATCTTCTTCAGACTCAGGTTCCCAGTCTGTTTCAATGAAAAACTCTTGCCATAATCTTCGTTCTGGTAGAAGTTTTCAGTAGAACTTTCAGGTTTTGTGGTGTTGGGGGCTAGGTTTTCTCGTTCAACGGGTACTTTGGTTTTACCAGTCTTCATCCTAGAACAATCCGACTTGTTGTGCATTGGGCCATTAATAATTATGATGTCAACTATAGCCTGTTTCTTTTTTTCTTGTTTCTTGCGTATTCTGTGATATTTCATTCTCTTCCTTATTGTCGTATCCATGCTGTAATTTGTCACAGTTATCTTCGCTATCTTCTCTCTGATCTTTTGCTTCAAAGGTGACTCCTTCAAGATTTTGTGATAAACACAAGATATCCCTAGTAATTTCACTCATAATATGTTGCTCTGAAGTTAGGGGGGATGAGCAGTTACTCTGAGATTCTGAGTCCTTGGTGCTTGAATTACGTTCGTCAGTACTTTGATCTGAAAAGTATAACATGAACAATAAAAATAATGTCTCTCATATTATTATTATAAGAGAATTTGATAGTACTCTACTCAACAAATTTATTCTGATATGCATAGTTGAATTTTTTAAACCCGGAAACTTTATGTCTTATTTTGTTATTGAAATGTAAGCAGCACCTTGTAATAAGCCTAACTTCCATATTATTTCTCCTCTAATAGAGGAGGCTGTAGCTGTTGCTGGTTAAAGCTACTCTTCTGACCTATAGGGGCCGATAACCTAGATGTTAGGCCCCTTAAAACAACAACTATCATCATCATCTTCTGACATAAAGAGAATAATAATGACGGGCCTTTCTGAACAATAATAATGAATGTGCACTTTCCTTGTAACTGAGTTGAATAAGCAGCCATGCTCCTCACTAAATCAACCATCAATTTGCCTCTTGATAACATTTTGAAAAGGGTAAAAGACTATACACAATAATCACCTTAACATTATAGTCAGCGTTACATTGCACTGCAAACACTGCACTGTGTCTCGACTTCAGTAACTGGAAATGTGCGCTCTCCAGCTGCTAAAATGAGAACTATAATCAAATGACGGATCCTCCGTGGCTAAGGCGGCAGTGCGCCGGCCTCTCATAGCTGGGTCCGTGGTTCAAATCCCGGTCACTCCATGTGAGATTTGTGCTGGACAAAGCGGAGGCAGACAGGTTTTTCTCCGGGTACTCAGGTTTTCCCTGCCACAAATTTCATTCCAGCAACACTCTCCATGATCATTTCTTTTCATCTGTCATTCACTTAATCATTGCCCCAGGGGAGTGCGACAGGCTTCGTCAGCCGGTACAGTTCATATCCTCGCCACTAGATGGGGGCTTCATTCATTCCATTCCCTGACCCCGTTGGTCGACTGGAAGCAGGCTGTGGATTTTCAATCAAATGAAGATCGCGCAGCTCACAAAGCAGCGAGAATGGAAGCTTCGAGCACCTTGGCATGTCCTTGTCATTAGTCATTGTGGACGGATGTGGAAAACTAACATGCAGTTTTGAGTGAATGAGCTGAATGCTTCCTGTAATATGATCGTAACTACACCTGTACTGAACACTTCATAGACAACACTCCGTTTAAGAACATCGTATCTCAAGTTACGATGTTCTTAAATGGAACAAATTAAATAACAGCAGTTACGATGTTCTTAAATGCTGAGTTAACAAAAAATATAATGGGAATCAGAGAGTAATAATCTTCCAGTTGATAGAGCTCATTTTTTAGTATATGATACGCGAATAATCTCAAAATCTCAAAAATGTCAGTTACGATGTTCTTAGTTGGAGGCGTCGACATATTTTTCATCTTCCACGTGTTTCTTTCCATAGAGCCCAGTGATCAACTTTGTCCTTTTGGCAGTCCAACACGGGGACGACAGTTGTTACTGCTCTCCTTTTCACCTTAGACATGTCTTCAGCACATGGTCAACCTTGTTCCCCCGCTGATTCATCTATACATTGCGATACACCGGCCTTTAGGGATTTTTAGGGACCTCTATGACGTCATAAATATTCCCTTGTATAACCTATTGAACAAGATTTTGATATTAGCAGTGACCTATATTGTATTGTGGCAGTGACGTGTTCGCGGGTTGTGTTGGCGATTTGTAAGAACATTCTTGATTTCCGTAAGTTGTCGCATTCAAGTGACGAAAGTGTTATGTGAGGCATTGTGTGGACGATAATTACTGCTTCTTCTTCTACATGGGGAATAATACGGCCTGTGGAATCCTTTGGTGAGTGTTAATAAAGTTGTTCATAAATTTCTTTTGTTTGTTGCAGTTAATTGAAAAGTTGCACTGTATGGGGGAATACGCCTGGTAAAATAGGAATGGGTGGGTAAAATATAGGCAGAAATTGGCATTTACAAGAACCTATATAGGTCATTTTTTGACGGTTCATACAGTATGTCTGTGAGGCGTTATTAAAGTGCATGCTAATGATAGTGATTTCTAATTGAGATACAAGTATTTGCAGCCAATATTGGAAACCATAAAAATACTAAACTAGCGGGGGGGGGGGGGGGGGGAGGCAGCCGCCCCCAGCAAAAATAACATTATTGCCAACTTTGGAAAAATAAAACTACACAAAACCATTTCTTGCTATGTGGTGGGGTCAATAATATTATTGACCACAATGTTTTATAAGAATATTACAATGTGTTAGCGATAGGTTGTATTTGTGTTTGTGGTTTTGATGGGAATTAATGCGTCTGCCAGCAGCTAGGTTAGGTTTGTGTATGTGTTGGAAATGTGTTAATGTACCGTATTGATGCCAATTGGCGATTATTACAGACCGCGATCGTTTGTGCATAACTTTTTTATGAAAACAAATTGGCTGCTTTTGTGATGTTATCAACCACTTGACGAAATGCTTCTCTGGCAGGATTATGGGAAAATCCTTGGTTATAGGTTTTTTGGGTGGTGACAAGTCAACAGAAATGAGCATTAAAAAACCTTCGAAACGCATTGTGTTTCGTCATCTGTAATTGATTTATTGGTCTACCTCAATTTGATACGCCGTACTGTGCCCGTTTGGACCGAGATCCAACGACCACATTTTGTAAAATACCGAAATCAGATCAGCACGAGAAAATATATCTCAGGGTCTATCTTGGTGAATACTTGGGTCTAATCTGGCATCCCTGATCTCGGTTATTCAAAGGTAAGGTGAGAAATTATTTTTGAACTAGCACATTCCTTAAAATTCCCAATTTATTTATTTATAAATAAAAAATATGATTCAACTGGTAAAAACTCTCAACAAAGATAAAAACACATCACACATAAGAAATCAACGGTCCCTATAATATTATTAGAATTGTCGTAGATGTGATAAGCAGAAAAAAATAATTAGTCCATTCTGATATCCATAAAAAAAATCAAAAAGAATATTTACACTCGGTAATCACTGTTCAATAAAGAGTTCTGAGTGATCCCTACTATTTAAACGTTCGTACAAAGATTGCAATTTGATTTTATCAAATATTCGCAGCAAAAATTTCTCAAAATAAATAGTCACTTGATTCATTCGGTGTTATTCCAAAATTAAACTTATTTGGAAAATTATCATATCACTGATTCGTTGTTTCATAACAATATCAATACTCGACTGACATAAAGTTGAATGCTAATAATTGTTCAAAAAGATTTTCAAATTAAAAAAAAATTGTTCAAAAACTTTCATAATATTTTGAAAATTCAACTTTCTTCTTTTATCACTTTCATTTGCTTGAATGTCATAAACGATTTTATGTTCGACCCTCACTATTATGTGTTTGAAAACTGTATCATAATGATGGTCATTATAACACCGTTTTTCATTACGATACAGTTTCTCCAGCCAATCAGAGCTCGTTCATTGACCAATTAGGAAACGATAATTTCGCGCATGCGCTCAAAATCCAACATGTCGGACATAAACACAACATCGAACTATAATAAATTACCGACATGGAATACCCACCGTCCATATGTTCGCGTAAATAAACTGGCGAATATGAGACAAGAAATAGCACAGTACCTTAAAATCACTAACACTAATTTCTACACAGAGCATTGTCTTCAAATGACTGCGGTGACAATATTACTGAGGGACGGCTGATGTAAACATATGGCTGCATATGGCAGAGCGCATGCGTCGGCCGTTCAAAGCTCTTGAAAGACGAAGGTATAACACTCTGCGATCACAAAATTCCAGTAGCTGACTCTCAACAGATATTTATGAATATTTATGTTAAAACATATAATAAAGTTATAATTATCGTCGAACATAAACAGTCGTATGCAACTCGCCTATAATGGTAATTAAGACACTCGCATACGCTCGTTTTATAAAAAATACTCGTGTCTTAATTATAGCCATTATAGGCTCGTTGCATAATGTACTATTAAATGATTCTCATATGTTATTTACATTACACAAAAATTGCTGTAAACAATGTTGTTATTTCTATCCACCATCAGCGGATTAAATCATCTAACACTTCACCAAATTTTTATGTTAACAAAATTTTCTATCACCAAACTTTTCGTATAATCTCACAAAATTAAAAAAAAATATTATTAATTAATTAATTTCAAACTTTCCCTTCACTTTATTTATAACAAGTTTTCTCAATCTCTCACATGATGAATATTTTATTTGCTCATTTCCAATGTTATTATTATTGTTATTCAAAAATAAAAATCATTAATTATTTATTTTAATTCATTTGCACTTTTCATCTTATTATTTTTTTTCTCCTCGGTCAGGTTCAACAAATCTAAATTCAAGTTCTTCAATTATTTATTTAGGCATTCCATTTGAATTTTGAGTTGATCCAGAAAAAAAAAATATTTGGATTAACAGAATAGTGAAATCTGACAAGAATATGGGGCGGTCCACATCGCCTAACCCTTCTTTTACCAATATAGCCCACAGGCTCCTTCAAACATCCGCACATCCTTCAGCGCCCACAACTACGGGAATAAAACCCACTTTTTGATGACCCCCTAGGCCTCCACAACTTTAAGTGTCGCCAAACGCACTCTAAAATCATCACCAGAATATTCTGCACACAGCATCATATTATTACTATTATATATATTTTTATATATTATATTTTTTTTCTTGTAATATTCTGTCAATTACTCGACTGTGGTTCTTCAGTATTATTTTACCAATTAAATAAATTCTGGTCAATATCTCCTTGCCTCCCATTTACATAAATTCTCCCTATTTGATACATTAAATATCTGCCGTTCGCTTCCTCTTTATCTGAATATTTTCTTTTCTTTCTTTCTTTTTTTAAAGTGCTTTTGAAAAAAATAATTCTGAGCTCAAAAATCTAATACTTCATTCTCTTCATCCATAAACTCATTTAAATTTATTTAAACTTCCAAACAAAGTTATTTAATTTAATTCCTTCCAACTAATTAAATTCATCCACAAATTATTATTATCACCACAAAAATATTTAAGCATCATCAATGTCAAATGATTATTATCGCCCTATTCTTTTAAATAGATAAATATTTATGTCTCATTTGTGAATTATTATTATCAACGTCTCCTATTAATTTTTATTAAATGCATTAATTATTTAATCACAATAAACAATTAACAAAACTTAATTTAATTCCTAATGTTCGGTATTATCACTCCCTAATTATTTATAACTTTAAATAGCGTTGTTATTATTTATAAATATTATTAACTTATTCACTTCACACTCGATTATTGGAATTATATTATTATTAACTTATTCACTTCACACTCTATTATAATTGTTATTAAATAAATCAAATTATTTAAATAATCCAAGCCTCAATTACTTCTGTTCTCATAATCAGAATTAACGAAAAATATTTATATCCCTTGGAATAATCGAAATATTTCAAGTCGAAACATGAACCAATGCCTGTCATAACAAAAATCTTAGATCAAAAAATAAATTGTCAGACAGCAGTTCCATTTGTCGTCCAGACAAATACAATCGAAGATCTAGCTAATATCTAGCTATGGTGAAAATTGTGTATTGATTTCTGATCGTGACTGTTCAATAATATGGATTTCTCTAATACTACTGGTTAGTGGATAGTACATGAAATGGTTGTCTTACTTCATTCTTGATGTAGATGACGGGCGTGTCCTGCGGTGTACACTATTCCCACAGTGTCTTCCCATGGCCATCTGCCGTATCCAAATACCTCGTTCGTCTCCATGTCCTTCCAGTCCTACGAGTAGTTCGCAGTCATCCGTTCGAAATAACTCCCGTTATCACTAGTACCGTGTAAAATGACAAAAAGTTGATCAGTCATAGACTGGTACAGTACTCCTGTAGATTCGAGAATAAATCTCATGTCTCAACAATGCGGTTTCGTTTGCACGCTAAGATAGGAACACCTAATAGCGGCATAGACGAACAAAATGAAATAAACTTCTTCTGATGAAATCGAAGTGCCTGATGTATAGTCACCACAAGAAATACATCGTTCCGTAGGCTAAGTTCTGTGAATGGTTTCGACACTACCATCACCTGACTTTAGAATAAGTGACCTGAAAGTCAGTGAATATTCTAAGTCCATTCGCTGCCAAAAGTTAAGTTCGTTCACTTGAACAAAAACTAAGTCGTGCTGACCACTGGTACTGTGCCCGTTTAAACCGGAGTCCGCACGACCACATAAGCATTTTACCAAGAATCAGTCAGCACGAGAGTCAAAATATCCCGGGGCGCCAGATGGGTTAAAGCTAATCGCTAAAACGACATCAAATGAAAAAAATGCTTTACTGATTTTTGGCTCAATGCAACAATAAGGATAGAAGGAGATTCAACTGGGCATAACACATCATGTAAAATTATCTCATTTTATTCTGAATTTAAAATTGACTGCAAAATAAAATGCTCGAATCAGCATCATTCACGTGAGGCGACCCACATTACTATTTACACAATGTACAGAAATTTTCCAACATATTGGACAATTATCTTTGGAAACACAAGTCTGATTATCGGTCCTGTAGACTGTGTTCCAAAATTATATCCATTATTTCTGATTACATACAGTTCAAATTTAATTGTCTTTACTGGAAATACCGTAGTTCACTGGTTGAATTTTTACATAATATTAACACTCGTAGAATAATTGTTCATAGAATTTTTAACTTTCACTTATTTTTCCAGTTTCAAAAAAAATATTGTCAAAAAATATTATTATCTCTGGATCAACACAAATTATGTACACATATTAATAACAACATCTGAAAAGTATTTGACCATTGAGCTTAGCATCGAAGAACTGTGCGAAGCACAACAAAATTAATTGTTCTTCTGACATTAAACGTTTCGAGAAGTGACTCGATTATGAACTTCAAGTTCCTAACAAAATATATGATTTCTGAATCATCAACTTGATCAATAAATTGTTGGACCATTCAACTATTCGATTTTCCACTTGGAATCATTATTAAGAAAAATATTTATATTTGTGGCCATTTTAGTAACTTTCACAACTTGCAATTCTTCGACAGAATGCGGAAATAAGAATTGTAGCTTCATAATAAATTCATTTATTTCATGGCACTAGGATTGAAAACATCCTTTAAATTATTCGTGGTTATAGAATTATTTTTAATTGGCAGTGGCCCATTCCATTATTTTTATAAGAACACAATATTCCAACAACAACGGCAAAGGTCTTCCTCTGAAGAAGAATAAAATACTATCATGACAAATCCGGGTTCTAGCAAAATCAAAGTCTTAATGGAATCCGTAAACAAGGTTGAAATAAGAACTGATGGTTTTTAAGAAATAACCTTTGGGTCATTCATACGACGCAATGTGTAGTTCCAATACTCCTTCTTTAACACTGAGTCATCTAACCTGCTATTTGATTGATGCTCAAATAAAAACCTCCTCATTCCTGCGACTTAAACATGCGCACCTGGGAATGGCATTTCAACTACTCCACACACACATAAATTTTCTTCCCAAAATTTATACAATAAATCAAGCCTCTGCTTGTTATCAACACTGGAAGATTTATAAACTTACAAGTTTATTTTATTTTACCATTCAGTTCAACCCGTGAAGTTACCATACTTATGATACTCTTTATTTCACTTTCGAATGTGTATTTACGTCATGATTTTATATAAATACAAAAATATCCTAATTGATACAAATATCATTTGCTTCCCGTTTCATGCCTCTCCGTGTTATCTGAAAAATATACTTTACTCATTGCAAATATTAACTGTTCAACCAGAACTATGATGTTGGTTGAATGCGGGCTTGCGCTAACCACTATCCTTCGGGAAATCACCTGTTCCAAACTAGAAATGATTAAACTACTTCATAAGCTCTCTCTCAATAAATGTGATTATTAGAAAATATAAGATCCAAGAATTATTTAGAAAAATCATGAAAACCATTATTATTATTATTAGTGGATTATTATTATTATTATTAGTTACATTATTTTAAATATATTTATTTATTATTTCATTATGTGAGAATCCACATGTTCGATTCTTCGAATATGGATAAAATATCCATTTCTCAACAAAAATAATTATTAACTTTTACAGTTACATCGGCTGATTACCGTGATTATCAAAAAATATGAAACATTCAAATAAATGGTCGTTCTGCTCGGTCATCGATCCTAAACTGTTCTGAGTGCTGAAAATACTCAGAATAACTCTAATATGTCTTGCGTAAATCATTTCAAGATTTAAATACGAAGAAAAACAAATGTGTTGGTCATCTGCAGAAAATGAGTTTGTTCCAATTAGCTAGGCATAATATACAGTCAAAATGTGGCTTACATTTCTCGTTGATCTTGAAGCGTAGTGAACCTGGTCTGTACCAGATTTATCCAGATACATGCCCTATCGGACACGCACGTCTAATCCTTGTATCGGCCGCCATTATATACCCACAATCCGTCTAACACGACATAGTGGAAATATTTCTTGAAGTTTGAAGTAACTGCTGATCCATTTTAATATTGACTTCTGTTAAAGCCATAGCATTTTGCTTAAATGGGGTCAGATCCAATTGATCTATTCTCAAATATGTCAGTTGTAACAAAACTCACGGTAATCTTTTCAGTACAAGAAAACACTGACAGTCTCAATCAATCAACGGCTGTTCTGAAGATCGTTCCCTGGGCATGGCTTATCACCATCTATCATGCGCGAAGCAACATATAGTTTCCCTTCGTCGGCTAATGAACAACACCTTGATAGACTGGCCTTCAATATACTGAAAGATCGGAGTGGTTATTAAGTTACAATTAATGAAACTGACTAATTGGACTAAAATATCCAAGTATTGAATGATTATTACTGGACTGTGACAAAGTACTTTCTAGACAAAGTCTAGCATATGTCCATATAGAAATAAAATATTTCACCAGTGTCCGTAGAAAAATAACAATCGCCTTAGTGATTCTCTCTGCCGGAAACTTACTAAGTTCCACATGTATCGCAGCACTTTTGTGACTATCACAATTTGAAGATATCTTCTGCGTAGATCCGGCAACCATGTGCCTTGGCTCAACGTGGCAGCACCTTGTCATGCAAGAGCTTGGTTCGAAGTGAGCTGATGTTGCTTGGGCCGGCCGGCTTTTATTCAAAACGGTCAGGTCCACGCTGCATCACGCTGAAATATGGAAATCCTCATATCTCTGGTATCCCTGGTCCGATTTACTTGATACAAAGTGCATTCTCTTTCATTTGGCCGTGCCAGTAATCTGATCCAAGTCTCAAGTCTCTACTCCATGGCTAACTATTTAATCAACAAATAGTCTCGACCTCTGCTACTACTTGCTACGTCACTTGACATGCTCTTGGCTGCATAAAATTTCCATTCCCTTCTGGAAGTAATGGAGCGCGATATTCAAATATCTCAACTTTCAAAAGCGGCTGTAGCCTTTCCCTTGGTATCTAGGTGTCTGAATCTTGGAATACCCATTCCTAGAGTTGGGCACATCCACCCCACACCTAGCAAAAAAATAAAAATTGAAAAATTTTTATTTTTCCTATCTACACGTTAAATCATCTGGTTCTTGAATAATAAATCTTCAAATTCGCTGCATTATAAGTTCCCACGATGTGACCAGTTCGTGTATTGTCGATTTCATAGCTTCCATTGTTGTTTACTTCCACAATACGATATGGTCCAGCGTAAAGGCCTGCAAACTTCGAGTACACTCGATTTTGCACTTCAGAGGGTGTAGGTCTTTTCACTAAAACAAGAGTTCCTACGCGCAAGGGTCTGTGAAAACGCTTTCCTCTCACTCTGCACTCTCTTTTCTCAGCTTGGCTCCTCAACTTGTCTAAAGCTAGAGTTTCCCTCATCTGACGACTTGGTTCAATCTCAGGTGGAATAGAGATGATTCGATCCCATAATCTTGTTGGTTTAACTCCATGATGAAGCAACATGGGAATCTGTCCAGTACTCTCATGAATTGTAGAGTTGATGGATTCGGATGCTAATGAGAGAACATCCATCCATTTCCAATGCTCATTTGGACAATAGAGGCGGCAAAATTTTGCTATTTCAGCCATCACGTGTTCTGCTGGATTGCTTTCAGGATGTCTGATAGAACAAAACAATTGTCTAATCCCAAGATTATTCATGACGGTTCTAAATTCTAAAGATGTAAATTGGGGTCCACGATCTGATAAAAGGAATTCCGGTTTGCCTGCCTCCGGAATTACGTTGTCTCTAATTCTCATCGCACAATATTTTGCGTTTGCCTTCTGAATTGGGTGTAATATAGTGTATTTGCTGAAAACATCCATGGTCACCAGAATATATCGGTTACCTCTTTTAGACTTTGGGAGAGGACCATAAAGATCAGTCGCGAAGATTTCATAAGGCTTAGAAGGAATAATAGGCCTTGGTAATTCTCTCAGTAATCTAGAATTATGTTTACTCCTTTGGCATAAGTCGCATTCTCGAATAGTGTTCCTGACAGTTTGTCGCATTCACTCCCACGAAAATTTTTCTTGTATCATGTTGACCGTCTTTTCTACTCCAGCATGGCCTGCAATTCGATGTGCCATCCAGATAATGGGTTTTTGCATTCGTGGAGGTATCACTACTCTCAGCTTCGTATGGTCGGGATCTGCAAACTTGTAGATTAAACCATCTAACATAAAATCTCTTGAAATTCTTTCAGTTTCCACAAAATCATCATCATTTGGATCCATGTCTCCCTGTAGAAAACGAAAAATGTTTCTAAAACGTCGGGCTCTTCTCTGGGATAAATGCAACAATCTTATCCTTCTCAAGGTATCTTCATCCTCCTGCGTCAGGTTAACTTGAAAACCCTTAGATGTAGACTCCACTGCTCTACTCAATAAATCAGCTCCAACGTTCAATTTTCCAGGAGTGTGTTCAATAACTAGGTTGAATTGTTGAATAAAAAGTGACCTTCTAGTTATCCTATCACTGGCAAAGTTTGTTCTCAAGATAAACTCCAATGCATGGTGATCAGTCCTCACAATTACTGAATGTCCAATTAACATTTTCTTCCATGATTCCAACGCGACGATTACAGCAAGTGCTTCTAACTCTGTGGTGTAATAATTCCTTTCTGATGGACGAAGTTTCCTGCTTATGAACGCCAGGTAACGTCTTTTGTGATCTTCATCTTCTTGAAGAAGAATAGCTCCAATCCCTACGGTGGATGCATCGGATTCTATGATGAAATTCTTGGTAAAGTCAGGATACTCTAATTTCACGCTGTTTACCAATAACCTCTTGGCATCTTGAAATGATTGTTCACAATCTTCATTCCATTTCCATTTGTTTCCTTTTCTTAATAATTCCTGCAATGGAGCAACCGTCTTGGTGAAGCTTGGACAATGCCCTGCAAAGAATTGGCATGTCCCGAGAAAACTGCGGACATTCTTCACTCTAGTAGGTCTAGGGAAATTTGCAATCACCTGTATCTTTGTCTCATTGGGACGGTATCCATCACCATCCAAAATGTGGCCCAAAAATTTTATTTCCTTCCGAAAGAACTGACATTTTCGAAGGTTTACTTTAAAGTTCGCTTTTCTCAAATCTGCGAATAACATCTGAAGATGTAATAAATGTTCCTCTTTAGTCTTAGATGCAATTAGGATATCATCTATGTAACGAATTGCTATCTCTTTTACTTCAGGACTCAAGTTTTGTTCCAGTGCTCTGATCAAAACAGATCCAGATGTTTTGACTCCAAATGGTAGACGGCGGAATACATATGTCCGCTGGTCAAACATAAATCCTGTAAACTTTTTGGAATCTTCACTAAGCCTAATGTGGTGGTAGGACGAAGTGAGATCAATGTTAGAGAACCAGACCTTGCCTTGGAATTTCCTTAACAGTTCCCTAATGATTGGTGGTCTTTCATACTCTGGCAGCAATCTTGAATTCAAATTTCGCGCGTCTAAACATAGTCTCAGACTTCCATCTTGCTTAGACACTACTGCTAATGGATTGACATAAGATGTAGTGTACTTTTCAATCACATGGTTGCTTTCCATCTCTTTGATAAGCACTTTTACCCTTTCTCGATGCTTTTCCGCTACCGGATACAATTTAGCATGGAAAGATGCATCATCATTTACACGAATACGATATTCAAAATCTTTAATTTCACCAGGTTTAATGTCAAAAATATCGTGATACTCTTCCAAAATTTTCCCTAGCTCTGGGGACTCCTTCTCAGTGTAGACTTCTCTTCCTTCAGCTTCATGAAAAATCAGAGACCATTGAGCATCTCCCTCGATGTCTTCCTCTTCTTTTCCCTCGAAGTTTATCTCTTCGGTATTCTTGAATCTGATCGTCTCTGTCTTCATGTCTAACACTGCTTGATATTTCTGAATGAAATCCGCTCCCAATATCATGTCAAAAGCCATGTCCTTCATTACTACAAACACATGTCGGAAATCATGTCCTCCAATAGTAACACATAAGTATAATTGTGTTTTACAAAGATATTTTGTTGGGTATTATTCCTTGGATTTTAATTCCTGATACTGGAATCTCCTCTAAATTCTCTTTGAGCTTCCACAGAATATAAAGCTTCTCGCTCACAAGACAAAGCATAGCCCCAGTATCAATTAAAGTATCGATAGGCATACCGAATACTTCGCATGATATGATTGGCATTTTAATTCTTGTACCCATTTCTTTCCGTTCGTCATTATGTTGAATTAAGTCATCATCCTCTGCTTGCCATTTAATAATTCTGGAAGTGAAAGTGTTTAAAATTCTATCTTCTACTGTGAATTCGAAGTTTTTTTCTTTTCCATTCCCCCGGGATTGTTGTGTTCCCGATGGACCTGGTTCATCGAACTTCTGTTCCAAGAACTGCAAGTTTTCTTGGTGTCTTTCTTCCAAGTTCTTCCTCGTCTCCTTATTGAACTCTTCATTGGACTGACGAGTATTCACATTCCCTCTGTTATTGTAGTTATTGTTTCTACCATAGTACCTTCTTTCCTGGTACCTTCCTTGATTATCCCTTGGCCTTCTCCATCGAGTATTATATCGATATCCACCATCCGGTCTCGCATAAGGCTTGTAACTGTACCTGTTATTGTACTGATTCCATCCTCTTTTATCGGGCTCTTCCCTCGGCGTTTTCTCTTCTCGCCCCTCTCGAATCTCTCGAGGTGTTTGGGAATAACTGTCGGCCATAACAGCGTACACAGCGTTGTTATTCTTTCCTCCCTTCTGATGGAAGAATTGAGCGTTCGTGTGATCAAGTTTCTGCAATACCTCATCAAATTGCTCCATATTATAAATGTCAGCAGCGATCAAAGTTCTTTGGACGTCTGCTGGAAACTGATGTATTAATGCGGTAATTAATTCATTATCTGGCATCGGCGGATCTAAATGTTGTAGTTTAGAAAGCTGTCCAGAAAAGTACGTAGAGTATCGAGTAGGTTGTGACGTCGAGAATCTCTTTGAATATAATTCTGCTCTGACTTGCTGTTGGGTTTCCGGGGACCAAAACTTTTTTAATAACCCACGGGAAAACTCCTCAAAATTGGTGAGAGTGGACCTAAAAGCTCTAAACCAAAGAAGTGCGGGACCTTCCAAAAATTTCCCTATCACTCGGATCTGTCTTTCCTTAGGGATCTTGGAATCTTTTAGGTAATCACCTGCTTCTCTCAAAAATTCTACGGGTGTCACAGAATCTCGCCCTGAAAATTTAGAAGGCTTATCCTCTACATTCTTGAATACAGTTATGGGGTTGGATTGAAATATTGTCCTGACCTCATCCTGTCTTTGACTATCAGTTTCTCTAGCTGCTCCTAGGTATATCTGTATCTGTTCTTCTCCCCTTATACTTGGCATTTTCAACAGACGGCCAGACTGTTTCTCGTCCTTGATTTGGGTTTTCATAGCCTCAATTTCCTTAAGGTTTTCTTCTGCCATTTTTTAAATTGCTTCGGTTTCCTTACAGTTCTCCTTGACATCAGTGTATATCTGGTTCATAACAGCCTCGTGACTTTTCAACGACCCTGTCATATCTGATATGTCCTTCTGAGTTGCTTGGATATCTTTGGAAATTACTTGAATATGGGATGACAAAGATTCCCTAATTTCCTTGACTCCCTCTTGGTTTTCCAGCTTGAGTGTGTCTTTAATCTCATCGATAACTGTGGTTTTAATTTCAGTTTGTAATTCCTTAATCACACCTTCCTTTATTTCTCCCATTACGAGTTCTTTGAATTGTTCTGTCAAACGTCGAACAACTAGAATTGCCATCTCATTGCTCTCTTTCTTCACTCTGACTTCTAGGTTGATCATGTCTTCACCAACTTTCCTAAGACCATGTTCTATCCTATCAGCTAAGCTTTGGGATCTTAGATCGGCATCGCGAAATTTATCGTCCATTAAACTTGCGTTAGTGGCTAATGAAGTTTCGAGCTCATGTGTTTTTTCGCATAATTTAGACATTTTACTCTCAAGTGACATTTTCAAAATTTCGGAATTCTCTTTAAATTTATTTTCCATAGAATTAAATTTACTATTTAAATTTTCTTTCAGGTTATTTTTTAAAGAATCAGAACTTTCTTTAAGTTTATCTTCTAAAGAATCAGAATTTTCCTTAAGTTTATCATTTAAATTTTCTCTAAGTTTATTTTCTAAAGAATCAGAATTTTCTTTAAGTTTATTTTCTAAAGAATCAGAATTTTCTTTAAGTTTATTTTCTAAAGAATCAGAGTTTTCTTTAAGTTTATTTTCTAAAGAATCAGAATTTTCTTTAAGTTTATTTTCTAAAGAATCAGAATTTTCTTTAAGTTTCTCATTTAAACTTTCTTTAAGTTTATCAGAATTTTCTTTAAGTTTATTTTCTAAAGCCTCTGTATTTGCTTTCATAATGGCGGCTACACGCCGTCCAGCTTCTTTGGAACTCTCTTCCAAACTCCTCATCATCCTCATCATCTCTTCCATAATTTTCAATTATTATTCAAAACTTAGGGGTATACAATATTGGTAGACACAAGCTTATAACTAGAACAAGAAATATGAATAGCTAATTGGAACACTCTAATAAAATGAGATTTGTCCTAATGTCGACGTGATGGAAAAACAAAATTCTCTACTTTTACGAATTACATTTACCATAATATCACAAGAAAAATATGCAAGTTCTCAAATATCCTCCACCTGGATTCTAATAATGCGTATGTCCAGTCATCGAACGTTTACTACTGAATTTACTTGACGCCCTAATGGTTAAGCCATTATCAAAAATAATCAAACCCCTTCTAATTATTAACCCAGTTAAATTTTTAATTTTCCCCACTAATTGGGTTTCCTACTAATTTATTCATCCAAACCAGACATCTCTCAACTCCCAAAATATGTATATAAAAATTATCACAATTTAAATCGGCATGCGATTGACCGTGTCTAACTCGAGCCCCACGTTCGAAGCCATTTCTCTCTCTCTATCTTATTTTATGTGCCCGTTTAGACCGCAGTCCGCACGACCACATATGCATTTTACCAAGAATCAGTCAGCACGAGAGTCAAAATATCCCGGGGCTCCAGATGGGTTAAAGCTAATCGCAAAAACGACATCAAATGAAAAAAATGCTTTACTGATTTTTGGCTCAATGCAACAATAAGGATAGAAGGAGATTCAACTGGGCATAACACATCATGTAAAATTATCTCATTTTATTCTGAATTTAAAATTGACTGCAAAATAAAATGCTCGAAGCAGCATCATTCACGTGTGGCGACCCACATTACTATTTACACAATGTACAGAAATTTTCCAACACATTGGACAATTATCTTTGGAAACACAAGTCTGATTATCAGTCCTGTAGACTGAGTTCCAGAATTATATCCATTATTTATGATTACATCTAGTTCAAATTTAATTGTCTTTACTGAAAATACCGTAGTTCACTGGTTGAATTTTTACATAATATTAACACTCGTAGAATAATTGTTCATAGAATTTTTAACTTTCACTTATTTTTCCAGTTTCAAAAAAATATTTTCAAAAAATATTATTATCTCTGAATCAACACAAATTATGTACACATATTAATAACAACATCTGAAAAGTATTTGACCATTGAGCATAGCATCGAAGAACTGTGCGAAGCACAACAAAATTAATTGTTCTTCTGACATTAAACGTTTCGAGAAGTGACTCGATTATGAACTTCAAGTTCCTAACAAAATACATGATTTCTGAATCATCAACTTGATCAATAAATTGTTGGACCATTCAACTATTCGATTTTCCACTTGGAATCATTATTAAGAAAAATATTTATATTTGTGGCCATTTTAGTAACTTTCACAACTTGCAATTCTTCGACAGAATGCGGAAATAAGAATTATAGCTTCATAATAAATTCATTTATTTCATGGCACTAGGATTTAAAACATCCTTTAAATTATTCGTGGTTATAGAATTATTTTTAATTGGCAGTGGCCCATTCTATTATTTTTATAAGAACTCAATATTCCAACAACAACGGCAAAGGTCTTCCTCTGAAGAAGAATAAAATACTATCATGACAAATCCGGGTTCTAGCAAAATCAAAGTCTTAATGGAATCCGTAAACAAGGTTGAAATAAGAACTGATGGTTTTTAAGAAATAACCTTTGGGTCATTCATACGACGCAATGTGTAGTTCCAATACTCCTTCTTTAACACTGAGTCATCAAACCTGCTATTTGATTGATGCTCAAATAAAAACCTCCTCATTCCTGCGACTTAAACATGCGCACCTGGGAATGGCATTTCAACTACTCCACACACACATAAATTTTCTTCCCAAAATTTATACAATAAATCAAGCCTCTGCTTGTTATCAACACTGGAAGATTTATAAACTTACAAGTTTATTTTATTTTACCATTCAGTTCAACCCGTGAAGTTACCATACTTATGATACTCTTTATTTCACTTTCGAATGTGTATTTACGTCATGATTTTATATAAATACAAAAATATCCTAATTGATACAAATATCATTTGCTTCCCGTTTCATGCCTCTCCGTGTTATCTGAAAAATATACTTTACTCATTGCAAATATTAACTGTTCAACCAGAACTATGATGTTGGTTGAATGCGGGCTTGCGCTAACCACTATCCTTCTGAAAATCACCTGTTCCAAACTAGAAATGATTAAACTACTTCATAAGCTCTCTCTCAATAAATGTGATTATTAGAAAATATAAGATCCAAGAATTATTTAGAAAAATCATGAAAACCATTATTATTATTATTAGTGGATTATTATTATTATTATTAGTTACATTATTTTAAATATATTTATTTATTATTTCATTATGTGAGAATCCACATGTTCGATTCTTCGAATATGGATAAAATATCCATTTCTCAACAAAAATAATTATTAACTTTTACAGTTACATCGGCTGATTACCGTGATTATCAAAAAATATGAAACATTCAAATAAATGGTCGTTCTGCTCGGTCATCGATCCTAAACTGTTCTGAGTGCTGAAAATACTCAGAATAACTCTAATATGTCTTGCGTAAATCATTTCAAGATTTAAATACGAAGAAAAACAAATGTGTTGGTCATCTGCAGAAAATGAGTTTGTTCCAATTAGCTAGGCATAATATAAAGTCAAATTGTGGCTTACATTTCTCGTTGATCTTGAAGCGTAGTGAACCTGGTCTGTACCAGATTTATCCAGACACATGCCCTATCGGACACGCACGTCTAATCCTTGTATCGGCCGCCATTATATACCCACAATCCGTCTAACACGACATAGTGGAAATATTTCTTGAAGTTTGAAGTAACTGCTGATCCATTTTAATATTGACTTCTGTTAAAGCCATAGCATTTCGCTTAAATGGGGTCAGATCCAAGTGATCTATTCTCAAATATGTCAGTTGTAACATAACTCACGGTAATCTTTTCAGTACAAGAAAACACTGACAGTCTCAATCAATCAACGGCTGTTCTGAAGATCGTTCCCTGGGCATGGCTTATCACCATCTATCATGCGCGAAGCAACATATAGTTTCCCTTCGTCGGCTAATGAACAACACCGTGATAGACTGGCCTTCAATATACTGAAAGATCGGAGTGGTTATTAAGTTACAATTAATGAAACTGACTAATTGGACTAAAATATCCAAGTATTGAATGATTATTACTGGACTGTGACAAAGTACTTTCTAGACAAAGTCTAGCATATGTCCATATAGAAATAAAATATTTCACCAGTGTCCGTAGAAAAATAACAATCACCTTAGTGATTCTCTCTGCCGGAAACTTACTAAGTTCCACATGTATCGCAGCACTTTTGTGACTATCACAATTTGAAGATATCTTCTGCGTAGATCCGGCAACCATGTGCCTTGGCTCAACGTGGCAGCACCTTGTCATGCAAGAGCTTGGTTCGAAGTGAGCTGATGTTGCTTGGGCCGGCCGGCGTTTATTCAAAACGGTCAGGTCCACGCTGCATCACGCTGAAATATGGAAATCCTCATATCTCTGGTATCCCTGGTCCGATTTACGTGATACAAAGTGCATTCTCTTTCATTTGGACGTGCCAGTAATCTGATCCAAGTCTCAAGTCTCTACTCCATGGCTAACTATTTAATCAACAAATAGTCTCGACCTCTGCTACTACTTGCTACGTCACTTGTCATGCTCTTGGCTGCATAAAATTTCCATTCCCTTCTGGAAGTAATGGAGCGCGATATTCAAATATCTCAACTTTCAAAAGCGGCTGTAGCCTTTCCCTTGGTATCTAGGTGTCTGAATCTTGGAATACCCATTCCTAGAGTTGGGCACAGTACGGCGACTAAGTCCTCCGGCCGTCAGAACTTCGGCGTGTATACTGTCACTTTCACGTAGCGTAGATCCGCACATAAGCAAATGCTTTGAAGATATGATGACTCTCTGATCAGCAACGTGGCCTTTTATAGTACAGCGAGACATTGTTCGAGAACATTCCATCTCGTATCTTGGCTCCTACTGGACCGATTTTAATGCTTGATAGTTTAAAGTCCTCCTCTTGTTATAGCCCGAAATGTGTGCTAATTTCCTAGCATCCATCTCTTCTCCTTAAGGTAATTCTAAAAAATTATTTCTCATGACGTATTCAGGCTCCACGTCATAATCTCGCGTCACTCGCCCTTGCAATGTATGCTTCCCTCAGCACTCTTGAGTCTCCTCCGCGCGTTATTCAAATCATCCATTCCTTCAACCTCTTCAACTAACAACTCCTCTTTCCAAAATAAGAATGTCAACAATGTCACGGACGTGTGAACGATCCGGTTATAGTACATACGAAAATGTTTTAATTAATAATAGCCTTTATTGCAGCCAGTTGGCCATATTACATGTTACAGATATGTACACTTACTAGATACTATGGTTCGCTTCTAGTCCTTACTATAAGCCACTATTGATAAAGTTCTGTTGGGGCATGTCGTGATATGGTACCTGCCGCATTCGTTCCTACACAGCTCACATATACACCTCTCATCCGGGTCATGAAATGTCTTTCGTGAGCAGACCTTATGGTGGAACCCATGAACTGCGAGTCTCGTCACGACGTGTCTCATTTCGGATATGGGTTGCATCCATCTTTTGTCCACCATGGCATCAGTCGCGTAGAATTTAATTTAGGGTTACATTTATAAGATTTTGTATTGGAATGGGCAATTGGTCTACTTAGCTAAATTATTGTCGGCGATACTTACGAAACGGGATGGTCGAACTCCGCTGATTAGGTTAAACCCAAACAGTCCTGTCAGCTCACGCTAATGGGTTTGGGAAGAGAGTGGGGGTAGGCAACCTCTCCTGAAATGTTTGTAAGTCATGAGTTGACTGACAGCTACATACATCTGGACCCCCTGGGGTTTCTGTAGATATAATCAGTGCAGCGAACATGTTATACATGTACAGTCAAAGAGTTGGAGAATTGCGAATTATAGGAAACTATAAATTTCATAAGTGTGAGTTGTCAAAATGGGGCCAAAATTGGAGGTGTCAAGGAGTGTTCTGCGCATTTATTTACAAATGGTGGTAACTTTCTGTTATGTGGGTCTCACAATCACGAACCATGTACGACGATTAATCAAGAATTTATTTCAAACTGTGTAAAAAGATATGTACGTGACAATATTTGTGAACGGCCATCGAAGTTAATGAGAAAGGATATACTTGCTACCCCATAGCACTTGTCTGATAATTTACTATAAAATGGCATAGAGAGGATTTAAAATAATATTGCGTCTGAGAAACTTACCACCTCTGCCTCAAAATAAGTAAGAAGTTCATGATACTCTAGCCATTATGGACATTCGATCGAACTTAGAAGAAAATATAATAATAACCCCTGGCACTACAGCCCGTGAAGGGCCTAGGCTTACGAAGAGACCGCTGCCCTGCCGATGTTGGGATGACGCGTGATCAGCGCATCGGGTCCCCTCGGCCGTTAATATTGGCTGAGTGAACCCCGTTCCAGCCCTAACGTCAGTTTCTAAAATCCCTGACGGAGCCGGGAATCGAACCCGGGGCGTCCGGGTGAGAGGCAGACGCGCTATCCCAACACCACGGGGCCGACTAAAAGAAAATATGCTTCTGGTAAAAGACAGAGAGAATAACATTATTATGGTTTCCTCTGCATCAAATTTGAAATACTTGTGTAAAAAAAAACTATTTTTATAGACGGAACATTTAAGTATTGTTGTATGTAAATGAAGAGAAACTGGATAAGTTTGAAATAAACACGCCAGATGTTCGTATGAGCCGACTCAGATGGTGGGGTCATGTGAAGAGAAAGGGGGAGGAGAGATTACCTAAGAGGTTAATGAGTTCGGCTGTAGAGCATAAGAGAAGTAGAGGTAGACCTAGGAGGCGATGGTTAGATTCAGTGTTGAACGATTTCAATGTAGAGGTGTAGAAGCAGAGGAGGCCGCGGTGCTAACTGCTAATAGGGGATCATGGAGGTGACTTGTTCACAAACAGAGGCTTGCAGACTAGACTGGAGGATTGGGAAGGAGGTGGCCGTGACCTTAAGTTAGGAACCTTCCAGCCTTTGCCTGGAGTAGAAGTGGGGAAACCACAGAAAACAACTTCCTGGATGGCTGAGGTGGGAATTGAACGCATCTCTTCTCAGTGTTTCCTCACGAGGCTGAGTGTACCCTGTTCCAACCCATAGACCAGAGTTAAATTTCTTGGCAGAGCCGGGAATAAAACATGGACCTCCGTCAAAAAAATAACGGAGAGCACTCAGTATTAACGTAACCTGTTTTATAAGCTTTAAAATGATATAGACTATACATTAACATTTTGGTTTTCATTATATTAATCTCAAATTATAATAGCCGCCTTGTCAAACACTTAAAAGACGTTTAATATTTAAATTAATACGTTCATGCTTCGGTATACAATGATAATCGTCAGCGTAGATTGAAATAATAAAACAATCTTAAAAACTATGTTAACAATTAATGCCATAGTGAAAATGGATATCTTTACAAAGTACACATTAAAATTTAAAGAAAATGAAAGGTCACAAAAAACAAGAAAAATACATAAACGAAACAAGACTAAAGTTAATATAAATCTACCTTAATAGATTGTCTACATTATACTTCTTCACTATGGTTCAATATAATGAATCGGATCTCCTGTTGATTGCAAAAAGTTTTGTTTCCACGTATAAAGAATTGGTGAAATGCGTAACAATTTTTGACTGATAAAGTCCTCTAATCTTGAAAAACGTTCTAGTTGAACCCAAACTTTCTATATTAGGCCTATATTAGACTGGATTTATTCAATACGGCTAAATAATAATATATTGCTTGCCACGGTGGGTGAGTGGTTATAGTGTCGGATTACTAACCCCCCAAGCTTGCAGGTTCGCTCCTGGCCGGGGTAAGTGATTTTTGAAATTACGACATGTCATACGATGTTGGCATGTCAAAGAACCCATTTGAATTCAGTAGGCCGTGTTCATAATGACAAAATTAATCTCGGGATTTTCCGCCAACACAATGTTCCTCATTTCTCTACTAGAAAGCGCTATAGTGTCAAGGAGCTTAGATATTTAACCTCCTTGGCTTTCATCAAGGAACAACAAAATTCGTCATGCAAGCTACCCTCTGGGTGTCAAATAACAAAGCTTGCACCTGGCACCCGAGGCCATATGATATTTTTATTGTTATTATTATTATTATTATTATATATTGAAACGGATGTCGCTGATGGATGCTATGGGATATTGTTTCCAGCCAGGCATACTGATATGGAACAATGCGTAAGATTTTTGAAGTCATCTAACCTTATAAAGAGTCCTGTTGAAACATATTTGTGTTTACAATATGTTGTTTCCAGATGGTCGAACACCGTAAATATGCTTTATAAATGACAAAAACCATCTAACTAACTAACCTCGAATAAAACCAGAGGATCCTACTTCTAGGTTAGCTCTGTAGAACTAGCTGTCCAAACGGGTGATTTATTTCATATCATAATTCAATTTGCCAAGTATATTTATAGGTTGAATGAAATACTTGGACATTGATGGGCCAAAATATATGGATAAGTCGAGAATAAACTCAACTAAGTATCTTCAAGAAACAGTGTGCACCAACAAGGAATATGCAAATGAAATGTAATGCAATGTGACAATAACAAGGTTTCGTTTAGGTATATAGCTACTAAATGTAGTTTAGTGGGGCTACCAGTGCGGTGACAAATTTCACACCCCACCAAAAAAAAAAAAGTGGTTGTTATATTAAATATTAGTAGAATGAGTATTTTGGTTAGTTATTGGACTAATACAGGAGGTACATTTAAACACAACCCCCACACCATGATCGTTTCACTTTGATCCCCCAATTTACACATTTGCAGACTTTAAGAAATCACCGTGTGGTAAAGGTTATTTTTATTCTCTTAAGACTTAAACGATGTGTCATAAAATTTCTACATTCAACTTTGTTCTTATACCAGTACTTCGTCTTGATTGAATGAAAATACTAAGAAGATGAATTATTTTCATACCGTCAAAGTTTTAATGTTAACTCCACGAACTGTCAGTGGAAGTAAAGCTTTTGTCTGTAGTTTTGCAACTTGTAGCAGAATATCGTTGTAATGCTCATACTGCTGCTAATAACTTTCATATGATAACATTTTTCCAAAGCTACAACATACAAATTAAAATGTGCATATTGATTTGTATAGTACGCCTAGAATTTCTAATGAGTGGTATGGACTACGTGTTTGAGATAACAAGAGTAGGTAGTGAAGATCATCGCAGGTTGACAAATTCCGTTAATATTACTACCTTCACGTCCAGTTTGGAGTGGGGGGCAGTAAAACACGCCTCAGGCAACTTCCCCTGTTAGGATTTCCTAATTGACCCCCGTGGAGAGAACTCATCAGCGGAGCTCGGTATCACCCTTACGAAAACATTCCGATAAAAGGTTATAGTTTTCAAATTTTTTAACTGTAACTCTAATTAGCCTATATAGCTGAATTTTAGATGACGATAAACATCGTAATTTATTTAAATTTTATAATTATAACACATTGTATCGAAATCTGTAATTGACCTATATAGCTCAATTACAGCTTCCGATTCATACGAAAAATACTTAATTTAAGGTTATAATTTTTAAAATCCGTTTCGGGATCTGTAATTCGCCTATATAGTTGAATTACAGATGACGTTACAAGTCGTAATTAATTTAATTTTATATTTATAAGACATTGTATCAAAAGCTGTAATTGACCTTTATAGTTCAATTAAATATTTCGATGCAATGTGTTATTATTATGAAATTAAAATAATTACGATGTGTATCGGAATCTGCAATTGATCTACATAGTCCAATTACATATTTCGATACGGAAATTTAAAAATATAAGCTCAATTTGCGAAATTTTTTTATGTATTGGAATCTTTAATTGAGCTAAGTAGGTCAATTACAGATTTCGATGCACACTTCGTTTCGAAGGTTTTTTGTTTAATGCAGCTTTGGTTTTTGGTGTTTCCCCACCCAAAATCCCCTATTACCCAGGCTTCTCCCGTAAGCTTGCTAGAGGAGCATTTCGTGACGTCGTTGATGACGTCACAGAAGTCGCCATTTTGTTTTAGGGGAATTTTATCCGTGGCTGGATCGCAATGTATAGTTGTTATTTCCGGTGCAGCAGTGGCAATGGGCGTGTTCTAGGTGAACTTCATGTTGCCACCACAAGAGTGCAGCAGGCATAGGAGGGGTCCAGGCGCATACGAATTGGCAGACATGCTTCATTCTTTCCTATGCAATCAGCTGTTCTGTCAGGCATCCAAATGAATGAAAAAAAGGAGTATGGGAACTGGAATTTATTTCAGTTGAAGGCGGAACTCGGAAGAAGAAATGCGAAAATTCATGGAAGGAAAAGAGGAAGATTGTAGTTTAACGTGACCGTTAATCTCGAGAACATAAGCCACGGGACTTTATTTTTTACGTGGAATCCGAACGACAGGCCATGGCATTTCACTTTGAAAATCTCACATGCATTGACCGGGAATCGAACCCGGTCCGCCATGTTGAGAGGCCAATAGCTTGATCGCTGCGCCACCACGCCCCCAGTTCATGGAAGGAAGGGTGAAATTATAAATAGGTATTGTTGTTCGGAATCACTTCTATACAGTATTCTCGTCAATATCCGCTTCAAATTTCGTATTTTAACCTTAATAGGGTCGAAGATTATGATGCCACATTTAATGCGGAAAATCGGCAGGATGAGGAGGAAAGTACCAAGTGCAGTAGTATACAAGGATGTTAATGAAAGTACAGACCTTCCAACTGTGACAGCCCAGTGTTTTTAAGATATTTAAAGTACTGTGAGCAACTTGATTCAGTTGTGGGTAATATGTTGTGCTTGCGCTGGGCAGTGGAAGGTGAATTTACTTTTTTCATGGCAGAGTTGCGTCAGAGTACAGAAAGAACGTGGTATACCATGGTTTGGTTTGAGTCTTCAGTCTTTTAGCTGGTTTGATGCAGCTTTCCACGCCTCCCTGTCTTGAGCTAATCGTTTCATCTCTACATAGCTACAACACCCTACATCCGAGGCAATCTGTTTAACATATTCTAACCTTGGTCTACCCCTACAGTTCTTGTCCTCGACCCTTCCTTCCATAACTAAGCTTGCTATTCCTGGGTGTCTTAGTACGTGTCCTACCAACCTATCTCTTCTCTTCATTAGCAGTCGCCAGAAACATCTCTCCTCTCCCACTCATCTTAATACCTCTTCGTTTCTAACCCCATCGTCCATCAATGGTTATTTTGCTTCCTACCTCCTTCAGCTTTTCACCTGCCAATTTGATGCCTGTCGTAAGTGCAGGATTAAATAGCAAATTCTGGAGGCGCTAATCAGGCATTTAAGGGACAGTTAGTTTCTAAATATGTTACTGATGATTGAAATGCACGTCCTTCCTCGCCAAGGAGAGCTTTTGGCTGCGAAACAAACAACACTGCTGTCAGTTTGATTCCATTTAATCCGCCGAATTTGTTTTGTCCATTGTTTTCTTAAACTGGGATCCTTTGGAAACCTATGCCCACCTCTATTTTTACACAGTGGTACACAGCGGCACGTACTAGGCATTATTCACGCATGAAAATGTCAGAATCGATGAAATTTGCTTAGCATTCGCCATTAGTCATATTACGTACTGGACCCGTACTAGTCATGCTGCACTCTGGCGACAACTTTTGACAGTTACTTGTTAAAAGCACGGCCGACTGAATGCGCTCATACCGGCCTAGACAATGAGACCTTTTTCATGAAATCTTGTTAGTTACTCAACTGCTCACACAGCGCTGTTCACCAAGCATTGCACGACTAAGACTTATCTCTACTTAGTGTAAAACAAAGTTCCCGATTCTTGGATATCACGGGTAATCTCGAGAACCACTGGATGGATTTTGATGCGGCTTTCACCATTCTGTACAGGTAATATCGAGGAAGATTTCTGTAGAAAATAATTTATTTATGATCAAAGGGAGCCAAGTAGTAACGATTTTAGATTTCAGTGAATAGGTCGAAGAAAGAACTTGACGTCAGTGCGCTTTTTAAGCTTACGCTGGACAAACCGTTAAAAATATCAATATACTATGAGTGTAAGAATTGTTCAGCATGAAAAATTGTACAAAAAAGTCCGCGTGAGCATATCTCTATCTTCGATACATCGCCCACTATAAGTGTTTTTAGTTTGGACGGGAGGGGGATTTGGCTTGCACCTCGCCATTCTTAAATTACGTCTGACAGAATTCCTTGCACATTCATAACTGTTCCCGGGCGAAGCCGGGGCGGGTTGCTAGTGACACTATTATATTATCATTATAATTCCCACAATATCAAAATGCAAATTATATCACAAAATAAAATAGCGTGCTAATAAATCTAAGAGAAATTAGACATACCTTGCACCTCGTTACAGTTGAATTCGATCAGAATCACTCGGTTTTCATTAAAGTTTATGCATTTTTCTGCTAAACGGTTTGGAAGTTCGGCAACAGGAAAGTAGGACTGTTATTTACTTAATAATTTATCTTTGTATTTTTGTACTATTTGTGTTCATGATTTCATTACATTGTCAGAATTACCGACAGTAGTGGCTACGTTGGCTAAAGCGCAGCGTTAGGCCATGGGGCCAAGCTCTCTGCTGACTCGGTAGACGCGTGTGTTCGAGCCCCACCGTCGGCCGTCCTTGAAATGATTTTCCGTGGTTTCCCATTTTTCAACACCAGGCAAATTCTGGGACGGTACCTTCTAACAGGCCACGGCCGCTTCCTTCCACATCCTTGCCCAGTTTCATTCATCTTCATCCATTCCATCTCTCATCCTGACGCGCAGGTCGCCCACGGGTGTCGACTAGAAAATCCTGCACTCGGCCTCTCAGGAGGCCACACGAAAAAATGTCAGAATTAATGCTTTAATTAGTAGGGTATACTCTTCAGTGTACCTATTATAAATAAAAACCGTGAGGTTTCTCACCTCCCCATATTACGAAACCCAGTTGCCTAATACGGGGAAAGTGCACTTTTAAAGTTAACAATAATATCAGAGGGTATTACAACATCAAACGTGCCCATATTTGTAATATACGTAGTATATCGCCTGAGGTTTACATTGGTGAGAAAACCAAAATTATTCCGTTCCTTCTTAAGTCTAATGTGAGCCCTATAAAAAAACTCCCCATATTTGGCGACTTTCCTCTACCCATTTTTAGAAGATACCTTATGCACTGGACAGCTGAATCCGTGATTAATTGTATAGGTAGCTTCGTAAGTCTCAGAACTCAGGAAGTCATTTCTAGCAGTGTTACTAGCAGCTTTCAAAGTTTCAAGGTAAGAAAGAAAATATTCCTCTAGCCAGTTTAGGCAACTGACATTTAATGAGAAAAAATGCCCTTTATCTGGATTTCTAGACTGAATATGATGATATGTGATGCTTACGTCATGCATAACGAACCATTTATTAACGTTTAAAAAAAAATGGTTGCTTCTGCGTCCATGAATGTGTACGCTTCCGGGTGCATGCCTATATTTTCTTTCAGTGTACTAATGGCACCAATAACTTCTGACGAGAACACTTCCTTGGCACGCCGAACATTCATTTTTTCAAATTTAGTGGGTTCGATGTGTTTTTTAGTGAGGTGTCTGACCGGTTTGACGATCTCACCCTTTTGCATTGTGTATAGTAATGACAAGTATTTCCCTGAAATTATTCCAGTACCATCAGTCATCTCTCGTTACAGAAACTGCGTTCTAATGTTTTTTTTTAGAATGTGACAATGATCAAAACTAGGGAATACATTCCTAGACTCGTCGTATGGGTGATTGACCATTGGTTGCAAATTCCCTCCCCCTAAATGCCTCATCATTGTAGTGTTAGTTTTGTGATTATCAGAGACAGTTATTATAATTATGAAACCGCATTGTTCAACCTCGAGAATAACGTCCAGCAGGAGTTTATGTAAGTCCCGTCCTGACAGCTGCTTCGTGAAAAAGAAGGCACACGGTATCTGGTAATTTGTCGAAAGATCTCTTAGCACAAAACACAACACACGATTAGCTGCTACTTGTTCCCGGTGTAATTTTGATCCTCTCTTTCCTTTTAATGAGACGGTGATGGAGTAGTGTCCTTGTACCCGAAGAAGGTGCAAGGTATGTCTAATTTCTCTTAGATTTATTAGCACGCTATTTTATTTTGTGATATAATTTTAATTTTGATAATGCGGAAATTATAATGATAATAATTATATAGTGTCACTAGCAACCCACCCCGGCTTCGCCCGGGAACAGTTATGAATGTGCAAGGAATTCCTGTCAGACGTAATTTAAGAATGGCGAGGTGCAAGTCAAATGCCCCTCCCGTCCAAACTAAAAACACTTATAGTGGGCGATGTATCGAAGATAGAGATATGCTCTCGCGGACTTTTTTGTAGAATTTCTCACGCTGAACAATTCTTACACTCATAATATAGTGATATTTTTAACGTTTCGCCCAGTGTAAGCTTAAAAAGCGCACGGACGCCAGGCTATTTTTTCGACCTTTTCACTGAAATCGTTACTGCTTGGCTCCCTTTGGTCATAAATAAATTATTTTCTACACAAATCTTCCTCGAGATCACCTTTACAGAATGGTGAAAGCAGCATCAAAATCCATCCAGTGGTTCTTGAGATTACACATTTAATATACGTACTGTACAGCTGATTCCTTATCGCGCCTATAATGGGAGGGGAGTGCGCTCTACCGGCAACGAGTAGAAACTTTCCAATTACATGTTATACATGGGTTCTGACTGGGAATGTCAGGGCCGGTATAGAGCGCAGCTCGTATTCAGTCGGCCGTGTTAAAAGTTACAGAAAGTGATGTTCTCCTACTCTGCAGAATTAATGAACCACCGTCATGATGCGAAAGTAATTTTTGTTTGTCGTCCATTCCATCACTATTTTGAAGGTTATGTTGTGTCCTTCTTGCCAAGCTTAATTGTGTTTCTGTTTCTAACCAGGAAGTATTACGACTTCTGGCTTCATATGCCAAGTATGCAGAACATAAGGAGCTAGATTGTATTCGTAATATTTGAATATCGGCCCATATTGACTCGGAGAAACGACTTTGACGGAACGTATTCTGTTTTATACCGGTAGAATCGCACAGATTCATGAGGTAAGTACTGCTGTAGATTTCCTCTATATTGACGTTGTGAGAACTAGTCGTTGAACTTTTAAATAATCAGACTGTTCCCACAACTGCGGGCGGAAGCCTAGTAAGTTATTTTACTTCAGAATCAGGACAACGCTTGTCACCGTAGGCTAGAAGCTAATCCAATAGTATCTTGCACGCCTCGATTGTGCTGAATGAACATAGATCGAGCGATAACATTCTCTATAATACATGAATTAGCCAAAATACCTTATGAAACAATGAGCAATCAGGGAGCGAAGTTTTAATAGACGTCTCCTCCGCCGTCTGTGACCCACCCAGCCATCCCAAATATGATCACGACTTATATAGCGAAAATTACAGCTGTGAGTGCCATTGCTAAAATCAATCATCATCAAAACAGTACTGCCAACCTCGCCCTTATGGTACAATGTGCATCATTCGTGCGCAGCACTCAGTTCTTTACATAGTGTGCAGAATTGAATCGTTTATTCACCATGGATTGTGGAAATTTCCTAATAACGATCTGTAATTTCAATCGTCGGTTCTATGATCAACCAATGAAGTTGCTGAAGCTATTGCAACAAAATTTAATACCAAAAAAGTGCCATGAACAATCTAGCAGATGCGCTTAACTCCAGAATACCAACAAACGCACTCTACAAAGATGCCCCTTCGCACAAGACATTAAGAGATTTTTATGAAACCATTAGCTCAGAAAATTACACATTTGCCTCGAATAGGACAAATCTCTTAGAGTCCCGCTAATGAGTACCTTAGAAGTCGCTCAAGGCTTTAGGTATGTGTTGACTGGGAAATTCAAACAAGAACCCTCGAAACGCCATTTCGGAATTTTAAGGTCCGTAAATTGTGACTATCACCCATCAACTGTAGATTTTCTGCATTAGCATAGGCCTATGTTACAGTGCGTGTATGTTCCAATCTAGATGGCTATATCACCATCCTGGAACTGTTTCATTAGAATATAAATACATAACAATACAGGATTGATTTCACCAACACATTGTAAATGCCCACGAGAGCATAGATAATTACACGTCACAACATAAAATGTAGACTCATTCAGCATCAATATCCTCTTACTTGAATCTTCATCTTATTTATGATCTAAATAGGAGCAAAGAAAATATTTCAACCCAATTTTCACAACAAAAGGGAAAATAATTATTCCTGAGTTTTTCAATATTTAATAAACATAATTTTCAAAAAAAATTACATACAACTTAGATCTGTGCCATACTATAAAGCCCTACATGTTTGTATACTCATACAGAAGTTACTACAAAATATTACAATTATACCATTTTTATAATTTGGCCATGCCCATCAAATATTTTCACTAAAGAATCAGTTACTTTTTCTAGGTTTCATTGTGAATAAAGAATCAGAAGGCCCACACTTGCATATGTTGCCTTTGCCACCATTACCAACACCACTTTCCCCTTCAAACAATCCAATGATAGGGTTTGCATCCCGATGTTCTGATTGCTAGCTTTGAAAATATAAGTAATTATTTTGGGAAAGAGAATAAATCAGGTTAAACAAAGTTGTGAGTGATCTGGATATTCCGGGCTCATGAGCTAGATTCTCCCGCGGGTTGTTGTGAAACCAGTTGCTTTGATGGCGATTCTGCTGGGGGCGCACACTCCACGGGTAAGCAAGGAGGTGGTGGCTTCGGTTTCATTAATAAAAAGATGCTCAGTATGCCGACGAGCAGGAAAGTTGCCTTGGCTGTATTGGTTCTTCCTCTGATGGTATAACTCGTAACTGTGGGTCATCATAATCTACTGGTTCATTCGGGCGTTGATCTGAGGAACCGGTACTATATCCATGATATCTAGTTGAGTTATACAGTTTTGCTGATACACTTGGCCTGGGAATTAGTCTGTTATCATCTCTATTTGAAGCCTGTGTTGCATTCTGGAGGCGATCCTTTAAAAATCCTCTGTCTGTAACTGATTTTATGTTGGTAGTAGGGGAGAGTGACGGGTTAACGAGTTACACGAACCGCTCGGCTACGGTGACCTTTTATGTATATTTCGCGAAACAATGGGCATGCGACATGTCGTTGGACTCGGGTTGATGTCCTCTTTCCTATGGTCGACTTGTTATATTTTTCATTTTTTTAAATTTTTGTTTTTGAAAATAGGCGATAGTTTGAAAACCAAACATGATAGAACGTTGTGCAATAGCTTAAACGAACGGTCTCTATGTTTTTGATTGTTATAATAAACTTTTTTATTTTTTGATTAAAAAAGTGTAATTTTGAAATTCCTATATTTTGGAAACTAACAAGTTTACAAATAAGTTTGTTTGACCCCCTCTACCCCCAAAATAAATTTCAAGTCTCTAGGATAAAAACTTGTAAGAGTAGTGTGGTAGTGACAGTTCTGGGAATCCCCCTACTTTCATATAAACTTTGCCGATATCTCTCGAACGCATGATCGGATTTCAACGAACGAGGTGTTGTTGGCGTTGGGATGACGTCCTCTTCGCTAAGAATATGTGTTGGTATTTTTTAAAATTGTTTTTGAAAATTCTTGTTTTTGAATTTTTGATCATTTTGGAAACGGTGAGGATGAGAAAAAGTTTGTTTGACGTTAATGAAAGGTGGCTATGCTCTCTAGGCAGAAACCAAGTTTCAAGTGTGTAGGAGGGAACATGGCGATAATTCGCGAACGCCTGATCGGATTTTAACAAATGAAGTGTCGTTGGACTCGAGCTGACGGGCGCTTTGCTCTGGACCATGTATTATATTTCTTTTTATTGAAAATGTTTGTTTTTAAAAGTAGGTGATAGTTTGAAAACCAAACATGATGGAACGTTGTGCCATGGTGCAAACGATGGTCTCTATGACCTTTATTAGCCTACTTTCGATTTTTGCAAAAAATGAAAGTAGACTTATGAGATCAACACAGGGCGGAAAATTGTGTGTATGTCTGTGTGTTTGTGAGTCTGTGTGTGAGCTTGTGTGTGAGTCTGTGTGTGAGTGTGTGTACTCTGAATGTCTCCCCCCCCCCCCATCAATTCGAACACGGTGAAACCGAATTGAACGATACTTGGTACAGAGGTAGAACTAGCAGAGGGCACCTCAGTGTTATGTTTTACATTGCCACCATCTTGACGGAAACGTAATGGCGGCCACCCAAATGTTCAAAGCTTAAATCAAATTACGACTTACCTAATCATCCGATCTATGCAAAATTTTGCAACAACACATCTTTTTGTGGGGAGCCTCCCTTGACCAAATTACAATGTTATCAGCTCAATAGTTTGCGGATGGCGGCCATGTTGGAGTGCAAATCTATTCCCCATATTAATTCAGACACGGTGAAACCTATTGGAACGAAATTTGGTACAGAAGAAGCACTAGCAGGGAACACCTCAGTGTTATGTTTTAAATTGCCGCTATCCTGATGAAAACGTAATGGCGGCCACCCAAATGTTCAAAGCAAAAAGCAAATTACGACTAACCTAAATATCCGACCTCTACCAAATTTTGCAACCACATGCCCTTTTATGGGGAGCATTTTTAACCAAACTACAAGGTCATCAGCCCAATAGTTTGCAGATGGCGGCCATGTTTGTGTGCAAACCTATTCCCCCTATTAATTTAAACACGGTGAAACCGAATTGAACGACATTTGGTACAGAGGTAGCACTAGCAAAGGGCACCTCAGTGTCATATTTTATATCGCCGCCATCTTGACGAAAACGTAATGGCGGCCACCCAAATGTTAAAATTTTAAATCAAATTACAACCAACCTAATCATCTGATCTCTACCGGTTATTGCAACGTTATAACTTTGTATATGTGGAATATTTTGACCAAACTACAAGGTCATCAGCCCAATAATTTGCGGATGGCGGCCATGTATGTGTTTTAACGGATTCCCCCTATCTATTAAAACACGGTGAATACAAATTGAACAAAAGTTGGTAAAGAGGTAGCAATAGCAAAGGGCACCTTAGTGTCATATTTTATATCGCCGCCATCTTGACGAAAACGTAATGGCGGTCACCAAAATGTTAAAAGCTTAAATCAAATTACGACCAACCTAAACATCAGATCTCTGAAAAATTTTACAAAATTATATCTTTATGTACGAGGAATCTTATGACCGAACTACAAGGTGATCAGCCCAATAATTCGCGGATGGTGGCCATGTATGTGTGCAAATCGATTCCCTCTATCTATTCAAACACGGTGAATCCGAATTGAACGAAATTCGGTACAGAGATAACACTAGCAAAGGGCACCTCAGTGTCATGGTTTAGATCGGCACCATCATGACGGAAACGTAATGGTGGCCACCCAAATATTTAAAGCTTAAATCAAATTTCGACCAACCTATTCATCTGATCTCTATCAAATTTTGCAACAGCATACCTTTATGTGAAAAGCGCTCCTTGACAAAGCTACAAGGCCGTCAGTCCAATAGTTTTCTTATGGCGGCCATATATGTGTACAAATCGATTCCCCCTATCAATTCAAACAAGTAAAACCCGATTGAACGAAATATGGTACTGAGGTAGCACTAGCGAAGGCCTCCTCAGGGTCATGTTTTATATTGCCGCCATCTTGATGGAAACGGAATGGTGGCCACTCAAATGGTAAAAGCTTAAATCAAATTATGACCAACCTAATTATTTGATCTCTACCAAATATTGCAACCACATACCTTTTTTTGTGGGAAGCATCGATTGACTGAACTTCAAGGTCATCAGCCCAATAGTTTGCAGATAGCGGCCATAAATGTGTGCAAATCGACTCATCATATCAATTTAAACACGGTGAAATCGAATTGAATGAAATTTTGTACAGAGGTAGTACTAGCAAAGGGCATCTCATATTCATTTTTATTATCCGTATAACACGTATCTCTACAAGCTACCAGAACTAACATACAATTATACTCCTTGAAAAGGACAAACAGTTATAATTATAACCCTGCATTTAGGAGAAAGTGGGCTATAAGTTCTTTACTGAACATCTTGTTTTTTATAATATTTTTTTTAAGTCCAATTTTGAAATTCCTACATTTTGGAAATTAACATGTTTACAAAAGAGTTTGTTTGACATAAATGGAAGGTCTATACCCCCCCCCCTACATCCAAAATAAATTTCAAGTCTCTAGAACAAAAACTGTGCATTTCAATTTTTTTAACTTGTTTTTTTATTTTTATTTTAAAACGAAACGTGCTCGTATACAGTTTGACGGGAGCGCTGGGCGTGTGTTACAACGAGGCTATCACTGGCCATGCTGAATACAGGAAATGGCTATATCGAAGGGTAGCAGGGTGAGGGGTCGCTTTTTGATATTTTTACTATGACGAACGAATGAAGGCGAATAATTGAAATTGCGTGAAGCATCCTAAGATTTTTTTTTACCCCTGAAGGGGATCATTAACATGCTAGTAAACGGCAATAAGCGAGATCGCTGTCTGGCACAGTAAATGGTTGTAGAATATGGAAACCTATAACATTCGCTCGACCATGTCATGTGCATGTACTCAAAGAAGCAAAAGGGTAAGGTCATTTGCCTGAGATGTTATGAACTAAATATTGAACTGGGTAAAGTGATGTGTTTTAGGGTGAAAGTATGTGGTTAACATGATCAAGTATTGAGGATGGCCGCTTGCTAATAATTATTATTACAGCAAAATGTTAAGAATAATAATAATAATAAGACACACATGTTTTCAATGCTAACACACACAGTCCTGCTCACTGGAGACTGAATATTGTATCTAGCCAGAGGCCTTGTCAGGGCTGCTGCTGCTGATAAGACAGAAATGTCTACGTGGGCAGGAAGTGCGATATCAGCTTACTTGCCTTGTGGTGGCTAGCAGGTGTAACGTTTAAGCAGAGACCGCCATTTTGGTTCTTAGACAGTCGTACTAGCGATGTATAAGAGGCAGCCATTTTGGTTCTTTATTAAATTGATGAAACTAGTATAAGGTACAGGAATCTTAAGGAATGTGGGGAGGCGTGGGAACACGTGAGAGACACAGATGAGTTGAAGGTCAAAGCGCTGAGAAAATTCAACTCTCTCTGTGGCTAAGCAGACTGTTAAGGATTGCGTTAGTGATACACTGACAGGACCAGCAAATTGACGTATACAGTAGAGCTCTGAACTGAACTTGGGAAGAAAAAATCCTTTAACTTTTTAGTAAGTACCTATGAATTATTATTTTAATAATATAATGCTAATGAACCTTAAACTTGTAGTTATTGATAAGGTAATTAATGATTTATTTATTTATTTATTTATTTGTTTTCAGATAACCGGTGTACGTCACATGCATGAGACAGAAGAAACCATTGCACTTTTGAGCCCACTAGAAGGAAACAGCAAGAAGCCGGTACAAGTCAAGGTGAGATTCTTTTAAAAACTATCTTGTTTCATTTTGTTTTGTTTGATATTTTATTTCATTTTATGAAATGCATGTATTAACCTGAATTTAGGTATTTGTGACGGTTTATTTTATTTATTTTTAGAAACTTGGAAAGAGAAGCTTTACCGCAGTTGCAGTCGTTGAAAACCCGAGACGCACTGTAGTGCAACCATTGTTCCCAAGCAGTGAACTATTGAAAACTCAGGTAAGCCTAACTTAAAATGCTATCCCATTTTACTACTATTGAAACACTTAGACAAAATTCATTACCTGTACATAACAGGGACAGTGATTGCTTTCTTTATTAATAGCTATGCATTGGCAACCGGTACATGACCATATTGGTTGTTCACCGGGAAAAGTACAATGCCATGTTGGATTTTTTTAAAACAAAAATTTAAATTGACCTGACGTGTCGTTCCCTATAGACTCAACAAATATCCACAGGTTTGAACAAGATAATCTGAACAAAATGACATGACATTTATTTTTGTTTATATATTGGTTAACGGGGAATGTAAATGACTGCAGCTATATAAAATAGTAGATGGGTTATTGTTAGTGCAGACATACAGTTCATTTTTTAAAATTATTTTTGATTGTGTTTTTATTTAATGCCAATTAACTTTAAAGTTTTATTTACAAGTATTGATTGATTGAGTAATGGGTTATTTTGTTTGTTTTTAGGTGTGGTCATGAGCCATTAACGTAGTGAACAGACAGTGAACAAGCATACATTATGCTTTAAAGTACTCTGTGCTCTTGTGCAACGTTAATAACTCGCAATAAAAAGTTTTAATATAACGCATGGCGTTAGTACCAAATACAACAAGTGAGCAAGTCGGTTTACCACGTCGGTTAAATTTAAAATCAGAAAATGATCGTTGGTTAACATTTGAATCTTGGCCTGTAGGCTTTTTTGTCAGCACATAAACTTGCTGGAGCTGGTGTCTGTTACTTGAACCGGGGAGATGTGGTGCGTTGTGTTTTTTGTCATGTTGAACTTTCACACAGGGAAGAAGGGGATGATCCCTTTAGAGACCATTTGCGATGGTCTCATCATTGTCCTTACTTGCTTGGAAAACAAGTGGGTAATATACCAGTGTATCCATTTTACGGAACCACAAGGCCATTCGCTACTACTTACGTTGCTGAATCACAATTAAATAATAATAATGATGTATTACCAACCAACGGTAGTGTCGATATATGTGGTCCATATGCCATAGACAGTGTTGAATTGGCATGTGCTTTTGAAAAATTGGGAGTTTGCAAGACTAAAGCACTAGCACACCCAGAGTATAGCTCTGTTGAAAAACGTTTAGAATCTTATAAAAATGTTTGGCCATTAATATTAAAACACCTTACAAAACAGCTAAGTGAAGCTGGATATTTTTATACTGGTGAAGGGGATAAAACAATATGTTTTCATTGTGGATTTGCTTTAATGGATTGGCAAATGACTGATGACCCTTTTGTGGGTCACGCTCGTTGGTTACCTAACTGTAGATACATGGTGTTGCTTAAAGGTCAGGAATTTGTGAACACTATTGGTTAAGAAAACGTAATCGCAACACAAGAAATAAAAGTGCCTCTAAAGTTAGAACACGCGGTACAAATACATGAGGCTCAAAAATTGGATGTGTCTGACGAACAAATACAAAAGTGTGACCAACAATTATGTAAAATTTGTTATCAAGAAGAACTAGGTGATGTATTTTTGCCCTGTGGACACTTGATAGCCTGTGTCAAGTGTGCATTAACACTTAACACTTGTGCTATATGCAGAAAAGTATTATCTGCTACAGTTAGGGCATTTCTTGCATAAATAGTATAATTTATTAGCAATGCATAGTGCAAAATACCTATATGCACAATAATATTACAAGATGTTGTAGTGTGCAATTGATATGCTTTTGGTTTGTTTATAGATTACTACAATGAATGTTTTGAATGCTGTGGGTCAAGCATGTGGCTTAGAGACAAAGAAGCTCAGCGAATTGCCAACGGATATTCTATTCCGCATTATCAAGATTCGGAAATTGAAAACAGCATATGGTGATCGTGTACTTTGTGAATGTAAAAACTTTGAGACATTTCTGCCTACACGGTTTAATGATATGTCAGACAATTGAATAATTCTGTACAACCTGTACACTTAATTTATGAAGGTTTTAAAACAATAGGTGCATGGTTCGTTTTAATTAAATAAAAAACAATGTATAATAATAATGGAAAATATAAATGATGACAATGGACTGAAAGGAAAATATGTGTATAGAATAATAATGTTTTAGTTTTTAGTATTGTCTTAAAAATATTATCATAAAACCAAAAAAATATGTATATAAAATTTGTAGATAAATGCAAAATGATGTTACAATGTTGTTTTATTTTGTACAAAGTTAGAATATTTAACATTGCAGGGTATACATGATTATGACAATAGATGCACACTGAATACAATTCTTTCTCTGTTTACAATAGCCTGTTATAGTTTTTAAACACAAGGCTTGTTGTAGATCTTTTTATAGCAATGTCCATTGACTGTTGTTTTCGAAAACTGGGGAAGCCACAATGGTTTTATAGGCATAAAACCTTATTGTTATTACTATTTAGTCATTTTGATCCTCTTGCAATACTACCTTTTTGCATATCAAGACAGATGAACTAGCTGTTCTACTCCTTAAAACGAAAACAACAACACTACCTCTTGCATAGTTTGTGATGTTGATGGCTCTTGTGACGTGGAAGATGGATTAAACATAACTTTTAGTACAGGGGTTAAACGTTGCTCATTAAACAATCCACTATTTTGAGTAGCAATATGGTTTCCTTGATTTTTATCGAGGTTAGTTAGGTTAGGTTAGGTGAAGTTAGGTTGGGTAAATGTAGGTTAGTTAGTTAGGTTAGGTTTGGTTAGGTGAAGTTATGTTAGATGAAGTTAGGTTACTTTAGGTTAGGTGGGGTTAGGTAAAGTTAGGTTAGGTTCGGTTAGGTTAGGTTAAGTGTTTAAATATTCCCTCTCTTTCAAATACTTTCCAAGACCAATAAAATCCTCTAAATACATTGACAACAATAACTTG